>WAAB01025394.1:260219-464673 GCA_013389865.1 Piaya cayana
AGTCTGTAGCTCTGCATAGGGTTGTTGTGCCCCAAGGGCAGCACCCGGCATTTGGCCGTGTTAAACCTCATCCCATTGGACTCAGCCCAGCAGTCCAGCCTGTTGAGATCCCTTTGCAGAGCCTCCCTACCCTCCAGCAGATCGACACTTCCACCCAGCTTAGTGTCATCTGCAAACTTGCCAAGGGTGCACTCAATGCCTTCATCCAGGTCATTGATGAAGACATTGAACAGGGTTGGACCCAGCACTAAGCCCTGGGGAACCCCATTTGTCATTGGCCTCCAGCTGGATTTAACTCCATTTACCACCACTCTCTGGGCCCGGCCATACAACCAGTTTTTCACCCAAATGTAGCTTGTATTACAATATATACACTTTATCTTTCTTGTACAATAGAGATAATCGCTTATCATTTTTAAGATAAAACTGTAGCCACAACTGTTGCTGTAACCTTAACAGTTCAATCAGATTACAAGATACAGAAACTAGTAGACAGGTTGAGTTCCTGATTGAAATGGAAATGCCTAGAG
This sequence comes from Piaya cayana, assembly GCA_013389865.1. Lineage (NCBI taxonomy): Eukaryota > Metazoa > Chordata > Aves > Cuculiformes > Coccyzidae > Piaya > Piaya cayana. The sequence continues at coordinate 260,750 of WAAB01025394.1, forward strand.
CTCCCTACTGCTACACTCCCATTGCTTGTAAAATCCTACCTATCTCTCTGCTTCATTATGGAGCTATCACAAGAGCAATATTCTCCCTAGATCTCCTGAAGACACCGCCCCATTTACGTTAGTATTCTTTGCCAGGTGAACAGTGATGTCTCATTATCTCTAAATATTTGTGCTGTTCAGCATGATTCCTTTACAGCACTACACCTCTCTGCCACTTTTTTATCTGCATAGTTAAACATAGGTGGTTTATTGCAGTTTGCCTAAACGCCTGCAGAACAGTTATTGGCACATGGCAAAAAAATGTGTCAAAGGTGATTATCAAAACGAAGAGTAAGACGGAAGCTGCACAAGCACATTAGTGATTAGAAACTGATCCATATGGTACAAGAAAAATAACAGAGCCATAGTTTGATTGTTATTGTTTCACTAGAACTTCTCCTTGTGTAAAAAAGTCAGTTGTTAGGCGCAGTTTAGCATCAAAAACACTTAATTCAGTTTCTGTTTACAAAGAATGCTGTTTATGAAGCCTAGGATTTATAAATATACTAGTTGGTATTGGTGAACCCTTGACCTACTCCAAAAGCTTCCCTAGACCAACATCTTGAAATGATGCACACTTCATAGAAGACAGCTAGACTTCATCGAAGATAGCTAGACTTCATCGCTCAGAAAAGACTACTGAAATTCTAAATATAAAGTGCTTAAAATAACAGCTTTTTTAAAAAATCCTTCCTGCCTTGCAAAGAACTAAACTTAGTTAAATCTTAGCATTAAATGAACTCATTAGCTACAAACCTCTTTCCTACGTATAACTAGAGACAGAAACAGCAGACCTCTTTCTTGTTAATTTTCTTTTTGAGATAAAAAGTACTTTTCAGTCATAGACTCCTTAGCTTCTGAACGGTGAAAAAAAGCAGCGCTATGATCTTCATGTTTCATGGAGTTGGGAGTTTTGTAGTTGGTTTAAATCAGGTATAAGTGCTGATAATTCTATTTGCGGTTCTGACTTCAAAACAGATTTTTTAATGCACTGGGGTATCATTTTGGTATTTTCCAACATATATTAAACTGACATTGTGCATAAATTTATCAGTAAGGGTTTTTTGTACTTAGGTCTAATATTAGCAAGCAGGACTAAATGCATTGTTACAGTTAAGAAGAGGTGCTGAAAGGAACAAAACTTTTTAAAGGTTATCAGAGTATTAACTTTATCAGTCTCCCTCTACAGTACCAGCTTCTAATGAGACAGTGTTTTATGCCAGTTTCAGAAAGCCTCAGAACTACAGCAGACTGACCTGTAATAGGCAAACTTATTTCATCTATAATACATAAAAGACCAGAATTTCCTTTTGCAGAAACTATGCTGAGTATGCATCTGAGAATAGAACGCCAGCTGATTAACGTGTTGTTAAAAGACAACTTAAACTTCCCAATGTAGTTTAAATAGAGATTATAATTATTAGGTGGCAATGAAAAGTATAGTTATTATCCTGAATTTAAAACATGTTTAGAAAGACGTGAAATCAAGAGTTTCCCTCATAGCAAAACCTTGAGATTCCAAAGCATACTATCTGTTTTACTTGTTATTTCATGGTGTCTTTGGTCAGAAAATCTGCTGCAAAAAAAAATTGAGCAAATTGTCAGACATGAAGATTAGCCTGATACATTGCCAGTAAAACTGAAAAACGGATAAATAGGGGCTAATAAAATAGATTTGGTAGAGATATATCCAATATAAAGACGATAGCTCTTAACATTTTCTTTGTCTCACAAACACTGGATTTAATCAATAACAACATCACTTGCTATTATAATAGTCATTGAAAAGAACAAAAGAACTTTGAAAACATCCTCACATTTAAGAATAAAATGTAACAATTGGTGATTAGGGTGAACATTTTGAGGTAATCATATGCAGTTTAGGTGTTACCAAGGTGTGATGGAAAAAGTTCTTAGTAGCCAGCAGTCAGAATCAGTACAGCACAGAAAGATGGACCTTGGGCTTTTCACTGTCCTCAGCAAATCACAAAATTGTTATAGAAGCAAATTTATCTTAATTAATATAGCTTTGTACAATTCCCTCACTTTAAGTTTTGTGAAAGGAACTGCTTGTTGGACTTCAACTACAGGTGCAAGTAGTGAAGTGCTAGCAACAGATCCAGGTTTACAGTAGGTGCTAAAGACCACTGGGATTGGAAATCCATAAGGGATATTTTTGTTAGTTTCTAACGTGTTACAAGAGCTGATTGCTAACTTGCTTGCTGTTTTAATACAAAAATAGTGACACTTCAAATAATTTATTAAAAATAACACTTTTAAATCAGGGCATTGTGTCACAGATTGAATAACTGACATTTCCCATCTCTAACCACTAAAATACAGAACTGCAAACAAGTTTACTTTAGGAAAATGTTACATCCAAACTTTGAAAATGGTCTCTGGCATTGTCTGAAATGTAAACCTTTTTCTGTTCCAACGGTTTGTATTTGCTAGGAAGTTTGTCTTCCCAATGACATTTTTTTGAGAACAACTTAAGCCTTGGTCAGCATTTTCATATGAGCTCTGAGGCACCCTTGACTGCGGTTCATGAAAACAAACTACTTATGATTGATGTTTCCAATATGAATCTTAAGCAGCAAAGACCTCTTAACATAACCTTCCTGAGTTTTAATGTATCAAGATGGTGATACATTATCTGTGTATCTGACACACACATATATATAATATGTGTATATACACACTATACATATAAACACCCCATGTAGATATAAATATATATATAGTGCACCTACTAGGGCCAAAAATCTTATGCAGCTGTTACTGTCAGTTATGGTACAAGCACAATCATCAGGATTTGCCAGCCAAGAACTGGACAGGTCAAGCATTAAAATGAAGTCTGACACAACAGGTGTGCTTTTACTGTTGTTCTTTTCAAGACTAGAAAAAAAGTCAGTAGTTTACTATTTTAAGGTAACCTTTATTTTTAAAATATTTCCATCTGCAAACAAAAATACAGTTGCTGTATTTTATACTTGAGGTCTAATAAATTATTGTATGATTTTGTGGAACTGAATCATAAAACTAGTAGTCCTTTATACAACCTGAAGAAAAACTTTAAAAATATCTCTTGTCTTTGTAGAAAAGCATATTGGCAGTGTGTATATATCAAATATAGTCAGCCCATTTGGAGCTCAAGCTGTACAAAAATCAATATGTGCTAGCAATTCTCTGTGCTGACTTGTTGGATACTGCACTTCACATTTGGGACACTCAAGAAAACTTTCGTCAAGAAGGCCTGAATGTTTCAGGGAAGGACTTCTGTCATGGGTGGTCCACTTCTCTTCTTGTGGTTCCACACATCCATATTCCTGGAGTTTCTGGAAAAGGAGAAGTTTTAGTGTAAGTCTGCAACTTGTTAGCAGCTTTTACATTTAACTTCTTTGTAAAAAGCACAATGGCATCAGACACGATCTAATGAAGGGCACGGGTGTTTTATTTCCATTTTGAACTTCATTTAAGTAACTCCAGAAATTCAGTTTTGACAATCTTATTCAGCCATCACCTGATCTTACAAGATCCTTAGTGCAGAGTTCCAGAAGCACCAAGAGTCAAAATACATTTCTGCTGAAGACCTGGCCAATCTGGGACATGAAACAGCAGAATAGATCAATGGCTTGCTTAATACTTAATCCTTCTTTACAAATTTCTCCATTAAATCTAGGGATCAAATCTAGATGGCTTTCTCTGGGCTTACATAATAAGCAACAAACAGACCATGGCCTTCACATTACAACAAATTCTCTTCTCGCTGTAGTTGGGAGCTTGTCGTTTCAGAAATTTAAAGCCCAGGTTTTAATGATCTGCCCATCTTGTATCAGATGGAGGTGGGGGGTGGAATTCAACATCTGTATTTAAGGATTGTGTCCTGTTCACTAGCAGCAAGTCTGCATGGAAAGATACTGCAGCTTTGTCACTGTGCAGCCCACAAAACCAGATACAAATCATGATACAAAATACAGTTAAGTTCCCTGCCCAGGCACCTGCCTATCCTGGATCTCCTTTTGCAGTACTGGTTCTCCATGTATGCTGTGGAGAAAAGCAATGCCCAGCTACTTGACATGGGAATCTACACCTTGGGATCATATACCTGAAGGATGTAAGCGCCTACAGTGAATATCTGATGGCATTAACAGAAGACTCACTATGTTCGAAATAAGATCCCAAAGTTAAAAATATGTACATTTATACAAAATCCCTGAATAAATTCACTGCAAGTTTTTCAGTACATACCAGAGGTTCCAGATGGGTTATTTGCTCCCTGGTCTTCCGCAGCTCCTTAAGGACTTTGTTTAACTGATACTGCAAGTTCTGGCGATCAAGCTTTTCATTCTCAAAGTCCATGGTGCATATCTGGATCTGGCAACCCCCCAAAGTGAAAATGAAATTATTAAAGTCAGAATTATTAAGAACTGGAGGTAGAGAGGGCAGGAGTGAAGAGGGAGAGAGGTGTTTCTCCTTAATATACATAATGTAAGTTTTACTCTGGTATCATATCATATCATAAAATGGGATAAAAAACACCAAACACCTATGCTTTCACTACAGAGAAATACCTCCATTATTAGAGGTGGAGTTTGAAGTTCACAGAATCACAGAATCATCGCGTTGGAAGAGACCCATCGGATCATTGAGTCCAACCATTCCCATCAAACACTAAACCATGTCCCTCAGGACCTCGTCTACTCATGCCTTAAACACCCCCAGGGAAGGCGAATCAACCACCTCCCTGGGCAGCATATTCCAATGCCTAATGACCCTTTCTGTAAAAAACTTCCTCCTAATCTCTAGCCTAAGTTATTTTGTTTGGAGAGTATTTCAAGTTATCTTGCAATCTTAACTGGAACATTTTACAGAAAAGCACATAGCGCAAGTTCTCATTAGAAATGCCAGTTTCTGCTCCAGGTTATTTCTTAAAGCAAGACAGTTTGGACAGAAGCTATGTGCAAACACTGGACACCCATGCTTAGGAAATAAATGGTAATTTTTTTTTTTTTNTCCAGATGGGTTATTTGCTCCCTGGTCTTCCGCAGCTCCTTAAGGACTTTGTTTAACTGATACTGCAAGTTCTGGCGATCAAGCTTTTCATTCTCAAAGTCCATGGTGCATATCTGGATCTGGCAACCCCCCAAAGTGAAAATGAAATTATTAAAGTCAGAATTATTAAGAACTGGAGGTAGAGAGGGCAGGAGAGAAGAGGGAGAGAGGTGTTTCTCCTTAATATACATAATGTAAGTTTTACTCTGGTATCATATCATAAAATGGGATAAAAAACACCAAACACCTATGCTTTCACTACAGAGAAATACCTCCATTATTAGAGGTGGAGTTTGAAGTTCACAGAATCACAGAATCACCGCGTTGGAAGAGACCCATCGGATCATTGAGTCCAACCATTCCCATCAAACACTAAACCATGTCCCTCAGGACCTCGTCTACTCATGCCTTAAACACCCCCAGGGAAGGCGAATCAACCACCTCCCTGGGCAGCATATTCCAATGCCTAATGACCCTTTCTGTAAAAAACTTCCTCCTAATCTCTAGCCTAAGTTATTTTGTTTGGAGAGTATTTCAAGTTATCTTGCAGTCTTAACTGGAACATTTTACAGAAAAGCACATAGCGCAAGTTCTCATTAGAAATGCCAGTTTCTGCTCCAGGTTATTTCTTAAAGCAAGACAGTTTGGACAGAAGCTATGTGCAAACACTGGACACCCATGCTTAGGAAATAAATGGTAATTTTTTTTTTTTTAAATAATGTCAACTAGATCTCTTAGAATGTGCTTGGAAAAAATAAAGAAATGGAAAAGATGGCAATGCAATTATTTGTATAGCTTTATCAAGTGTATATTACAAACATTCAATGAGCTACCTGGTTTTAGGATGTTTCCCATACCTAATCTGAACTTGTACCTTTGAGCAAGTGATTGTAGAGAAAATAGCATCAGGGATGATCACACCCTCCTGATACAGATTTTCCTCTTAACATATTTGTCAAAATTTTTAGAAGCATCAAGAGATTATTTGCAGTTGAATATTCACATGTAATACTACTTTATTTAATATACTACTCATTCTTAATCTGAAAAGTTAGTCTAGAAAGCTTTTGTGCATAATACAGATTAAGTGTCAGCATGTAAGCATGTAATTCGGTACCTGCTGTTCCAGCAAAGCAATCCTAGTGTGTTGCTCCTGTTGTTTAACCAATGTTTTATGAAGAAGTTGCACCTGCAAGGCAGAAAAAACATTTGCAATAAAGAACTTTCATATACAACAGTTAATAAGCTTTACAAATAATGACTCTAAGAAATAAACACTAAGAGAAAAACATACCTGTTACGCAACAGCCAAACCCAATTCAAATATCACCACTTCCCAGGGAAAACCCCAGGGAAATACTATCATTGCATTGAGCAGAAGGAATGCAGGTTGATGTCATAGGTCAAAAAAAAAAAAAAAAATCAAACTGAACTTTCCCAGGTGATTGTTAAGCTGCAGACAAACTTCAGTTCTACCTCACTTTGTTAATAACTATGAACTTCTCCAAGTAGTAAGTCTATCCTATTCGGATGCCCCAAGGAAAGTCCTTCAAGCAGGACTTTCCAGTTTCTCTTCAGTAAAAACGTGGGCTTGATTTCATGTCCAGAAGAAGAAAAAACAGGGTTTTTTTGTTGTTGTTGATAGTGTCACCATGCTGATAGGAATATACTAAGACACCACTGTAATTCTCCGTGTAGGGGAAGTGGCAAACTCCCCATGAGTATTACAAACAAAAGAAGGCAAGCACTGAATATTTTTAAATACAAACACATAGTGCATACATGTCTTCCCCCACCTTTGATCAGGCAGAGTGGCTAAAGTAATTGGAAAAAAGACAAAAGATTTTTGGCTCAAAAAAAGAAGGAAGGAAAAATGAAGAACTTCACATATGAACAGAATTATTTCAACAGTCATCATGGTACTCTTTGGGAGATGGGAAATCCCTGTGAACAATTAGAGTCTAATGCAAAAGCAACAAAACAGATCTAGCAACAGACTGCCTGAACAGGCAATTCTTAGTTCTGCAATTTCCTATTGGTCTCTTCTCAGTGGTTTCTACCATAGCTGTTTTCAAGACAGTGACAGCTTAAGTTCCATCTCTTCCCTTTCCAATTTGACCATCATTTTTTAGTACTCAGGTGTGCCAGCATAATTCTTTTCCATGACATCAGATAGGGAACAAAATGCAGGAACTTGTCTGAATGGAAAAACAAACAAAAACATCCAGCTGCATCACCACAAGGTTTGGCTAGGGGCACTGTCCATGGACACAGCTGCTTGTCCAGTATCAAACTGCAAGCCCATGGCTGTATTTGTAGTAACCAGGTGACAGCAAATATCGCTAGTATTCCATGTCAGGACCATACGATAAAAAAGCCTTCACAGAAGTTTGAACAACTCAGTTTAACCTTAAGAACATAAGTGTAGATATACATAAAGAACAGCTACCAGGGCAAGTAGTGATGGCCCATTTGGATTAAGCGTGGACTCACCAGCTCTCTTCTGCTAATGATCTTAAACCTCCAAATGCATCCGCTTACCTGACATAAAAGATCTTCAGACTTTTTCTTTTCTTCTCTGAGCTGTTCTTTAATACTTTCATTTTCTTGCTTTAGTGTCTGCACTTTCTCTTCTTTCATTTTATTTTCACTTTCTAGAGTCTTCACTTCATTTTGTTGTGGCTGCAATAAGGCATTCAAACCTGAGATTTCTCGTTGTGCTTCTTCATACTTCTTTCGCAATTCCTTAAGTTCAGATTTCAGCTTGGTTATAGTGTGTCTTTCAGCCTCAAGATCATTCTTAGCAGTTAGTAACTGTGGGTCATAATATTTTTGCTTTTCATCTTGTAGACACCCTTAATGAGTCAGAAATAATAGAGATAGTAATGGGTGGGGGGGAATAATCTAAAAATCAGAACACAAAATCATTGACAGCATTTTAAGGCATAATGATAGAAATTGACATCCTAAGCTATTAAACAGCTCAAACTGGCACCAAGCTTTCAGTACTTCTAATGCAGTAAAGTCTCCTTCCCAATATAGTTACTGGAACACTGCAACTTAGGCTGCTTATATGAATATGTTACAGACACTTCCTTCACTAACCCTTACAGCAATATTAGACCCTTAGACTACATGAGCTCCATGACCTACAAATAGTTCTCATGTGGTCTCATGCATTATACTGACACATGAGAATCAAGGCCCAAAGACAACACCACTTCCAGATTCAGCATTACTAGTTTTACTCTCTCCCTAGAGATACCCTGGGGATCCGACAGGCTCTGCTTCTGTTGTTGACCAAAGTCAATCTATCCACTGCCTTTTGCAGAGTATCTTCTTCAAATTCTATGCCTTCTAAACTGCAAATAAAAGGGGCTACCAGACTTGGAAAGATTTTTACTTGTTGATCCAAGAAAAATTTAGCAAGTAGGAAGAAAATGGGAGGCAAGCTATAGAAATTCAGTAGTAATACAAAATATACCTAAAAGCAGAACAAGGAATGCAGAATTTCACAGGCTTTGCTGATTTTTGGCACTGTAAATTTCTTGACTTCAATACTTTTCCTATTGAAGGCTTTCCCTCATTCTCCAAGGTGTGATTTATTAGGGAAACTTTCTTGATTGACTGTTCTCCCTCTCCTCAATGATAAACTAAGCTACTTCTTGTTTGCAACCCTCCCATATAGGGTGGTGAGATCTTCAGATAGATAACTTGCATTGCTTTGGAAAAAATACTTCCATCTTGTATTGAAAATGCAGTTCAGTGAAGAAAACAAAAAACTACTCAGTTGTATGGAGATTCTTGGAAATCTGGATCTCTGCTACTCTCTAGCTGTTCAAAGAAGGGAACTTTCATGTACCCTTACTCCTAGACTCCTGACTGCTCTGACGACAAATTGTTGACTGCAATAACCCCGAGTTATATTTCCTGGTGAGCTACTTCAGCCTGCCTCCCTCTAAAATACTGTTCATAGATTTCTAAACAGCACCAAAACAAGATGATGGTATTTTACTGTTTTCCATAAAGATTCAAGCATTAAACAAACCAAGCTGCTGTACATGAAGTACTATGTGGTAAGTATCCATGGGCATCCTCTTACTCCAGATGACGTTAGTTCTATTTGGTGAATTTACCTCGTGGGTCAGTTGCAGCGTATATAAAATTAATAATTTTATAATAGGAAAAGCAATTCAACTTTGAGAGGAATGGTTGGCCTCGATGATCCGGTGGATCTCTTCCAACCTGGTTATTATATGATTCTATGAACTCCTTCTGGTTCTTCTGCTCAAAATTTACTTTTATTCCACATGCTGTTCAAGCACAACTCAAGTCAATCTGAATGCACGGTACTGATCTTACTCATTTTTGAGGAACTACATGGCATGGAAACGAGCTAGATATCCATACTGCGAAATTCCGTTTTGGATAAGGGCCAAAGCCTACCATAGGTGTTAATGCCCTATAAGAACTGTTCAGGTGAGTAAAGAACATGGCAGTCTTGAGTAATTTTTATAATATTTATTTTGAAAAACAAAACATCTAAAGAGACCTGATCCACACCTAGCTAGTAAATCCTTAGTGCTTCCATTATGTACACTGAAAGTGTACTTTGAAGGATGGGAGACGTACATACATTTGCCTCAACACTTTCTGCAAACAGAGAGGTTGCTAATGGAGTGTCAAGGCTGTTAAAAAACGCTTTTCAAGTAGATAAGAATATGAAATAGAGTCTATCAAGTAACATAGCTAAATAACAGGAAGCAAAGAAATTTTATTTAACCAAGTTTTACTACTAAGAAACCAAAACTACAGGAAAAAGGTCTTGATTTTATTTAATTGTACTATAACTTGTTTTCAGAAAACTTATTCTATAGATAATTGTTTGGGTCACTTGTGGGAGAAAATAAAGTCAATACCTTGTGAACTGAATTCCTTAGATTCTTGTTGGCTGACTATTTGTGACTTCTGTTCAAGTTCAAAGATCCTTCCAATCAGTCCCCTGACATATGCTTCACGTTGCTGGTCATACAGTAGCCACTGCTGGTTTTTCTCAAGAGCCTTCACAAAAAGGAACAAAGCACAACACAGAGAAGCCTCTCATAACTTATCACATTTTTAAAGTATTACTTGCCTTGAAAATGTTAAAAGTTATATCCAGGACAGCTGACCCATAAGCCAGTTAATTCTGCTGCAAATTGTAGTAGTCTTCTCTGTACGGTAAATCAAATCCATTTTCATTTGGAAAGGTAAATCAAGTTGTTTACCATAACTTAAAATTGTAGCAATAGTAGACACTGATTGGCTTATTTCTTGGAATGGAAAAAATGACTTGAAAACAAAAGCTTTCCATGAGTTATGCCCTGATTATGCAGAATTAACCTTTTAATTTCAAATATAAAATAACAGATCTTAAAAAAAGAATAACCTAAACCTGTATCATTGCAACTTAAAGTCTGTAAGAACAAGGACATTGTCCTGATTTTGGCTGGGATAGAGTGAATTTTCTTGCAAGTAGCTGGTGTAATGCTGCCTTTTGGATTTAGTATGAGAATGTTAAGACCCTGATGTTTTAGTTGTAGCTGAGCAGCACTTACACAGAGTCAAAGACTTCTCAGCTTCTCATTCTCTGCAAGTGAGAAGGCTGTAGATGCCAAGAAACTGGGAGGGGACACAGCCAGGACAGCTGACCCAAACTGGCCAAAGGAACACTCCATGCCATATGACATCATGTTCAGTGTATAAACTGGGGGGGGTGGCTGGGGAAGTCAATAGCTACTCAAGGACAGGCTGGGTATCAGTCATGGGGTGGTGAGCAACTGTATTTTGCAATACTAGTTTTGTATATTCTATTATTGTTGTTATTATTCTCTCCTCTTTTTCCTGCCCTGTTAAACTGGCTTTATGTCAACGCACAAGTTTTGCTGGTTTTTTTCTTCCTCTCATTCTCCTCCTCTTCCCACTGTGGGAGAGGTGAGCGAGGGGTTGTATGGTGCTTAATTGCTGGCTGGGTTTTAACCATGACAGACATGGATTTTATATCTGATTGGATGATAGAATTATACAGGTTGGAAGGAACCTCAGAAGGTTTCTAATCCAAACTCATTCCATCCCAGGCAGTGTCAGCTCCGAGGTCTGATCAGGTTACCTGGGACTCCTGTTCTGCCAGCAACCACTCTGTTCCAGCTGTCCAAGTGAGGTTTTTTAATGATGATGGAAATATTGTCTTTTCAACTTTTTAAAAATAAATTTAAATTATTATGTTGTCACAAAATAATTTTAGATATTATATTTTAGAGGGAAACATACTCTGAGGTCTCATACAGATTGTTCATACATGAAACTTACATCTTTCAGTTGTTTTTCAACTTCATAAAGATTAGTTGGTGATCCAGTGCTGCTTGTTACAGTTTCCTGCAAAGAATAACCTGTTAGCATTCTTTAAAATAGAAAGGTGACAGAGTAAAGCTGGTGCTTTGTAACTGCTAATCTCACATAATTGGCATAAGAATATTTTTNTAAAATAACAGATCTTAAAAAAAGAATAACCTAAACCTGTATCATTGCAACTTAAAGTCTGTAAGAACAAGGACATTGTCCTGATTTTGGCTGGGATAGAGTGAATTTTCTTGCAAGTAGCTGGTGTAATGCTGCCTTTTGGATTTAGTATGAGAATGTTAAGACCCTGATGTTTTAGTTGTAGCTGAGCAGCACTTACACAGAGTCAATGACTTCTCAGCTTCTCACTCTCTGCAAGTGAGAAGGCTGTAGATGCCAAGAAACTGGGAGGGGACACAGCCAGGACAGCTGACCCAAACTGGCCAAAGGAACACTCCATGCCATATGACATCATGTTCAGTGTATAAACTGGGGGGGGTGGCTGGGGAAGTCAATAGCTACTCAAGGACAGGCTGGGTATCAGTCATGGGGTGGTGAGCAACTGTATTTTGCAATACTAGTTTTGTATATTCTATTATTGTTGTTATTATTCTCTCCTCTTTTTCCTGCCCTGTTAAACTGGCTTTATGTCAACGCACAAGTTTTGCTGGTTTTTTTCTTCCTCTCATTCTCCTCCTCTTCCCACTGTGGGAGAGGTGAGCGAGGGGTTGTATGGTGCTTAATTGCTGGCTGGGTTTTAACCATGACAGACATGGATTTTATATCTGATTGGATGATAGAATTATACAGGTTGGAAGGAACCTCAGAAGGTTTCTAATCCAAACTCATTCCATCCCAGGCAGTGTCAGCTCCGAGGTCTGATCAGGTTACCTGGGACTCCTGTTCTGCCAGCAACCACTCTGTTCCAGCTGTCCAAGTGAGGTTTTTTAATGATGATGGAAATATTGTCTTTTCAACTTTTAAAAAATAAATTTAAATTATTATGTTGTCACAAAATAATTTTAGATATTATATTTTAGAGGGAAACATACTCTGAGGTCTCATACAGATTGTTCATACATGAAACTTACATCTTTCAGTTGTTTTTCAACTTCATAAAGATTAGTTGGTGATCCAGTGCTGCTTGTTACAGTTTCCTGCAAAGAATAACCTGTTAGCATTCTTTAAAATAGAAAGGTGACAGAGTAAAGCTGGTGCTTTGTAACTGCTAATCTCACATAATTGGCATAAGAATATTTTTTAAATGAAAAACAGGTGTACACACATGCCTTTTTTGGTTAAAGATCTTCATAGCCTTTTTTTTTTTTTAAAGTAAAAAAAGGGTCTAAGTTATGCATAAAACCATTTCATAGATTTAAAATAAAATCTCCTGGAAGATAATGAAGTTTCACATTTAATCTATACATTTATATAATTTATAACTCTACAAGTCATAGTTGCATTAAAACATTTCCTAAGAAGAATATCATGTGTCTTCTGCTGAATTGCTGCCTTGGAAATCCTAAAGTGTACAGGAGAGTATTTGAAAAATTAAGATATTTAGGGTATAATTTAAATACATTAAAAAGCTAAGTGTTTGGCTATGTTTTTATATCGTCATGTTTGACAATAAGCTAGACCTGTGAGAGAAAGCTACAGATCTTGACTACTTCATTGGGATAACAGAAGGATTATAAACATCTAGGTTTGCTGGTTTTGTCTGGGGCAGAGTTAGTTTTCTTCATAGTAGCTAGTACGGGGCTGTGTTGTGGATTTGAGTTTAAAACTGTTGATTACAGAGGGATGTTTTAGTTATTGCTGAGCAGTTCCTACAGAGTCAAGGCCCTTTCTGCTTCTCACCCTGCCCCACCAGCAAGTTGGCTGGCGGTGCACAAGAAGCTGGGATGGGGCATAGCCAGTACAGCTAACCCCAACTGACCACGGTGATACTCCACACCAGATGGTGTCATATATGCTCAGCATATAAAGCTGGGGAGGGGAGGGGAAAGAAGAGGAAGATATTCAGAATTACAGCATTTGTCTTCATTAAAAACAGTAAGCCCTGTTCTTCTGGGGATGGGCTGAACACCTGCCTGCCCATTGGAAGGAGTGAAATAATTCCTTGGTTTGCTTTGTTTGCAAGTGCATCTTCTGCTTTACCTATTAAACTGCCTTTTTCTCAATCCACTAGCTTTCTCACTTTCACTCTTCCGATTCTCTCCCCAGCCAATGGGAGTGAGCAAGCATCAGCATGGTGCTCAGCTGCTGGCTGGGATTAAATCATGACGCTAGAAAACCATGCAAACCCATCTGGAACCATAAGGATGTACTGACTGGTTTTCTGAGATATGATCCACAGTAGAGTGCTTAAAGCATGAGTTAGAGAGTTCTTTAGACCCATCGAAAATTAAACAGCAGTTAAAAAGTTCTGCTTCTTCCATAACCTGACATGCTTATTCAGTGCATGATAGAAAGCTTTTTAAAATTATGTAAATGTAAATCAGAGGGAACTTTAAGGGAAATAAAAACGCAGATTACTACCCAAATCCATTTTTCCTAAGTTTTCCTGTGTTTTTTGGAACACAATTTAAAACAAGTCTTAAAGCTGAGTAAATACAGGATTACTTCTGAATGCAATTATTAAAGTTCAGCACTTCCTAAAAAAACCAAAACAATTTAAATATGCCACAACTGCCTGGATTCCTTTTTCTGTAAACATGAGAACTCTGACTCAGCAAAAACTTTATCAAAATTGTGTTACATGACTGTGGTTTCCATTTTAGAGTACACCCGCTGCTCATATGCCACCTAGCAGTTTCAAGCAGCATTGCTTGAATTGTTTTCAAGTTTTCCATGATATCCAGTCAAAACATTAGTCAAATATTGGCCTCCTCTGTTGACAAATGAGCAAAAAAAGGAAAGAAAATTCTGGTTTTAAGCTAAAAGATATATTGGTAGCTCAATGACAAAAATATAATGGCAATCTGTTCCATTAACATACATTTTCAATTCTCTAACAGAGTTCAAAGTCTCTTGAAATCAAAAATACATGCATTGCATTTAAAATGGTATTTCCCAGAATATTTAATTGTTAGAAGTGCTACATTTATGTGTTATGACTGAACATTAGTAGAGTAAGATATTTTACCACACGTTGGGCCAGTTTTATTTCTAGATGTTATGCAACTTCCCTGCAGAACATGGGGAACCAGCACCATCTGCAGGTTAAAAGATGGAAAAGACTCACACGCACCTCCTTTTAGGCATGACTTCCTTGAGTTCCTTACTGAGATACTGCTGCATTTTCCATGGAATATTAGAATAGGTTGGCGTGGAAAAAAAATCCTTGAAAACTAAATTAACTTGTAAAAGCTGCCAAGCACCTGGCACCATCTATTAGCAATTTTAACTGAGAGAAGCCAGTCATCATTTCTGTCCTATCTTCTGTCACACTGAAGTATTTACCATGTGTGATGTCATGTGAACTACAGGCAACAAGTTTTAACAACCAAGGAACAAATGAGAATTCATAAGAACAGCAAGAAGAAAGATTTTGTCACCAAATCATATAACAGTTTAGGCTGAAGGGACTTTTAAAGGCCTTCTAGTCCAAACCCTGGGATGGGGCACATACAGCCTCTCTGGGCAACCTGTGCCAGTTTCACCACCCCCATCATAAAAAATTTCTTCCTTATATCTAGTCTGAATCCACCTTCTTGTAGTTTAAAAGTATTACTCCTCATCCTGTCACAATAGGCCTTGTAAACATGTCTCTCACCATCTTTCTTACAAGCTCCCTTTAAATACTGAAAGGCTATAAGGTCGCCCTGGAATCTTCTCTTCTACACCAGCACCCCCAGTCCTTCTCTGCAGGGCTGGTCTCAAGCCCTTCATCCCCCAGTCTCTATTAATACTGGGAGTTACCCCAGCCCATGTACAGGACCTTGCACATGGACTTGCTGAACCTATTGAGGTTCACATATGCTCACTTCTCAAGCCTGTCCAAGTCCCACTGGATGGCATCCTGTCCCTCAGGTGTGTCAACCACACCATTGAGTTTGGTGTGGTCTGCAAACTTTCTGAGGGTGCACTCAATCTTGCTATGTCACTGATGATGTTAAACAGTACTGGTCTAAAACAGACACTGGAGGGACACCACTTCTCACCAGTCTCCATTGAGACATTGAGCCATTGACCACTACCCTAGGGATGCAACCACCCAATCTGTTTCTGATCCACTGAATAGTCCACACATCAAATCCATCTCTCTCCAATTTAGAGAAAGGGATGTCATGGAAGATTGTGTCAAATGCCCTAGAGTCCACATAGATAGCATCAGCAACTCATCCCGTGTTCACCAATGTAGTCACTCCATCGTAGAAAGCCATGAGGTTGGTCAGGCAGGATTTACCCTTGGTGAAGCCATGCTGGCTGTCTTGAATCACCTCCCTGTCCTCGGTGTGCCTTAACATAGCTTCTAGGAGGATCTGTTCCATCTTGCCAGGCACAGAGGTGGGACTGGTCGGTTGATCCTCCTTTCTACCCTTTTTAAAAATGGGTGCAACGTTTCCCTTTCTCCAGTCATCAGGGACTTCATTGACTGCTGTGACTTCTCAAGTATGCTGGAAACTGGTATCTACATCAGCCAGTTTCCTCAGGACTCTGGGATGTATCTTGCCATGTCACATAAACTTAGGTATGTTCAGGTTCCTCAGGTGGTCACCAATCTGGTCTTCTCTTCCAGTGGGAGAGGCCTTGCTCCCCCAGTCCATGCCTTGCAGTCCATCCACTCAAGAGGTGTGGGAAGAGTTTGTCAGTGAAGACTGAGGCAAAAAAATTGAGTACCTTGACCTTCTCCTTGTCTACTGCTACCAGTTTGGCAATTCTTGTTCATCAGGGGGGAGTTTGCTTTCTTTGGCCTTCTTTTTCTGGCTGACACATCTGCAGAAGCCCTTACTATTCTTTGCATCCCTTGCCAAGTTCAGCACCAGCTGTGAGTTGGCTTTCCCAAATCTCATTCCTGCACGGCCAGGCAGCATGTCTCTTCTTATCTTCCCAGGATACCTGACCCTGCTTTAACTGCCTGTGCATTATCTTCTTGCCTTTCAGTTTGATCAGCAGGTCTCAACTCAGTCATGCTGGTCTCCTTGCCCCATTTCTTATCCTGAAAGATCTGCCAGCTCTGCTCTTCTCCCTTGTCCTTGAGGGCATTTTTTCTTTTAACTCCTTAATGAGCTGAAAGTTTGCTTTCCTAAATTTCAGGGTCCTGACTGTACTCTTCACTGACCCATATCCCTCTGGACTGCAAACTCCACCCATACGAGATCACTGCAGCCCAGGCTGCCTCCAGTCTTGACATGACTGGGTTATGACTGAAACTGTATAAGGGAGGATCTTGCCTTGTTATTCCTAATACTCCATGTCTCTTACTGATACCTTCTCAGTGTGTTTAATCACTGGGCATGCAAACCCCAAGAAGGGCATAATATTTGCTTAAGCAACATTGGCTCATGACATGAGGTACCAGCATTCATACCACCTGCGTGGGAAAAAGCTGGGCAGCATTAGAGAATTCCCTCCCCACATGCACTGCCTGAAGTTTTGCTCCCTGACTGTTCTTTGTTTATGGTTCAATGTGGATAGCTTCTCCCTTCATACAAGAATATGTCCGCATACAATGCAACTTGTAAGTTGATTATAAATTTGTCCTGTTTTATAATATTTAGTGGTGCTTAGTGGGCACAAATTCTAAACCTAGACTTGGAATTTGCAAATACAATGTTTGTTCAGTGCTTACCTGGGATGCTTGAGAAGCACCAGCTCTGTTTTCTAGCTCAGAACATTTTTCAGTAACAGTGGATAAACTACATTTTAACCTGTTAATTTCTTCTGATAGAGAACGAAGTAACTCTTCTTTCTTTTCTGCTTCCTTCATTTTTTCTTCTAGTTGACTTCGTAATGAGGAGACTTCATTATTCTTCATTTTAGATCTAACCTTGTCTTTCAGGTTTTGGATTTCCTTGTCCTTCTCTCCCAGATGATGGTTGTGTTTTTCTTTTTCAAGGGAAAGTATTTTCTAAATGAGACAGAATAAGAAAAGTGACACGAATCAGTAAGTGACAGTCTATACAACAAATGCATTAGGAAGTT
Organism: Piaya cayana; assembly: GCA_013389865.1. NCBI lineage: Eukaryota > Metazoa > Chordata > Aves > Cuculiformes > Coccyzidae > Piaya > Piaya cayana. The sequence goes on from WAAB01025394.1 coordinate 278,372, forward strand.
TACAACAGTTTTTGAAGATATTTTAAAAGGTTTTTTCTTAGACTTTAATTAACTGAGAATATTACTTCTTACTCAAAACAGACAATATTACAGCGATCATCTGAAATATTTCAAGTGATAGTAAAAACAGTCTGAAGTAGATGAAACAAGGCAGAAATGCAAAGAAGTGAATTTCCCAGACTTGGTAGGTAATCAGTTTTGCATGTGAATACAGATCCCAGTCCTTCTTAGAAGCCTACCAATATCTGACTTGGTCACATACTAAGTCTTGAACTTCCTTCTCTGCAACCGCAGGTTTCCCTTGAATGAACTATAAGGCACAGAAATTGCAGCATCTTAGTTTCTGGTTTTTGGTTGTAATGGAAGAATAACCTGGTGAACAGATTAGTTTTATTTACCTGTTGCCAACTGGGAGCTTGAAAATACAGTTCAAGCTAATACTCAGCCATGTTGGGCATGTTCCGAGAGAACTGTTTTCAAACACAATGTTCTCTGCAGGAAATGCTCAAAATAATTCTCAAGAATCAACTGTTCCAAACAGTTGGCCATGCAAGGACAGGTCTTTATGGACTAATTGGCACCTCTAGCATCAAGACTTTGTATTGAACAACCACATCCTATGATTGTGGTTTTATTAGTTCACACATCTTTGAATAATATTTAAGAACAAAAAAGTCAACCTAGAATGGCAACTACATCACAGCAAGTTAAGTTCTAAGAGAAAAGCCTGGCATGCTGCTTAGAGAGTCGGACACCCCCACCTGGCGCTGGCCAGGCACCACTTGGCCACCTCTGAGGTCGGTTCCAGCACCGCCTCCCTCACCTCTCGGAGCGCACTCCGCTCCGCATCAGCCGTTCTGATTTTCCCCTTCACGGCTTCCTCCGTGGGCTTTCTCAGCACCGCGTCCTCCTGCTTTTGCTTCTCGAGATGGCCCTCAGCTCTGGCGCTACCCGACTTTAAGCCCCACTTCCCAATGATTATCCCTTTGGCGGTCTTGGCGTTCATCTTCAAGCTTCTCTCAAACACCAGCGGTACGAGCGGCGACCGCTTTCACCAGGCAATACGCGGCTACCGACGCCGTTTTAGCGAGGCTCGGGGAGCGGATGGGCCGGGTCTCGGCGAGGGAAGGGGAGACCCTGTCCGGCAGCGGCGACTCCGGTCCTGGCTGCGCTTCCGGGAGTTTGAATCCCGCGGCTCTAGCATCGTCACTTCCGCCCGAGCAGCCGAGCCGCTACGGCGTCTCTGAGAGGTCATAAAAGGCCGGGGAGGACGGTGGCGCGAGGGGGCGGGGCGAGCCGTGTGGGCGGGGCTGGGGCGCCGAGGGGCTCCTCTGAGAAGAGGCTCCCCATTGGCTGGCGTGAGACCTCGTGACTTGTCTGGCCAATAACACGGGGCCTCCCTTTCTCACCCCCGCTGGTTTTCCTACCTTACCGCACGTGCTTGAGGTTGGCAGGTCCTGCTGAGGGGCCGTTGCTTGGCTCCCCTTTGCGAGGCCGTAATTACTTTCCCCTCTGGGGGAGTTTACGTTTCGTTCTTAAAGGGTGGCTGTAGGAGAAAGGGCAGTGGCAGATGACCTCTCTCATGACTCTCCTGTCCCATGCAGGGCTTTGATTCCCTTGCTGCTTGTGCAGGATAGACTTGCAGCTACCTGGGCTTTACAGTCTAGCCCAGGGCACTGGCCCTGCACCTGCTGAGCCCTCTCTGGGACTGGAATGGACAAGCGTGATGCTTCAGCCAAGTCTTCTGGGTCTGCTCAGTGCTGTGTCTTGCATGTTCCCTCCTGAACATGTTGGCTTTAGATTACTTTTTCTTCCCTAGAAATACTCTTCCTCAGCTATCCGAAATCTAATAATTTTAGAGGGGAAGCAAGGTCCATCTTGGCTTCAAAAGTGGTAACCTAGGGTAGATCTTGTGTGGCCATATAAAAACTATGCTGGACCCTATCGACATATGACTCATTTTCTCCCTCTTGCTGGTTTCCTTTCTCATCCGTACAGACTTGGCAGTGGTGCTGCATGCCACTTGTTTTTTTTACATCTGGTCTGCAGCTGAGGAAAAGCTGCTATAAAGCTGAACAGGGGGTAGCTTAGAGCAAGGAATTCGTCTTACCATGTTTTACCTAATTTTATTTTAGTCATCTACTGCGTGTTTATGTTAAGACAAAGTATGTATATAATGTTTTACGTAATAACAGAGCATCTTCTCACATTTTTGCACATATTTACTTATTTATTTTTATTTATGCATGTATGTTTTAGTAATTTCTCAAGAGATATACTAAATTCAGTTAAAGTGTGTAGTAATATTTATTCTGTGTAAAATGTTGTTCCAGAGCACAACTGGAGAGGGAGCACTTAAACTATTTTTGAAGACTGTAGATATTTGGTGATTATAAACTGACTTGGCTGGTGCGCTAAAGCTATTTACAAACAATGGAGTTACAAAAATCAAGAGGAAAACCAAATACACTATGTGAAATTTAGTACCTTGGTACAGGAGGAGGCATATGTGATGTATCTTGAGTGCTGGAGTTGTGCTTAGTGTTCACGTCGCTTGTGCTTATTCTTGCCTTGGTTACTTAAATGAGACGTTTCATGCAGATTCAGAATGAAAACTACAAAAATCTTCTGCAATCGTTTTCACGTTGCGCCCTTTCTGTTACTGGATTTCAGTTTCAAGAGCTCTTCGTGTGCAGCACAGAACTTGGTGTCAATTTACAGGTCCTTTTTTTTTTTTTTTCATAGTCACCCGTAGCGAGTCCGTCATAGGTCCTCCTCCCATAGACCATCTTTACTTCAAGCCAGCTATTCCCTGCCTCCTCTTCCTGCTAGCATTTCAGTCAAGGAGTTTGTAACTTAAGACTTCCTAGAATTTCTTTGGTAACAACAGACATTTAGTTAAGACTGGAAACAATGCTTCGGGTGATTGTGGAGTCTGCTACCAACATCCCTAAGACCAAATTTGGAAAACCAGATCCTATTGTTTCTGTTATTTTTAAAGGTAAGGAAAACTGTCATAAATGTTCTTGGGGGAGGAGGTTTTCTGAATGACAGTGCCATATGAAATATATTTTATAATCTGTGAAAATACACTTTCCTGAAGTTACATGTGATGTAACTTTAGGGAAGACTTTGTAATTAGAGAGACAAGAGTTACCTGAATGAAGTTTGAACTGGATAGAGTGCATTGGTCTTTTCTGTCCAGCAGTGCTTCTGTTTCAGAATCTACAGTTTAGGCTTTTCTAAAGGCTTAGTCCTTTGCTTTAAAAACCTAAATCTAACTGCATGGATAATTCCACTTTTAATTCAAGTATTGAAAATTACCTTGTTTTCCATTTGGAAAAAATATTCCCCAGTTTTGATTACTTTGCACAGCTACAGCTCAGTGTACATCAATTTTTTTTTGTGACTGATTTATTGTTGTTATTACCAACATGCTGAAAAGCAGTACTAACATTACTGAAGGTGTTTTGGATTGGTTTTTTATAAACTGAATTGTACTTTAAAAATTTGCCTGTTGAGATTATTTAATTTAAAATACAGATTTAAGAAGGAAAACATTGTGCACTTCCATTGCTCATCAGATACATATGGGAGAAGGAGAAAATATTGTGTAAAATTAGCATTTATAAGTAAAGTTATTTATATTTTCCAGTATATTTTACCTGTTACCATAACTTTCTCATTTTGCTAGACTGAGGGAACTTGATTGCAGCTATTGGTTTATCTCTAAAGTGCAGAAACCTCCAAGCAAGTTTGGATCATGTAATACGTTATACTTAACTGTGACAAGCATTCATCTTAATTCCTGATGACTTGGTTTCCTAAATGAACTCTGAAATTGAAATGGTAGTTCCTAAAGTATGAAATAACATTGCAGGGATTTGTTGCCTTCAGAAATCATGACTTTGCAGGAGGATGGAGAAGGACGAGACAGTGCATCTCCAGCATCTTAACTTCCAAAATAAAAAGTTTTCAAACACTTTATTGCATCATCAGGAAGATGTGATATCATTCAGTTTCCATTCTTTTCCTCCTTTTTTTTTTTTTTTTTTTNTTTTTGACCCCTTGTGTGTGTTGGGGCAAGTGGCTGAACTTGTCTCAGTAGCTTTTGGAACTTCCCAATTCTTAAAATATGATTTTATTTGCTCTGAAAAGTGTTGTTACTGGAGTAGAGTAATTTCTCTGGCTTGTTCCAATTGTTCCTGCTGCTTCTCATATTCTCTTTTCAGTTTCCTTGTATTTCTCTTTTCTTTCCTGTTACAGTTTTGTCTTTCTGTATTAATTCTGTTCCTACAGTTTAATATTCCAGAGTTGGTTTATATCATTGCTTCTTTGTGCCTTAAGTATCTGTTTAATTCTTTCTTGCAACCTTTTGTTCCTATTATGTGCTCTAATGCAATTAAGTTTTACCTTGTAAATATAAATTAAAGATTTTTTTTTTCTTTTGTATTACTGGATTTGCTTCTCCGTCCTTCAGTTATCCAAACACAGGAATTGAACAACAGATGTGAAAGGAATGAGGTTTTATTCTTTGTGCTATAGCTGGGATTTTTAATGTTCACAAACATGCTTAATCATTGTCTTAAGCATGCTTTCATAAATATGACAGGTTTTTAGTAGGATATTTAATTTCTTATCATACTGCCTCATCTTGTTATATGATTTTACAACATACCAACAGTCTGATATTTTTTGCTTTCTGTCCAGAGTGATTCAAGGGGGCCAAAAACCATCAGGCTTTTGCCAGCTGCGGAGCGGCTGTGCTTTAATTTGTATGTGGATTATCTGGTTACCAGGTTCAAGAGTGAAAGGATCATATCAGAAATAGGTTGAACGTCTGTCTGTTTCTGTTTAGAAATATGTTTTTTATAGAGTCCATTCCCCTCTCATTCTGTTAGTGTGTAGAGATCGGAAACTGGACTCAATTTTGGGAAGGCATTATGTCTGAGGGCAGCAATCTTTGAGCAGCAGTCCATGGCCACTCTATCTCCTGGGGCACATGAGAAACCTAATTGGGAGTTCACTTAGCCAGATTGGGAAAAACTCAAGCATTTGCAGGACTTTGGCTGGAGCTGTGCAATACATGTTTATGTTCTTTTTTGGCTCTGGAGTGTTCTTGGAGAACTCCTAGAAAACAGCACTCATTTGAAAGAAAACTGCTATAGAAGTTGACATTTCATTAAACAGTGTTTTGTTTGTTAGCTTTTCAATCTTTAACTTATGTAGCCTTTGCAGATGTCAGGTTCAGTCATTTTAAGACTTCAATTAAAACACACAGTATCGCTCAGAATTCTACCTTTATGGCTGTGCTGCGAAGTGAAAAGGCCACAATCCTGCACTATTAATATGTAAGTGACTCTGCAAACACTTCATAGGTTAACACACATATGGTAGTATAATTTCACCTGTGCATAGAACAGATATTGTCAAATTGTTTAACTAAGCTAGTTACAGACCACATAGTCAGTATAATTAATACAGTGGCATATAAGAATACATATACAGTACATATTAAGAGGAAATAGGCAGCTGTTACTGTTATATCTTCTTTATAATGGAGAGCATTTGTGCAAGCATTTGACTTTTTAATGCAAGTTTACGTTCAGTAAGTACCCTGGTATGGAAATTCACATTTGCTGTAAGAACAACTCACTCTTCAAAGAGATCTACACCCTAAGAGTAAACAAGTACTGCTGTCTGGAACTGGCTGCTGTTACTGCATGATTCCAAGTTGTTCTATGTGAAACAAATTCTTAGTCAAATTAATACGAAAAACTGTTGCCATTTGCTGCAGTAGCACAACGTGGTAATGATAAACCAGTAAAATTCTTTTTGATTGTCAGATATACCCAGCAGGAGAAAAATATGTTAGATTCTTATCTTTGAGTGTAAAAAATGTAACAAACAATTGGTTATATGTGTAGTCAATACTTGGACTTTCAGTGCTTTGATCATTCCTTTTGACTGCCTCTTTCAGCTTGGTGCGTTGAAAGCTGATGTGAAATGGCACTCAGTTTGATAGGGCCAACTTGAGTAAGATTTCCTTTTCCATTTGTGCTTAATCTAAGAGATTTCCAGCAGGCCTATATTAGTTCATAGCTATGTTAATTTCGGTGTGTGAAAAAGAAGAATACTGGAATGTAATTATTCACTAAATTTATACTTTCTGTTTTGCAGAGAATTGAATTACCCTGACTTTAATTTCCTGGTGTTTTGAGGTTTGCCTGTTTGATCCAGCAGTTGTTGCCACCATGCAATCCTTATTCTTAGTAAACAGAAATGTGATTCTCTCTTGAATCTTAGACTTAAAGGTGATCTAAAAGACAGTGTTAGCTTCTGCTATTCCCCACCTGATGATATTGATAAAAATGCTAGTTATAATAGAATAAAAAAATGTAAGAAGTAAGCATTGGTTGTTTTTCAGTGTTGTAATTAGTTTTCTAATGGTGGAACAGTTTTTGTTTAAACAACTCATCTGGAATGATTTTTTTTTTAACATTTTCATCTCATTGACTAAGTTCTTGTTATATCAATTTCCAATTAAGAATATTAAATTTGTTAGCGTAATGCCTCTATCTAATGATTTCTTCTACGGTATCAAGGTTATTGTAGTTTTTTCTTTAAAGAAACAAATATATAGTGTTGTATCTATATCCATTATAATTTCTTACTATTATTACCTGATAGGGCAAAACCAAAAATGATGACTGACCCTATTTTACCATTTATCCTAATATGGTTTGCAGTCTAGGCTACTATAGATGGATTCATTACCAGTAAAGGAAGGCCACCTGAGCTCTTATATGAGTTCCTGGAATATATGGGCAGTCCCTCTTACCCTGTTTGGCAAAGGCTTTCTTCTTTTGGTGGGAAGAAGAAAGCTCTTTACTGACTTTTACACTTTTACTCATTCTTTTAATGCACACAGGGTTTATTTGTTTGTTTTTTTTTCAAACTGTTGGCAAAGTGAAGAAAATATATGTTTAGTGAAGGTGAATGTTACACTCAAACTGACTAAAATTACAGCTAAAACCCAATGTAGGCTGTTTCCCAGTGGTTTTTATCCAACTTTCACACAAATGTGAAACACACAAAAAGCTTTTTTGTTAGCATAATCTCAAATATGCATATTGTTAGTGGAATAATAAATTTTACTCTTATTTTTATGAAAATGAGTAGTCCAGAGTGGAAGATTTTAGTCCTTATCAAGAAGTGTCTTGACTATTACTCAGGCCAGGGCTTTGCTTACTTTAGAGGGTTGCATTTGAGCTTAGATGGGGATCATAGGACTTTTATTCATGAATTCCATCAGGATCAGGTCTGTGATTCACTATCTCCGTTACAAAGTGCTGCAGCAGTTCCTTTTTTCACCAACCCTGAGAACATATTTTCCCTGACTCCCAGTGCCTGTTTGTATGGGGACTTGGAGTACCTGTGCCAGACACTGGGTATGCTGGGATATTTAGTCTTGAAAAGGCTTTGTCTCCTATTAGATAACATGAAGTTGAATTTCTTGTACTAGCATGTTAATTAGTTCTTTGTTCCGCAAAATGCAAGTTCACAGCATGGTATATTATGAATGTTCTTTCCTCTGTGGTACAATGTGAGTCAATATCCTGTATAAATTGTAGACAATTCCTGTTACATAAATGTGAGTCATTTCTCACAATTTGCAGTATGAGCTGACTTTTTTCCTTTCAGTACATCCCATTCTCATCCAATAAAAAGTACTACCAGAGTCAGCTGCTTGATTAGTGGACATTGGAGCTTGTCCATGTGGCATATCTTTACTTTTGCTTTCCAGGTCTTTGCAGCATTTTCCTGGCAAAGTGTAGCCATAAATTGCAAATAATGAAAATGCTGTTACCTTTACTACTTAAATAAAAAGAGCGTGTCTGAAGTAGCCGCCTTGTGATCGCTGAGCATTTTATAGATACAATACAGTTAGTTTACTAACTGTACTTAAATCCACTCATTTGTTATCATCAATATATGAAATCTCTGTTTAGAGCTGAGTGTTTGCCAGTGTCATGTCAAGACTTGTTCTCCGTCAGAGCTGCATGCATATAATGCAACTAAAAAGTAAAAATAAAGCCAAGGCATGTTACTTGCTTTGAACTTGTTGTAAGAACAGAATTTTGTTTTCCTATTTAATAGGTGAGGGGGATCTGCAAAGGGCCTTTGCAACACTGGAGTTGTATTATTACTCTCAGGAGAAGGAATCTGAATTCAAGTGCCACGCTATATATAATTTACCCCACAACTCGTGATCTGTAGGTTGACCAAATGCAAATTTTACTATGACATATGAAAATCCTGTAATTTTCAGGCTACAGTGGACATCAGTAAAGCAATCTGCATAACATCAGGAAACATTTTTTTCAGGCAGGACTGCATTTCCTTTTCTGTGCCTGTGTATTTCTGCTAATATTTGCTCATGTAAAGCAGAAAGTGCTAACACTGGAAGCATACCTTAAGATTATTTTTTTTGCTAAGTGATTTTATTTCAGAACTAAACACTTGTAAGTATTTTGTAATTCTGTTACGGTAAACGTGTAACGCATTTTCTTTACAAGTGAAGTTTATCACTTTGAGGTTTGGTTTGATGGCTCAAGTCGGTCTTCTTTCATCATTACTGAAGTTGCAATGAAGGGTCATAAAAGGTTGAGAAACCTAAACATTATTTTTGCTTGTTGGGAGTACATCTAGCTATGCTTAAACAAAACAGAATAAAAAGCCTCAACTACTAAAACTGCCCAAGGGACATTTTGATTTGTAAAAAAATTGCAGCTGCTGGAAGAGGCAAGAAGAATTGGAACATTTGGTTTAAAGGTCAAACTTCCTTTTGAAAAGTGAAAGGAAAATTGTGATATTTGTGTAGTGCCTTAGCAAAACAGTTCATCACACTTTGTTTCCATTTGCAGATGAAAAAAAGAAAACAAAGAAAATTGACAGTGAACTTAATCCTATTTGGAATGAGGTAATTTTTTTTTTAATCAATTCCTGTTCTTTCTAAAGACAAAATTCTTGTAAAATTGGTAAGTCAATTGCTACAGTTGTGAATATCAGAAACAGGAACTAGTGTTCTTTCAGGGTGTTAAATTCAGGTGAATGAGTTCTTCCTGCACCATGTACTACAATTCATTAAGTATTGATTTTATGTAAAAGTAGATAGAATGAGTTGATCTCTTGCTTTTGTTCCCTCTTACTTTGGAACAAGTGATATTCAGCCATTGCTTAGCTACACATATGGGATCATAATTGGATCCTTTATTATATATTAGGAAAAAAACCCTACAGAATTAGGATAAATCATGTATTGAAGTTCTTCATGATTTATTTGTAGGACTGGTCCTATTTTGCATTTTCCATAGTGTCTTTTGTGCAGAAAATTTTTTCTTATTATTGTGTTTTCACAACCAGAAGAGAAAGTTATTTTTGTAATTAGAAATACAAAGAAAAGGAACATGCAAATGTTTGCCTGAGTTCAACAGCAACTAACTTCAACCAGTATTGCCGGGGAATAGTATCAGATCTTACAAATTCTAAGAAAATACATACATTAGTATGAGGAAGCAGAACTGCAAACCAGGTTATGGCACAATATCAAACAATTTAGTTCTTCCTTTGCTGTTGCTTCTAAATAGCAAATAAAAAATGTGCTATGCGCATATACCAGATTATTAACTTTGGGTTTGCAAATGTAAGCTGGTCTGGTCTGTGTTTCACTAAATGCAAACTTCCTTTCTGAATAATTTTGTTGTATACACTACTCTGCTGTTAATTGATTTACACATAACTTGAAATTATAATTTTGTTTTGCTCCATTTTTTGTTTGTTCAGATTCTTGAATTTGACTTGAAAGGAATTGCTCTGGATAATTCATCTTCCCTGACAATTATTGTGAAGGATTTTGAAACAATTGGACAAAACAAGTATGTTCCATTATTTTTTTTTCCAGTATTTAACACAACTTTCAATACAGAAGCCTAGGGGAAAACCGGAACTCAGTTGCTGGAGAGAAATGATGGATGTGATTAGATGGTTTCTGATGTAATACCTACATATAGCCTATAAGCCACCGGGCTTTCCATCCCTCACCAGTTGGATTATTACTCTGAAGCAGTGTCAGCTTTTTCTCCCTAATTTTAGACGTGCTGAAACTAAATTCAAGGAACATTTCAGGCATTTAGGGCAGAATATGGGTAGAATTTAGATCCTTTCACCTACTGTCATTTGAAAACCACAGCTTTAGTTCTAATAAAGTTCCTTGTGTAACTAGGTTTATGCCACTAGAAATACCTGGTGCAAGTTGTTTTCTTACAGAATGGTGCAGGGCAGTACCAAAGGCTATTGTACATAATAAACATCCAGAACTTAGTTTTGAAGAACTCTTAATTGGCATTCTTAGACCACAGCTAACACAAACCACCAGAAGTTACAAAATGCAGTTAAAGCTCTTAACCATCTTTAAAAATCTACCTGAGAGATTATATTTTACATCATTATTTGAGTCTTGCCTAGGAAGAACTGAAGCCTAAATTCAATTTCCTATCTTGTCTGAAGGCATCAAAGTGCTAGACTCATGTCCTGGGAGACTGTCTTAGTCATCAGGATAAATATGTTGGATAAAATATAAGTTGTCTTGGGAATGGAGTCTATGGGGTTTCTGGTTTGGTTTGATATTTTTTTTTAGGAGGAGGTGGGGGAGGTGGTGGTGTTCCGAGCTAGTAGGGTCTATGAAATGTCATGTTCCTTCTGTACTCCTCCTGGCCCAATGTATCATGAGTTCTCAGTCTTTACAAAGCTGAAACTTGAAAACAAAAGTAACTTCCCTAAGATCATCTTGCAGAAGTCATTTTCAGTGTCAGCTGTGAGAGTAAATCCTCTCACATTAAGTAGGGAAAAAAAGTCTGTCTCCAGTTGTTGGCCAAGTGTTATAAACCCCAGGCTCCTTGCATAGATTGAAGATGGACAGTGCTGCTGTTATGCCGTCTTCTGGTTACATTTTCAAACCATTGTTTATAAATGGTTTGAGGATTTTTAATTTGGCTGTTCTGTTTTTAGTATTGTTTTGTTAAGTTTTTTTTTTAAAGCAAATTTGTAGTTTGATATTAAGAGAACCTTCTGTGAAAAGTAAATAGGATAACCTCAGCAGCAGAAGAAAATTAATATCTAGCTTCCTGATCCTTGGGGGTGGACTCTGGACTGTTACAAAAATGTAATGGGGAATCCACTAAGAATTGCCTTTTCTGTTATTCATTTCTTGGAAAAGAATGGCAGAGACTCCTACTGTCAGCAAAGGATTTAGAGTTTAAGTCTACAGCAGATAGAACTATCCAATTTCATCATGCTACTAACATGCAGCAATTTAAGACTCTTACCCTCCTGCACTGTTTCTAGGTTGCTTAGTGCTGTTAGTGCATGTCAATAGGCTTGAATCCTACTCTTAAAAGTCTAAACTCTACCAGTGCAGTATATATAGCACCTATATACCTGGTTCTGCATTTTTCAAACATCTAAAAATCAAGTATCATGGGATCTAAGGCTGCAGATATTTGTGTAGTCCTTTTTTTTCATTTGTGAGAGGTTGAAGGAAAGTTTCATTTGAGCAGTTGTTTGTTGTGTCCTCAGTGTTGAGTTAAAAACTAATTCATGTAGTAGTAAGATGCTTAAATTTTGACAAAATCAGATTTTAATATTAGTTTTAGAGAACTGAAGATAAACAGTAGCTATATCAGCCTGGAAGGTTATCACATGAAACACAAATAGTGTTTAATTAAAAGTGAAAAATATATCTACTTTTTTTCTGCACATTAAGTAATTACTGCAGGAAACATGCACAGTTCATGATTTTCTGGATTTTTTTCCCCCTTTTTTTTTTTAGTTTAATCATGCTGGTGAAGAAACTGAGAAAGCCACCTTGAATTGGGGCTTCTATCTTTATATCAAAGGAGATAACATGATTAAAAAAATTAGGGTACTGAAACGCTGTCGGGTGTCCATGTTAGCATTTAAAAACTTTTTTTTGAGGTTCATAATTTTACAGAATGAGAATATGTATTAAGTAAACTTATAAATAATTTAGGTGTCTTGTTCACCTTCAACTAACTTCTAAGAATACTCTATTTTTCAGAATTTTCTTTTTTAACCAAGAATAGATTTGTTCCCATTAATTGAGTTCATAGGACATTGTGACTGTGGCCAATGGAAAAAAAAATGATTGCCCTGAAAAATTAAACCGGAACATATGGGAACACTACAATTCAATTAATTTGCATTCTGTTAAAAAGCATTATATGTATATACTTCATTAAAGCTCGAGGGTAATTTTGGTCATTTTGACCTGGACTTCAAAGTTCCTGCTGCATTTGTGTTGAAACAAATACATAATGCAGACTAAAAAGTTTTATGTATTTCTGAACATACAATGATAGAGATATTTTTTTTTAAAAGCAACTGAGTTTTGTAGGATTTAAGCTGTAATTTAATATCAGAATTGGAGGTGTACAGGATACCTTAAAGCAGGGCATGCTGATAATTTTAATGAAAACAAATTATTAGCTGAAATTCTTAGCAACCTCTTATGTTCTGTGTGCCATGTTTTTTATGACTTTTGATAAAGAAATAAACCTGGTCTCTAAAATCAATTGCAGGAAAAGGGTAAGGTCTTGGGTGGTGACAAGCTAATCAGAAAGCTTCTCTTTTAGCTAATCTACAGCAGGGATAGAGTATATTATTTTTTTGTTGAAATATGCTTGTACTGAAATCTCTGGCAAAGTCTAAGAGTTCTTTCTTAACGTGGAAAACAAGATAAAGCTTCATCAGTCTGTTTAATCTTTAGCTGTCCCATAGTGGTTAAGATCTTCTTATCTGCGCTTAAATCATAGGATTTTTGTCTAAAAGAGTAAATATATACATTTTGACAAGTGTGACTAAGACACGTTTTTTAAAATCTGTGCAGAAAAAAGAACAGCTTATCAAAAATGAGACACCAGTTCTCTGTTTCTTTGTGTAAAGTCCTAGATTTTAAACAAGGATCTGTTTGTCTGTTTTCTGTGCTCTTGCACTCTCTTGTCTGTCGATGCCAAGTACTGTTGGCTGTTGTCATTTTCAAAGGGAACATGCTATCACTACTTTTTTTTTTTTGTGGAAAAATTTGGATATTTTATGGCACTGAGCTAGGCATACATTCGTATTTATTGATAGTAGTCCACTTCCAGTATAAGCTTTTCTTTCCTACTTTCTGCCTCCTCCCAATATGTGAATCCAGGCTTTTACAATACTCCAACAGCTCTGTCATAAAATCACTGTGAGTCAAGCTGATGCCCTCGGCCCTCTCATTCTTGAGATTCCTGTAGGTCAGTAAAGCAGCAATTTATTGCATGCCTTTGACTTCAGGGAAATCCCAGAAATCACAGAACTTGATATAGGAAATCTTGCCAGTAATCAGAATTTTGTAATGGGTTTTACAATGCATCAGAAAATAGATGGGTGTTTATCTGAAGCCCCTAAAACATTTTAGTCTGCACATGGGTTCAAAGTTAAGCAGGCATGTGGGTTTGAGCTTTTTCCAAACTCTATTTGTAGTATCATCTGGACTCATATTTGTAGTGTTTCACCCCCAGCTCCTAAAATGCCTGTTTTTGTTTTGCTTGGGTGTATGTACTGGAAGTTGTCCACCACTTATTTTGTATACAATTTACAAAGTAAACCAGTAAGATTATTTGGGAAAGTGATTTCCATGTATAGTGCTGTGCAAAAATATATGCAGTCCATATCAAAGAAAGAGCAACACCTTCAAAGTAATGATCTTTGAAAATAAATCCTCAAAACCACTACATATTTTCAGTTTGTGGTGTGTTTGGAAGGGCTGTTGGCAGGGAAACGGGATAAGGGGGTGAGAAGTGGAAAAACATGAGTAGGCTTCCTGACTGTAACAAGATAATAGGAAATATCATCTTGGATTTCTTTTAAAGACACAAAGCATTGTAACAGAAGAAGAGATTTGGAATTCATGAACATTTACATTTAGACAAAGGTGCATATGAAAGAGGGAAGGTGGAATAAGTTTCCCACATAGTACTTACATGTATGTACAACCTGTGTTTCTGTAGAGTTACTGATTGTATTTACTGAGTTTGAGAGAGATGTAGGACTACCACATTATAGTTTTGTCGTTCTTTCACAGTATCCTCTTTAAATATTTAGGAAAAAGTCTATAGTTAGGTACATGTCTGTAATGCTGCAGCATTATAAAGAGATGCTCAGTGGAAGAGTGCAAATAACACTCCTTTCATGACTAGAAACAGGGAGTATGATGCCTACCTAAGTTCCTTAATACTAAGAGCTATTGTAGTGACAGTTTAAAAACGGGAGAGTGTGTGAGGGCTGGACAATTTTGTATTGATTTTTACATGTAAGTTGTAAGACTGAAGTCTTTCAGAGGTAAAGGTCCATTATTTCTGAAACCCTGCATTCACCATGTGCTTTTGACGTTATCAAAGAGTAGACCCATTAACTTGGGAAGCGTAACCAGTGTATAAGCTAAGCAGGATTTAGTCTGAATCAACAATCTGTCCTTTAGAGCTTCATGTTGTTATATATCTTGCTTTAAAGCTAATTGAATTGGGGTTTAGTTTTTTTGAGTGTAAAGGGTACATCTAGGGGACTGTTGCCTGAGGAAGCACACTGAGAAGAAGCTACATCATGTCTTTGGTTTTATTTTCTCTCTTATCGGGGGAAAAAAGCAGTGGAGATTGCTACTGTTATTTTCAAGGCAGAGACAACTTTTGCTAAAAAGTTCTGGCACTGTTCTTGGCTGCAATGAAAGCTCAAAGCAGAACAATGTGTTTCTCAACCCAGCTCCCTCTCTCTGGCTGCTCATTCACAAAGCTTTTCTAGCCAATACACAATTTGCTATTCCATGCTGTGTTACTCTTCTCTAGTTCTTGGTGCATGGTCCATGCTGCACCTAAGAAGTGACTACAGAACCCGTACTGCCCTCTACAAGGACACAGAAGAATATTGCAGTATATTGCAAGATTTGTTACAGCTCCTAGAAACTTACATAGCAGTTCATCCAGCCCGTTTTTGTACTGACGCAGGAGGGAGGAGCGCAGTGGATGTTATTCTGGTTTTAGACTGTGCCAGAATACTTTACTCATTGCTTTGGCATGTTTCTGAAATCAAGCCTGAAAGAACGTTTGAATTTTTTTCCACTTCTTTTTTCCTGGAGATAGAATTTACTGCTTTGTGCTCTTCATGGTAAAAAGACCCTGTCAGTGGAAAAGATAAATAAAGCAAACCACACTGACATGTATGCAGACTATCACAGGAATAAACTAGAGAGTGCTCATATGGTCCATGCTTAGCAAGATGTTCCACCATAAAGATATTTGAAAAGAGAACACATCTGTTTTCTATTGGGTCTAATACTGCTTGTAGAAAGATTTTAAACTCTCAGAACACAAATATTTATGCAGTTAAACAAAGAAACTCCAGTAGCTTCAGCTGTCTCCCTAAAGTTAAAAAAAAAAATTGTTAACAGGAAGTTACAGTCGTGTCTGAATAAAGTGATTTTCATTCTATTTGAGAGTTGGGAATATGTGTTTCCCCGTATTCTTTGCGTAGTTAGTAACCTAGCAACACAGAAGAAAAACAGATATGGCACACCCTTTTCTCAAGCAGAAAAATGCAGCCACAAAGGAACAGTGCAGCAAATTAATCATGTTTAAGTATTTTTCAGAGTTAAATAAATTCCATAATTTGATTCCTCCTACAATTGTACCCTTTTGCATGGATTCTTTTCCATGTCAGTGCGGTTGTGCATAGTTGCAGGTTTTCCTTGCATTCATTTTATGCAAAGATCCAGCCTGGATAAGTTTTGGGGGTTTCTGCCTTGTACAAAATAGTATTGATGCTTTTTGTTTGGGTTTTTTTTTTAATATTGTTCTTGCAAAGAGTATCATCAAATAACTAAAGAATAAAAATATATTTGGTTTGATCTTAATAAAAATTTTAAAACACAGCATGAACAATGGATGGCGAGTGTTGGGTCTTGTAGCATAGCATCTATAATGGAACATAGACACTGAGAAAGAGAGGTTGAGTGTAGCAATTACAACTGCTGCAATGGATCAGGTTTGCTGATGAAAATAATCAGTATAAACCTCTGCCAAAATAACCCCCCAAAAATAAGTCAAAAGCATTTAAATGCTTGACTCTCAGGGGCTTAAAATCACTGTCTTTCCAGTAGAAGAAGCATGTAAGCAGCTGGAGGAGGTGATAGGCATCAAACAGAATAGGAGTAATAAAAAGGTTGGTACTGTGAGTCAGCATTTCCTGATCAAGGCATGGGTGTGAAGTTTCACTTCTCTTGGTTATTTGGGCAGCTAACAGGAAGTGCTAACCACAGTCCTAACGGATTAATTAGCTTTGGCACAAGTGCAACACTCTGTTTGATAGTTGGTCATCAGTAGTTCCTTGATTTCATACTGATAAATTATTTCCCTTTGATTACCAGCGGGCTGGTATCATAGTCCCAGTACTAATAAGATATATTTCAAGTGGTTTAAAATCTGTTTCTAAATATGAACTTTGCATTTATCTTTGGTGTCTTATTTAGTGGTAAACCAGAATATTTAAACTGCTTGTGGTGGGACAGGTTTTTTGCTTTACTTTTGCAAAGCTAGAAAAGTTTAAGAGACCTAGCTGACTGGGCACTATATATATAAATGTCTTGGGGACGGCCAAAAAGGTGCTTAAGTAGAGTTCGGAAGCAATACTCATACTACTGCCAAAACAGCTGATGAACAAAAGGTCTGAGGATGTATTGAGCTATTCTGAAAGCAGAAACTATCCCACATGATGGTATCAGGAGAGCAGTGAGATCTGGAATTAAGTGGCCAAATCTTGTCTGCCTAGACAAGAGGAAGAAAGCTGAAATAGCTCAAGCAAAGAGCAGTGGCCTTTGAGGTTGAAAAGGTGACAGAAACTCTTCTCAGCTGTTCTGGAAGGAAATGACTCCTTGTCACACTGAAGGTTGTGATTTCAGAGGGAGATTTCTTGCAATCCTGCTTGGAGGTAAAAGGTCTTCAGAGTAGCACAGCAACTTCACATGCAAAGAACTGATAATCTAGTTAAATATCAGAAGCCAGTACAGTAGTGGACCTTGCAGAAAAGCATTAAACAGCAATGAACTCTTAATAGATGTGGTGGCACAACAGCAGCTTCTGCCATTTGACTTGGTTTTACCTGAATTAGCCCAAAGATGTGAGAACCAAGAGAAGCATCTTAGGAAAAAAAGCTTCCTCCAAGACCTGCACAAACATGAGACCTAGGAATGACCTTGAGGCATTCCTTGTTACTTTTGAAAACATTATTTCAGCTTTAGAGTAGCTGTGTGATCAAAACTAGGCTATACATGGTCCTGGGCAGTCTATTCTAGTTGACTATGCTTGAGTAAAAAGGTTGGACTAGGTGATCTGGAGTGGTCTCTTCCAACCTCATCTGGTCTGTGGTTCTGCTAAGGAAAGGGTCAAACATCCCAAGCCCAGTGAACGGGACCACTCTGGGGAAGTCAAAAGACCAACTTGCCTAAAGCATGAGATTTGACTAAGTCTTAGAAATAGGCTGATGGTGTATATTGAATATATGAACTTTGCATTTATCTTTGGTATCTTATTCAGTGGTAAACCATAATGCTGAATATCAGATTTTTCACTCTTGCTAGAGTGCAAAAAGACTGGAGACTATTGTTGCTCGGCCTGTTATAGAAGGGGGAAAGTAAAGCACTTCAGAGGCAGTTATTAGCAAACAAGTAATCTATGTAACTGAATCTCTCTTCAGTCATATGAAGGTGATCAGAATTTTTGAAACAATTACTATGTATTCAGTTGTGTGTACAGTTATAATTTGCACAAGACATATGAGAATGTAGAAATGGAAATTTACACTGGAAAATTTCAAATGCAGTATAGTGGAACAACTGTTCTTGAGTTAATGTCACCCGATAAGAGGGTGTGGTTGCTGAAACAGTCATCTAGATTATTTGAGACTGGGTGACTTTTGAACAAGTTTTTCTTGGAGTTCATGTAAGTCACTACGTCTTGTATCAAATCAAAATAGCAAGTCCACAAAAATTTTTCTGCAAATGTACATGGGAAAAAATTTTCTCTGCCTTTCTTTAGAACCAGATTGGGCCTAGCTGATTTTGTGTGATCTTCTTGGTTTTTTCCCTTCTGTGATACCTCAAGCTATGTGTTTCTGTTTTTCTCAAGTAGGAAGGCGTAGTCACACTTGAAGGATTTGGGGAGAATAAGAATATTTGGAATTGAAAGATTTTGTGGATTAATTTTTCACTGAAGGAAAAAGAGTGATGAGAAGTTGGTTCCTTTAGGTATCCAGCTGTGTAAATGAAATTCTAGCATTTTTTTCTTTCCAGCTGAAGGAACATTTTCCCATTTATATTTGCTTTCAAAGCTGTTAGCATATCAGAAGGCTGTGTAATAAAGAGAAAAAAGCATTAAGCTACGCAGTATTTTTCTCTCTTAACTGCTTTGGGATTTGCAGCTATTATGGAACAAACCTTTCTGCTTTTCTTTGACTGTTGAATATTATCAGTGTATGTCTGCTTGTCACCTGCCCTTTCTACAGAAAAATGTTTGGTCAAATATAGAGCAAGAGATTCTTTTTGGTGCATAATGTCAGACTTTTATTTACCACCTATTTTTGGATTGTTTAAGCCACAGGGGAAAAAAAATAAAGGCTCTTTCTGTTTGAGAAAGACTTGTTTCCTGAGCTAGGTAGACATTACTGTTTAGTGACAAGACAGTTGGAGAGATAAAGAAGACCACTGTTTGTGTATCAGATGTTCCAAATCTAGGTTTATCTTGTGGGTTGAAAGAAATTCTCATTGCATAACAGGATAAATTGCTTCTTAAGATCCCCAAAGTTGAGAAATGCACAGTCAGTGTTTCAGCTAACGTCCAGCTCTGTGCAACGATTTCTAAGAAGTGAAAAATGTATGTAGGGTTAATCTAATGCTCACTGAAATAACTAGATGTATTTCCATAGCTTTTTAAAGGACAGTGGAACAAGAGTACAATACAGAATCCAGATGTCTTTTCTACAAAGGAAAGAGAGTCAGGTGTTAGAAATGGCATCAAAATTTCAGTTATGGTCATATTAAATGCTAGAATGTCTTCATGCATTTTTTTTCTGCAGCATGGCTTGATCTTAAATTGCTTTTCTAGCTCATCCCCTGTGTTTGATGAATATGTGAAGCATAGCTGGAGTACTACTGTGCTCTGGCAATTTCGAGGGAAGAAGAATGGTTTGAATAGCAAGTCAGACCTATCTGGATTGGAGGAGTGAAGTGAACTGAGAAAGCAGAGTTGACTAAGGAGGTGACAGCACCAAAGTAATTCTAACAGGTCGTTAAAACAGAAAATGTAGTTATTTTTCAAGTACAACTAAACAAAAGTTGGAATGTATAATATTTGGCATGTATATTTGCAGGAAATTAATGTTTTATGCTTACCTATCCTAATGTACTTTGCAAAAAGTAAATTAGAGTCTCATGACACAGCACTGAAGAGTAGCTATAATAGTGCTTTTTATTCATCTCAAAAAATGACCTTGCATGCCTAGCTTCTCCATGAGAAAACATTGAAATCAATTCAATGGGACCTCAGTTACGTTCTCCACCTATAGAGGTTTTTTTCCACTTTGGCAGCAAAGCTGGTATGTTCTTTGTAATATTTATACAGTGACATTATCTTGAGGTTTTTTATTGGGAAAAAATCTCAGTTATCCTAATAATCCACTTCAATGTAAGAGTAAACTGTTATTACATACTACGGGGAATGAAATACAGTGCCAGATATCATGAGACCAGAGCCAAACTATTAGAAACTGTTTCTCAGATTAAAAGTAAATGCTGGTTTCACTTCTTGTAAGGGTGGTGGGTGACAGATGCAGTCCCAAAGTAGGCAGAAGTAGCTCAGAAGAGTCTACCACATAATGTCAGATCTCCTGGGCAGCTCCCTTGGGAGGTCTCGCTAGAGCCATGGCGAAACATCCTGAGAATGCAGAGGCAAGGAGATGAACCTGTTCCAAATGTAGAGTATTGACAAGTAGGTTAATTTTGTGAAGCCTCTAGTAAGCACATTGATTGCATTTGTTCTATTTAGTTGTTTTCATTACAGAGATGTGTGTATGTCCCTTTGAGTCTCTATGTGGTACAACAGCTGTCACATCTAGCCTTTAGACATTACTTCTTGTCTGGCAATTTGCAAAACTATATGGAGAATGAAGTGTTACATCTTTTAGTTTACCAGTGAGAGTTCAGTGGCTGAAGTAAGTGACACGGCTTTTTAAAGTTATACAAAGGATTATTTTCAAAAATATACATAATATTTATTTAAATTTAGTTTTTAACCTCTTTTAGGTCAAAGCTGTGTCTTCTGTAAGGAACTTCAGCACATTTAAGTGTAGGAAAAAAGAAAAATAAACAAGCAGTACACAATCACTAGATAACATTTGCAAAGATCTGTCATTGTTTCTTGGGTTTTCAAGTCTTGGCTGGAGTTATTTTGTCAACTAACAGATGCTTGCAAAGGACAAAAGGGAACTTCTGTTTAATATATACTTGCATTCTAATAATTAATTTTACTTCATTTCAGATTAATTGGCAGTGCATCCATAGCACTTAAGGATCTTGTAGGTAACCAAAGCAGATCTTTTCCCTTCAAACTCATACCTCTACTAAATGAAAGGGGACAAGAAACTGGAGTGAGTGCCTTACATTTCCTTATTTCACTGTATTCTTGACCAAAATGCTCCAGCAACAGGGCTAATAGTTAATCAAAATTATTTTCAAGTTATTTTTACTTTATAAATGAAATGCTTGGAATTTTATAGCAAAAGCTCCAGACAGAGGATATTTGTAGCAAGATATAATTATGTCTATACCATCTGAGTATCCTTTCATTTAGATAAACTGTGTTCTGCGTAAGTATTATGTATTTATATGTGTGTTACAAATATTATGGGCCACAGAGTATTCCTGGAAATCAGCCTGATGTTGAAAAATACCACTTTTCTTAGTGCCAGGTGGAGTTCCCATATGTACTTTTTTACAGTATTCGTTGTAAGTTCTACCTGTGTAATAGCACTGGTTCTAGAAGGCGCATAATTATGTATGCACACGTTCACTGCCAGCTCACTTAAGAAAGTGATACAAGAACTTGCTTAACTTGGTTTGGCACAAGTTTATATTTAACAGAATTATTAACTTATTAACTTAGTTATTAATAAAGTAGTTTCTACAACTGCGATCTTACTGTGTTTGTACAATCCAGCTGTTAAAGCACTTCATATTGCATTCCAGACCATTTAATAGTAAGAGGTTTTAAGGGTAATTCCAGTATCTCCTTTGATATCATGGTTAGTTGGTCACAAGGTTGGGCTTTTTTTGCTGACTTCTACTGTTACTGTGGCAACTAGGAATAATAATGATTTCTTCAGTAATCCTAAACTGCACTGGAACACCAAAAAAGACAATCCTATATTTAGAATGGAGAATTACATGTTTTTGTTCCAGGATGGGGTTATGAAGAAGCAATTAGAAGAGTCAGATAGGACAGTTTACTTATGGTTCAAACTTGTAATGTTGCTGATCAGAGAGTTTTATTTCTTTCTTTTGTTTTTCTGTCTGCAAATTTAGGATGTCACCTAGTACACCATAAATATTGTGGAACTAAATAAATTGACATTTGTAGAATATCTTACATACTTGTATTGTGACAGATTTTTCTAAATAAAACCACAGTGATTCCATTTGTTAGATATTACTTTAGAGCCTATTATATTAGCTGCAAATCACATAATTTTTATCTTTTGTATGTATTGCTTAAGAATAGTTTATTACTTTACTGATAGCTGAAATTTTATTTTGAACTGTGTTATGACTATGAATAGTTAACTGTTCATGTATGATGTTAGAAAACCTTACTGCTTTAAATCAGTTGTTGTGAATTCTGTATGTTACATTAAAAAAAACAGTGTATTTCTCTGTAGGCAACAATTGATTTGGTAGTAGGATATGAGCCTCCAGCTGGACCTGCAAATCCAAATGATCCAGGAGGGACCAATACACAAGAAGGTATTTCAATCTTTTCTCAGAACATTATTGTTAGTAGATCATGGAGGTATTTAAGTTAACACAAGAAAGTGATTCAACAGCATTGGTTATCAGAAACAAAAATAACTAGAAGCAAGCTTGTCAAGACTGATTTTAGATAAATTAAGGATGATTCAGAACTACAGCTAGGAAGAAAATAGGCTTTTCCTGACATAAAATGCTTTTTAGCATAATTTTCTCCAGTGGAATTAGATTACAAAAGAATTATGTTACTTGAAAGTCTTTTCAGAATTGCGTTTCATTAGGAAACAAAGGGGTTTGAATGCTCAAAGAAACAGCAGTTATCTGCTGTAATGCTAGGGTGGACAGAAAAAAGCAGAGAAGTCACTTTTAAAAAAATATATATTGTTACTTTCAATGGCAGAGAATGTTGTGAAAAGATTGTCTTAAATAATAGCACATTTTATTTTTCTGTAGATACGTAAGTTTTGAAAGAGACTGTTGTATCTTACATTAGGCTTGATATTTGACTAGCCTATGAAGTATTGTGATCAGTAGGAAATGTTCTTTGGTCTCTATATCATTTGAACCTGGCTTTTGCTGAGAGTATCTTTGAGATCTTCTGGTTTTTCAGAGTCTTAAAATATCTGCGAAGTAACAAGAGATTTTTGCAGTTGACAAGGAAATAATTACCCTAATATCCAGTCTATGTTTGTGCAGAAAGAAGTAAATGTATTATATGTTTGAGTAGAGGTAAATAAGTTTGACCATTATCTGCTGCTAGATAATAATATAAGAGCCAAAAAAGTGAAATAAGTCTTCTGGGGGGAAATGTTGATTCCACTGACTTCACTGAAAGGTGTTCCTGAGTTGCAGAAGGATAGGTAATGGAAATACAAAAACTGTGTGTTATATCCCTGCACTTCAAAATAATTTTATAGAAATGTGGACTTGAAGGCTAGATGTGTGAAGTAACTTACATAAGATCATTTTGATAGCTTTTAAAAAATATACCTGAACTATAAGGTAGTAAATTGTTCCAGTGCAAATTATCAAACACACCTTAGTTAATTATTGTAAGTATCTGTTTCCCATGAAATAAAATCACCTCCCCAGCTGAGATTGCTGCAGCTCAGTTTCAGAAATTAAAAAGTAAGTGCTAAGTAAGGGTGTGTAATAAAGAAGTCTCGTGGATCCACCCAGGCAGAGGGATTTTGAGAGATGTTAGGGAGGCGGGGTCGTCCGGTTATAAAATACATGGTATGTCAATCTCTATGGTTTTATATCTCATTTGCAAGGATCACTGAAGACTTAATTATGCAGTGATCATCACCCTGTGTTGGAAATCTAATTCATAAATTTAACAAATATTCTGTTAATACTAACCATCAGAGATACAGCTTGACTTTCCCGTATACTTTACCATAGTTAGTGTCCTCCAGTTAAGAGAAGAAACTGGAAGCACAAGGGACTGACACACTTTTGTGGTCTAGATATTTAGAGACCCTGTTTTGCAATACTGGAATTTCACTGTATGATCCAATAATGTCATGTTGTTGTAGAACAGTCAGTCTTCCACTGAGGTATTTTGATTTCAGAACTGTCAAAGGGGCTTACAAAGAAACTTTAACTTATTCCACATTTAAATGCTGTGGCAAACGATTCAGAGTTTTATTTTTGGTCACAGACCCTGAATGTTTTCATGTTAATATGATTCTAAAGTGCAAACCAATGCTGTGCTACGGCATAGTCTTGCTATTTGGAAACAGCTTCAACTAGAATAAAATTAATCATTTCTGGTGTATTGTGAACTACTCTGGTGACACGTACAGCTGAACTATACTTTGCTAAAATTTCAGTTGATTGTTTTAAAAGCGTGTGTGGGAATTGTATTAGATACTCTGCATCCTGAAGAGGGACAGACCTACAGTTAGTCTGGATAGGATATAAATTTGTTCTTAAGCAGGCTAAAATGATGAGATTTCAAAAGGAGTTGGAAGCATGTGCTTACCAAAAAAAAAAACTGAAATGAGATAATAATAAAATTTTAGTGGAAATTTTGGGTATCAGACTCTTACTCCTATAACTTTAACATCAGACTGTACTATTTGTTTATTAATTGCACTTTTTTTTTACTGTATGAGATGGAGAAGATGATGGAGGTTATGAGGATGGTGTGGATGGTCCAGTTGGTGTTTTCACACCAACAGTTCCAAGTGGCACGAAGGAAGCCCAGCTAGCTAAACGCATCACCAAAGGAAAGAAAACACGCAGAATCCTTTCTAACAAACCTCAAGATTTTCAGGTAATAGATATATTAAATGCTGTATTTTCCTTTTTTCTGCCTGACATCACATGTCTCCTTTCACATAATGTGATAATAAATCTAATGCACCATAGAGACAATTAACCTTTTAATTTGAAAGCCTGTATTTCAACAGTATTCTTCGAATACACCTGTTACAGAGATGTTGAATTTGTAACAGTTCTGTCTGAAATCTAGATGAACCTTATTTACTGTATAGTTATAGATATCAAACTGCAATCACAACTTCAAAAATAAGTAATAAAAACAAGTAAAAAATTTTTACTGAAATAATTATCCCCAACTTCTCTTGTAAAATTAATGTAAAATTATACTTGCTGTAATATTTAAGTTTGAAAAGCCTGACCAGTCCATATCCACTACCTGCTTCGGTTGGCTGACTTTTATGGTGGTATAGTAAGAAATTGTTGCCACCAGGATGATAGGCAATATATGGAATTAATTAATACAAATACTGGAAATTTTTTTTCCAGATTCGTGTTAGAGTCATTGAAGGTCGTCAGTTGCCTGGAAATAACATAAAACCGGTAGTCAAAGTTCACGTTTGTGGCCAGACACACCGAACAAGAATCAAAAGAGGGAACAACCCATATTTTGATGAAGTAAGTGGCATTAAGAACACTGTAGCTGAAATGTTGATGCTACCAAATGTAGACAGATAGCTATTACAGCTTTCATTATGATCAATGAATAAGAATTTGCTAATATTTAAGGGTTATTATGGCTAATACGTATTTTGCAGTTCCCAGTCCCTTTCTTTATGTATTCACATCGCTAAACACATCTTTGTTGCTGGCATTCTTAGCAAATAAAGCTATTTAGGTGGAAGCCAAATTTCAGCTGAGATGTGTGGAACATGTTCTTTGATACTGTTGGCGATATAACTTAATAATGTATTTGAATTGTTGTGTGGAGGTTATAAAATCACAGGAAAGATAACTAGGAATCATTGTGCACATATACAATGTGTAGATTTCTTTGTCCAGATAGGAATTTGTACAACAAACACACTGAAATACAGGAGAAAATTCAACTCTACGTAAGACAGACACAAAGAACGATCCCATGCCTGAAAGACTAGTGTTGCAAAGCTGAAGCTCGATACAGAGAATGTTGAAGAATAACTCTTACTCCCTGGACATGTGTGGAAAACTCATAAGATCCTGGAACTGGGTGGCAGGCACGTTTAACATGTGTGCAAAACCAAGGAAGTTCTAAAACTTTGAGACTTGACCTAAGTTGTAGGTAGCAGTCAAGATTTATGAACTAGTGGTAAAAATACAGGGAAAGGAGAAAGCCAGTTGCACATTGTATTGAATCAGTTCCTAGTCAGTCTCAATATCCAGACCAGGCTAAAAATGGAATGGGAGGGACCATGTTTATGCATCTTTCCCTTTTATTGGATAAAGTATTGACTGGAGTATAACTGGGTTCAAAGACCAAACCTGGTGAGACATATACTATTAATAAAACAAAAAAAGCTAATAAGTAGTATATTTGCCTTCATGTTGTCCAACTATCAGCTTAATTACTGTGGTCTTGAATTTCAAAACTGCAAACCATTACAATCACTACAGAAACTCCCTAAACAAGACCTTTTTGACAGCTGCAACAGAGATGACTGACCAATATTGAATGTCCCAGAGAGTGAACAACCTTTATAATTCCTGAAATTGATCTCCTAAGAAGAATGTGAACTGCAGAGCAAGGAGTAAGGGCAGTGCTGAAAGTTAAAGATTACAGCATTACTATGCTTACTGCTTTCATTCAAATGGAAGTTGCAACTATCTTTTGTCTATTTTGTACTAAGTTTATTTTTCTAAATTTAGTTCTTTTACTCTGCATTGAATTATCATATAATATGTCCAGCAAGAAGGCAGGGCAAAATACTGTAGGAGGCATGCTTCACAAGGCTCTTAAAATGAGGAGTTTTCATTTTATGTTATGAGAATTAATGTGTTTGTCATTTTGAGACAGTTTTTTTTGTTTGTTTTACCTTAACAGATATTTTTCTACAATGTCCACATGACTCCTTTAGAGTTGCTTGATGAAACAGTTAGCATTCGGGTAAGAAAAAATGATGTGTGCTCAAAAGCCTGCTAGGTACATATAGCATTGTACAACCTTTCCACTGTGATGTTTGGGAACATTTCTGTTTCATTATTGCCTGTCTTTTTAGGTGTATGATTCTCATTCTCTACGAGCAGACTGTCTAATGGGAGAATTTAAGGTGAGTATGAAAAAAACTTCCGTATCTTGACTGAATTACATAAAAAGCAAGAAGCTTTTTAAGCACATGTTTTAAATGTTTAAATTCATATTGCTTTAGCATGGAGCCACAGAATTTCCTGATGATGTCCTGCTTCTCATGCTAGAGACCATTTGCTAAAAGCACTAGTAAACTGTTTTCATATTTAAATAGAATATTATTGTTAAATAAAATTATATGGTCTATACACCAAATTCTCTAATTTGTATCCAAGAGAAATTTTTTTTTACTGAAAGGTATTGGAGATTATTTGTTATGAGTTAGGATTTAAAGAGATAATTTTATTAGGTAGCTAACAGGCAGAACAATTATGTGCGTGGTGGCATAAAGATACACACATTCTCAAGTGATGAGGAGAGGTGTTCTTTTGGTCAGAATTTTGTTAAGTAAGAGATGGTGGAAGTGTCTTTAACTTCAAGTAATTTCTCTGGTTCTGATTATATTGGTGAGATTGTCCTTATTTGTATTTGTTACAGTCCATGTTGGGAGGTAGACATCTACCTGTTGAAGGTATTCCTAAACCAATATAGACAAAGCATTAACATAACAATAGTAACATAACTACTGGGATCCCCTATTATAACATTTACAGTAGCAGTGCTGGCTGCTATTTTCTTTTTGCTTATTTTTAACTACATAAATTCAGTAGGTCTCTAGGCCATATCTTCAGAAAAATATGGAAGTGTAGAAGAGTACTCTTTTTTTAATGTTTCTGCCACAAAGCTGGGTGCTTTTGTCACTCACTTATCTGTGTAATTTTTAGTGATTCAGAAAGTCATATATTGCTCTGTGGAGGACTGATCTTTCACTAAGCGTGCGTCAGCATGTCATTCAGCTGCTTTCTGTTCCTGCAGATATACATTCCAGAAGAAAACCCCAAGAGCTTTTTCTCTGGAAAATCACCCTTTAAGCCAGCAATACTAGCCTCAATTGCCATGAGCAAACAAACTTGCCTTCCTGAATGTGTTTGAAATACTGTCACGGTATATGTGCAATCTTGTCCAGATTTGCCACAGTGAGCAGGAAAATTGCCTATAATCTTCATAAAAGAAAAAAAGAAATTATTCCTTAAAGAAACAAGCTTCATTTCTGGAACTGAAGGATGACATGTTGAGCAGAAAATTGGAACAAAAGGATTCTGAAAAGTGTATCAGAACTTAAAATAACGGGGAAACACAGGGAATTCAGGAAACCGTAAGCTAGCTGGGGATCTGAGGAAAGAAGAAAGTAACTAGACCTGTTAGTTCTGATACATCTTTTCTTGCATTTTCTTCTGAGCTGCTGTATCTGTTCAATATTGACCTTTTTCAATGTAAGGCATTTTCTCTTTCTCCTCCCAAGAATATGCTACGTAAACTCTCTTTTGTTTGTGACAAGTAAACAGTGTAGTAGTACTCATTAAAATCTTGAGGGGAGTTGCCTTAGCATTTTTCTCATTTGGTATTTCTTCAGAGGTAATGCCTTTGATCTTTATTTCAGATTGACATTGGCTATGTTTATGATGAGCCTGGTAAGTAACAGTTACTTCAGAGCTTCTTTTCTAGCCTGAAACTGAAGTTGGAACATTTCATTAAAATCCGAAAGTAAAAGAAGAGAGATAATGGAAAGATGTTTGAGATTGCAGCTTTAAG
Source organism: Piaya cayana (assembly GCA_013389865.1). NCBI lineage: Eukaryota > Metazoa > Chordata > Aves > Cuculiformes > Coccyzidae > Piaya > Piaya cayana. The sequence continues at coordinate 306,748 of WAAB01025394.1, forward strand.
TATTAACTTGAAAAGATCGAACAATATATAATCCCCTTCAGTAGTTTCAAGATGAAGTACACATCTGAATTTGGATATTAGTTTTGATATCAAAGACCTAAAATGTGGAAAATAATGCAAAAATGTTTGATAGTTATATGTGTGAATTAGCATGCCAAAACCTTTTAACATCACTAGATTCCTTGTTTTGAATGGCACTGTTGAGACCCGTCTAGGATGGAATAAATTTCAACAGTATTAATGATTTAATAATTATGTTTAGGATAAAGCATGCTTTTGGAACAGTTGACTTTGATTTTATGACTTCTGCCATTTTTTAAAGGATATTCGTGGTGGTGGTTGTTTTATTTTAGGCCATGCAGTCATGAGAAAATGGCTTTTGCTGAATGATCCTGAAGATACAAATTCAGGAGCTAAAGGCTATATGAAAGTCAGCATGTTTGTTCTAGGAACTGGAGATGAGCCACCAGTAAGTTTCATTTCAAAGTTTTTCTTCCCCCCTCTACCCCACAGATATTTATTCATGTCTCCCCATCATTTATGATATAATTCACTACATAATTCACTCTGTGAGTAGTATTTAAAAGTAAGATGAGATTTAGAAGTTGTTCCAATGGCATCCAATACTAAGTGGCTAACTCAAAGCTTATTTTGTTATCTCATCCAATTAAGCAACCTGTGGACCAGTTCTGGGTGTGTTGATCTACCATTTGTAGATACTTATTCACATCCTGGAGGCAGAGATGACTTAGCCTGGTGTTTTATGCAAGCTAATATGTAATTCCCTTTAGCATAGCTAATCAGGCTGAGCAACATATTAACAAAGTTTGCATTGTACAGTTGCCAAAATCACTATAATCTGATGATGATGATTTCTAAAGTGTGATTGTAATGAACTCCTGCAAATCAGTACTTTGGAGATAAAAATGTAAGTAAAATAGTTTAGGTAGAAGTAATTGTTGTGGCTTGGTAATCTGATAAAATCTCATTCTTTATAATGAAACTGAGAACAGTCCTCTGAAGAGTACTTTGGGGCACCAGTTTAACTGATCACCTTGATTCTGCACATTACACTGTGTTTCTTACACAGCAAATGCTGTGTACCACTGTATCTCCCAACAGGTTGAAAAAAGGGAAAGAGATAATGAAAGTGATGATGTGGAGAGCAATCTGTTATTACCTGCTGGAATTACTCTTCGATGGGTCACTTTCCTCCTCAAAATCTACAGAGCGGAGGACATTCCACAAAGTATGTAGCTTCTTAGTATTGTTCATAGGTGTGTTTGATGACCATTAGAAATATTTATGTTAGCTGTTCAGAAACACTGCTTGAACACAAAACATTTACATTGTTACTTGAACCAGTAGTTCTGTGATGACTTAAGTAGCCCATTTCATGTTTTTTGGTAATGCTCAGCAAGCCTACTTAATTCTTGCAATGGATAATTTAATATATCAGACGTTAGTTTAGTAATGTTTCTCTGTTGCTGAGCAGGCCACACAGCTTCTGATAGTGGGAAAGGGTTCATCTTCATTAGCCTTTCTCCAGCTGCAGAAGTACTTCCAAGAAACAGTCAAGTCCATTTGATCTGCAGACAAGTGGAATGTTCAGTGCATGTCTAGCTCAAGCATATAGTGTGTGTCAGCTTCCTGTGGGATCCAAAACCCTGCCCAACTTTGAGGAGTTATCAGACAGCTGGTTCTCTGCAAGCCATTTGGATCCTGGTAGAAAAGTCGTACTGCTGATGAAGCCCTGCACCTTCGTCTTCCCAGCAATCCATTACTTCTTCATACGTGCTCAAAGCTGCAGCTATTTTGCAGTGGGGGAGAGGCCACAGAAATGCTGAAATCATTCAGCCACTGCCATGACAGCCAAGTCAGTCTGTATTGCTAGCAACCTGCTCCTGAGTCCCAGGAAACAAGGAACTGGCACTGGCCATTTCCCAGAAAGCTGCATGCCAGAAGTTGAACACCATAAGCTTAAATAAACAGTGTTGAGGGGCAGGGGCGCTTTTAAGCAGTTTGACTTTTATTTGTTTAGTGAGATTTTACTTGTGTCAACGCTATATTGCTGAGACAAAGACTATCATTATATGCCACGTGTTTTCTGATAGAATATAGGTGACTTTTTATCTCTTCTTAGCAAAATTTCTCACCTATACCTGTGACAACAAATGGCAGTGTCTACAGGTACATGTATAATTTCAAATACAGCTATACCTCTAAATTCAGGAACCATCAGCACTCCTTATGATGTTTCAAAAATATATATTCTCAAAATTGCTCCTCAGCCTAAATTCTCTGGTTTTGCCAGTGACACTGCTCAGCATTTTGGTATCAGATTAGACCTTACCTTACCTTGATCTGTAAGGTGGTTGATTTTGGTGGGATTGCTAGAAGTGATTTCTTATTTAGGCTGAATAAATGAAATAATTTTTAAAAGCATGAACCTTAATTTCTCTTTTGACACCTCTCCAGTGGATGATGCTTTTGCACAGACTGTCAAGGAAATATTTGGAGGAGAAGCAGACAAGAAAAACCTGGTAGATCCATTTGTAGAAGTTTCTTTTGCTGGGAAAAAGGTAATTTAGTAAATAACAGAATCTTTGCATTCTGATTGTAATCCAGAGAGATTTCATATGCCAATATAAATTTTTAAGTTTAGTGTAATTATGGAAATGAAAAAGCATTAACCCTAAAGCTCACTTCATAAAATGATGACAAGCTACAAGGTACTGTAGAATGGGTGTAAAACTGATGACTAATAAAAGGAATGTATGACTAAATGGTAGGAACTGATGCATGCCAGATTGCTTGCCTACCAATTGTTCCTGATTGCTTTTAGTAACTGATGATATAGATCTTTCTGGACAGGTTAATAGCATTTGTACATTTTATTATGAATGCGTTCCTTCGAATACCAGATTGGATCTGAAGCACAATTGCACAATCTATATTCATTGCTAGCCAATCTTTTTTCTTTTTTTTTTAAGAAGAAAAATGTCAGTCCTTTATTATGTTATATAGTCAAGTTGCCACACCCCACAATGTCTAGGATGGTTGGTAGACCTGGCTATCAAATAACATAAGCTCTTCCATAGAATATGTTCTTCATCTTCTCTGAAATATGCATAAAGCAAGCTGGAATCAAGTCATTCCTTCATCTTGTTTCTCTGCTGTGATAAAAAAGATCAGTACTCCTGGGAAAGCACATTAAATTGTAATTAAATGTAAACAAGCTTTCTTCATGTAGGGTAATTAGACTCTCAGGTTTAAACACTGTTTCAAAATTTTCTTTTCCCTCCAGTAGTAAATTATGTTGCATATGCAGGTCAGTTGAAAACTGATGTCTCATTGCAGCATAAACTACTCCGAATTTATCATTAACTACTCCTTGTCTTCTTACTGAACAGAATATGTTTTGTCCTAAATCATACTTTGTATATATATTATATATTTTTAATCTGTTATATCTTTGAAGTACTGTCTAGTTGTTTTCGTTTTTTACAGGTTTGCACAAATATAATTGAGAAAAATGCTAATCCAGAGTGGAATAAAATTATTTATCTTCAAGTCAAGGTCAGTTTATTTTTCTTGTTTCTGTAGAAAACAGCCATCTTTTCAAAACTCAGGGCATCAACATTGAAATAAGCAATGGGCTATTATATTTTAATTGCTTTTTTTCAGTTTCCCTCAATGTGTGAGAAGATAAAACTTGCTGTTGTTGACTGGTGAGTTACGACTTTTAATCAAAGTACTAGACAAATCTGGTTCTATACATGTATTTATGCAAGTGTTTAAGTATATTCCTTTATGGTTTCTTTACACGAGACCTTATTAGTGTAACATGGCAGTATTGTTAATTTTGTGTACAGTGAGCACTCGCTATTTAGGTGATAGTCCAAAAGTCAGGTGAGCTCTTCGTCATACAGCCCATTTCTCTAACTAGCCATTTCCATCTGTGTTGTAATATTAAAGCATTCCTGGTAATATAAAATGTTAAAAACCACTATCTTGGTGTGTAGGATGACCAGTATTGCATTTAAATAAAATCTTTCTGTTTCTCATTTTGTAGGGATCGTCTTACAAAAAATGATATAGTAGGAACAACATATTTAAGTCTCTCAAAAATTGCTTCTTCTGGAGGAGAAGTAGAAGGTAATTGATTGAGCAGATGTAACTTGCTGTCTTCTCTTGTGTTATGAGGATCAGCAAAGATCAGTGTTAAAGGATATTTTCCTGTTATTCCTCAATTCTGTGGCAACAAGGTTACCTTCAGTCAGTATAGATAACATATAGGATATGTCATGTCATAAAAAGTAGAAAATAAAACTGGTTAACTGCAAGAAAAAAAATAGTTAGGCAGGATATGAAGTTTCTAACATTATCCCTGTTGAACAATACCTCGTGCCAAGATTTTGGGAAATATTTTTAAAATCCTGTCACATTTATGTGCTGTTATAGTATTGTGATTATTGATTATTCTTTGTGACCTATAGTCTCTTCATCTTTTTATTGCAAGATCTTTCATACAATTGAGCTAGCTCCATGACAACAATTCTGTGTTAATTTGCCAAAAAAAAACTTTTTATCTTTTTAACAAAGATAGTATGGCTTATCATATATGTCCATACAGAACTGTAAAGTTCATGGCTGAACAGGCTTAACATTTATTTATCTGACTGTCTACACTAGGTTGAAGGTCATTGGCTCAAACCCATTTCCCCAATTGCCACAATAAGAATCTAAATTACTGGGGGGGTTGTCCTGTTTATGAAATCTATATGATATGTGCTTGTCTGAAACAGAGCAGTTTGACCTTAAGTTGGTTGCTCTGTCAGGAGTTTATAAACAAAATTAGTGGCTCCAATCCTGTAGTGACTTGAGCCAAGTATTTATTGTAACAGCTGGAACTGTATTTTCAGTCACATAACTTCAAGCTTATAACCTAGTCCTCTTAGAAGTACTGCTCTTGAAGTAAAACTTTGTGCAAACATTCTTTCCATGTATTCCACACACAACCAGAAGCAAAAGAGAAAAAAGGGATGGAAGATCAGTGATCTCTTGAGAGATCACTTCTACTACCCACAGAAATTTGTAACTTGAATGCTGCTGAGTCACAGCTCATCTACACTTCAAACCCAGGCATTTAAGTAACCAAGAAAATCTTATTTGGATTCTCTCTCTACTGAGGTAGACACTGAAATGGCTATTTCCATGTAAAGTCACAGATTATCTTCCCTTGGGGTCAGTGCCATGCCTGAAGCCTGATCTGACTTCTGAAGGACTGAGAAAATAAAGCAGTCTGTGGTCTCCAATACATGAAGATATCCTAGTGGGCTCTGAAATGTAATGGTTTTCCTAAATGTTCTTAAGATTTTAAAATTATTTTTAAAAACCCTATTTTGTGGGGAAGAACTATACGAAGCTGAAACAAAAGCATCAAAGCAACTAATTTTGTCAGCTACATGCTTTTTTTTTCCCCTTTGGAATTTGTACAGGAAGAATAAAACAATTATATTATAATCAGGGAGACAAATTCTAGCCCATATGAACTTTATTTTTCCTCAGGCCTTCAACTTTATTTTAAAACCAATTGCTTTGTGATGTATTTGTTTTTAAAATGCTATTGTCAGTTGTCATGTGATTTCTTCTCTTTTCATAATATAGAATTTTCATCTTCGGGAGCAGGGTCTTCATCATATGAAGGTTTATATCTTCGTCTGTTACTGATTTTTCTTTCCATTGCCCAAACTGAGAAATATCGCCTAAGAAAACCCATCATCTTAAAAAATATTTCTAAGTAGTTACTTACCTAAAAGACTTCACTGTTATGATTAAAGAGCATCAAACATAAGTAATTGTATAAAACAGTTTTGGCACTGGAACTGGTTTGAAAACATTTCTGTTTGCTAGTGCTTTAAGCTGCATTTTACAGTTGAGCATGCAGTTGCTTCAATTATAAAGTGCTTACTCTAACAATGGCTTGCTATTTTTAATTTAGCTATGTGATTGCAGCTATATTTGCAGCTGCAAAGCCTTGCAGTAGTAAATAACTGCCTAAAATAATTAACAGCTGGGTTTTTTTAAGCTTAGCTAGCTATGCAAATAAAGTCTGAGAAACAAAATATGATTCTATTAAAACCTGGAGAGACTGCTTTTTATGAAACTGTATGGACTGACATCCAGTTTTTAAAGACTTTGTGGTAAATATTTATATAGCGGGAAATAAATACAAATGATGTGCAGCTGAAGGGTCACAAACATTCATCCACACAAATGCTTCATGCACTATCCTTCTTACTTTAAAAAGTAATATTATGTAAAAGGCTGCAATATTTTTTTTAATCACTTTCTGTAATATGTGATAACCAGCCTTCTAAATTTAACCAATTGAATTTTAAATGTGAAAAATACAAAAAAATATTCCTTTTATTCCAGATTTGAGAGGGGTTTTTTTATTTGTTTTTAAAATTAATATTCCATTTAATTTATTAGCATCAGTAAGTAGTGAATGTACTAATTCAACACAGATCTGTAGCTTAAATCTAGTCATATTGAGAACTGATGTGAGCAGTTCAGTGGAAGTGTGTTTTAAAAAATGGACAGTGTTCCAACAAGAATCTGAATTCTTTTTCATTCAAATTTTGATCTGTTTCCAGTTCAGATGTAAGGATATGAAAGTATCCAAGCGCAAACCAAAAAACTGCAGATCTTTATGTTTTACAGATTTTATGTAGCTTTGTCTTGACAGGAAATTATGTCAAGACATGACATTCATTTTTACTCTGTGTCACTCAGTAGTCACAATGGCAAAGTCATACAAGTTGTAACCCTTTAATTTCACTTTCTTACCTCAGCCATCCTTTCTTGTTATAGACCCATAATTCCTTCTGCTGCAGATCACTCTTAAGTGGTATCTGTTGCAACATTTAGAACCCAATTCTTATCTTTTTTATACCACTATCATTTCTTCCAAGACAAAGGCTAGAATACAAGAAGGAGAGGAATATATAATCTTTCCTGTTTGCTGAAAACTATGCAGTGTTTTTCTGTGTGCTGCTTACCTTGTTCAATTCTCTCTGCACTACTTGTAAAATTTCTCAATCAATGGCCTTGAGCTGTGTTTGATTGTTACTGAAATAATAATAAACTCCCTTGCGTATAAATTTTAATGAGTTCTAAAAGAAGCTTTTTAGAATCTCATTCATCTAATAGACTGGCAAGGCACGAATGGAAACCCTAGAGCCACAGTAATAATATTACTGAAGCTTCCTTATATATGTTTTTCTGCTAAAAAGCAGAACATTAGTAAAAAATAAAAAGTTATAACAGTAAGTGTTAACAATGGAAATACCTTTTAAAGTTCTTATGTATCTTAACATGTGAAAATAAATAGTAGTTTTAGTGTGCAGTTTCATAGTTCAGCTATGAAAGCTGACAAAAATATCAAAATCCGTATTTATTCTTTTTTTGAGATAGATCAAGGCATTAGGAAATTTCAGCATCTTAGTTATGGAATAAGGGTAATATACAAATTAGAGTTTATTATCATCAAGATTAACTGAATTTGCAGACTTTCAATCTTGTATGATTTTTAGCTTACTGAAACAACTCATTGTAGCAGTTCTGATTAGAGTTTGCAGTAGTCTGTGTTTTACCCTGAAGTATAATCACAGAAAAATTTTACTTAACATTAGAATAGTAGTACTTATGGCTGTATAGTAGGAGTTTTTCCCACTACGGTGTGCATGTGTGCATCCTTTTTGTAACTGTTCAAGTAGAACAATGGTATGTGCATTTAAAGAATTGCAATTTAAATATTACTTTACACAGTTTCATTTATTTCTAGAAAACATGTTTTCTGTGAATATGAGAGTGTATTACTCTTTCACATAAAAGAAAGCCTGATATTTGGAGTGGGCCAGAAGTTCTGTTTATTCAGTGGGATGCACTAAGTTGTATCTAGTTAGTGCTGTACAATGAAGGAGGAGGTTAGGAACAAGTACAGTCACTGGTATAATTACTTCAAGTTCATAGAGTAAACCCAGAGAATGAAGTGTTCTTACTTTACTAATAACTAATACCTAACTAATATCTAATATCTAACATTTTTTCTATTTGGCTTGATAGTAATGCTAATTGTTTTTCTGGCTCTGAATGATAATTAACAGAGATATAATGGTAATGTTTTTCTGTCAGCAAGTGCTGGAGAAACTGAAATTGGCTTTTTACCAACATTTGGGCCTTGTTACCTAAATTTTTACGGAAGTCCAAGAGAATACACTGGATTCCCAGATCCATATGATGAATTAAACTTTGGAAAGGTCAGTTTCTTTATTCATTGTTTACATTAAAAGGATTAATGCCAATGGCTTTTAATCAATTAATGAATTCATTTAAATTAATTTTTTCACATTATACTCCCTTTTGTGTTTCTTTTTGAATAATATTTTATATTCATTATTAAAAAGGAAATATGATAGTATTTTCCATTCTTAGCTGGTTTTGTTTTGAAGCTGTTTATGAAGGAGCAGCTGTGTTTTTGACAGTTCTCACTATCTGCATCTCTGCAAGCATTTGTATTTATGTTGTTGTTTTCATCAATGCATATTTTTCACTCCTAGCATTAGGTAAAGACAACTGCTTTATTTAATTTATTCAAATATATACATTCATGCCTCTGCAGAAGTTTTGAGAACACTTCAGTAAAGCCAGAATCATGGACAGCTAAAGGAAGAGTATGCAACTTCAGTAGAAAAAAAAATGGTTTCAATGCATGATTATGTTACAGGGAGAAGGAGTTGCTTATAGAGGGAGAATTCTGGTTGAACTGTCTACGATGCTGGAAAGTAAACCTGTTAATAACAAGTTAGATGTGATTCCTAATGATGACTTACTGGTTGTTGAGGTAAATCCTTGTTTTATTTTCAGTGGTGGTAATGGTGATATGCCTCGGCTGGTTATTTTTATAGAACGATTCTATCTTACTAATTTGAAACAATAGAAATAATATGATTTCATTTGAATCTCAGAATTAAGAGAGTTGTTTATTGATGGTATGACAGATGTCATACTCTTGAAAAATTAAATATTATTTAAAAACATTTTAATAATCTCAAATATAGTAATTTATTATACACACATCTTTTTGCTTGCTTCTCAGAAACTATTACAGTTTCTATTTCCATCTAAAAACTGCTATTATTTTCTATATTTTTGGGTCATGTTTTACAAATATTGAAACACAACTAAAAATGTTCTTCTAGAAATATCAGCGTAGACGCAAGTTCTCCTTGGCTGCTGTGTTTCATTCTGCTACCATGCTGCAAGACACTGGTGAGCCTATCCAGTTTGAAGTTAGCATTGGCAACTATGGCAACAAGTTTGATACCACCTGTAAACCTTTGGCATCAACAACTCAATACAGCCGTGCTGTTTTTGATGGTAAGGTTATTCCTGGTATGGGGATAAAGTCATGTAAAATTCTCTTTTGAGGTGCTATTTTAGAGCTTTGGAATGACAGCCTTAACTGCACTAAAAGCTTACTGAAAAAGTGACAGAAAAGAACTTGTTGCTTTTGCGGCATTTAAGATGAAGTTACATTTATGGAATATGTACTGCAAAGCCTACTGAGTTTATTTAAGAAATGTTCACAGAATTCAGTGAAATCTTTTGACCATGTACTAGATGTGCACAAGAAAATCAGCAAGAGAAAAATCTCATTATTTTACAGGTATCTAAAAACTAGAGATTAAGTAGGGAAAATACGCTTTGAACATTCTGATTTAGAATAAAACAAAGCCTTGTCTGTCAGCCTAGAAAAAAACAACCTAGCTAGATCACAGGAAAATGTATTTTGACTATAACTTTTTATTAACTGCAAAGAGTAGGGGTACTTTTTCTGTGTACTGAATTAAGTAATCAGATTTACTCTGGAAAATAATTACTTGAATATTTATATCTACATCAGTAAGTTATGAGAAAAAATAATGAACATGTTAACAGATAATATATTGAAACATATTGAAGAAAAAATCCATTGTAGTTTGAAACAATTTGACGTAAAATTTTAACATCCAACAGATGCTACAGTGGCTGAAAAATACAAATCCTTTGACAAGTTTGGACTAGTTTGTATGCTCTTAATGAATTGTAGTACATAAATGAAATAAGTATCACAACTTGTGCAGTGCATAGTGTGTATTCCTGCCATGAATTTTAACTCTTAACATCCAAATGTCTTACACCAGGTAATTTCTATTACTACTTGCCATGGGCAAACACAAAGCCAGTTGTAACACTGACTTCCTTTTGGGAGGACATAAGCCATAGATTAGACCCGGTGAATGTAATCCTAAACATGGCTGAAAGACTGGTAAGACGCTTTAGATCTTTCTTTTGCTGGTATGCTTTTAATTTTCACTGATTGTAATTTAGAGGTGAAATCAAAGAGTAACATTTTGAGCAAAATATGAAACACTTTTCAAACACTTTTTCCTCCTGTTTTCTTGCAAAATTAAACATGGCTGAGGGAACAAATGGCACTGCTAATCATAGGTCTGTATTGTAGCAAGGCTCAACACACTCCTGCTTGAATCTGCAGGGAATTGCCATGGGAAGGAAGTGTCCTTGGTGTTGGTTAGGGGCATTTTAGGCCTCTGGAACTGTGACTTGCTTTGGAACGTAGGTGTAGTAGCATGTATTTTAAAATACAGTGGGAAAGAACATAGGAATAGTCCTGTTAAATATGAATCAAGTTTGAACACCTGAGTCTTTCTTGATTTAGGGTTTGGTCTCGAAGCTCATATTGATCATAAACCACAATGTAAGTTTATAAGTGTGAATCCTTTTCTTTTCAATTCCCCAGCAATCCAATTTGGCCACCTTAAAATCAGGAATGCAGGCTAAAATTTCTGAAAACCGATTAGCTGAGATATGGTTGAAGCTGATTGATGATCTTACAGAAGATTTAAGGTAAAAGTATCTTTTTTATCTCTTACATTATCATTCTAGACCTGCTCAGAATCTTTGTTATTGCCTTTACTAAGTCAAAAAACAAATTCTAGGACTATAAAACTGATTATCCCTATGAGCTGTCCTGAGAACTGGAATTCCAGAAGGCTTTGAAAGCAGTAAACCAGCATGGATATTGCTAATTAAGTCATCCATCTGATTTTGTAATTCTCCTTTATCTTAGTCACTGACAATAATAAAACAGCGTCTCTTCAAAAAGTCTAAGTCAGAAATGTTCTGAAAATGTGAAATTGTGGATCTCTACTGCCTTTCTACCATCTTGCCTTCTTTGAAATTTGTCATGTACCTTTTGTTTACTCATGTTTCGATGTTATTTCTCAGACTGAAGGAAGAAATTCTGTGATTTACTGATAAGCCTGGAATAAAAAAAAAGTAAAATCTATTTAGGGCTTAAAGGCCATAAAGATTAGGTTTTTGCACAAGCCTTTATTCAACATGTCTCTGTGTGTGTGTGTGTGTGTGTGTGTGTTAAGAGAGGGGAGTAGGAGTCAGCACTGAGAGTTTTGAAGGAGAAACGATTCTAAATAGAGAGGAAGGAATTGTATGAGAAATAGACATTAATAGGAGACATTGAGGTGGGGAGAGATGCTTGAAAAATATTAAACAAGTAGGTGATGAAACAGCACAGGAAACGGAAAGGGAAAATGAGAGAACAGTTATTATCCATTAGAAGAAATAACAGAATACAAAATGAGAAAATAAATTCATTAAGCTGTAGAACCTGTTTGAAAATGGCTGAGGAAAAAGCAAATGGTGGATATATACTAGCAAAGAATTATATCACAGAAAGCTTATGTCAAAATATAAGCTAGTAACTTCATAGAATACTTGCTGTGATCTGAAAGAAAGCAGAGAATTGACATACATTAGGAGAGCAAAGTATGAAGGGTAAATTATTGTGACATGGAGCCATCTAGCGATGGCTCAAAAAAGATGATTTTTCTTGTGATGTTCTAGGATTTCTTGGTTCCACTCAACCATTTCTCTGCTCTCTGGTGACTCAGAAGTTTTGTGTCACAGATTCCTTTCTGAATTCTTGCCAGAGGTTTAAATAACTCCAGTTATAGACACAAACCATATTTGTATATTGAGTTTCTGAGAACTCACATTTTCCAGTGAAAGAAAGGGACCTAATCTGAAGGCACTCATGTAATCTTTGAGATTTGCATTCTAAGACAATAATTTTCTAATTTGGAGATACAGGGAAATGGATTCTGCATGGTTTGGTTAGCAGCAATTACATTACACCGGTGTTCTATGCTGGTGCTTGTTATGTAAGCACAGCATTTCCCTTGCTTACTGTAAACACTTTGTCAGATGAAAATCTCTGCAGAAATAGATGCTATATCACTATTCCAGTGGTTTGCAATCACTGGAAATAATAGCACTCAAACTGTTGCTACTGTATCAATGTCCACATTTAGTGTGTGACTAAATAAAACCCACTTACGTTATTAACTATAACATATCTTCTCTTTTCAGTAAACCATTTCCCCACATAGAAGGCAAATCTAATGTTACAGTCCTTGACACTCAGATAGAAAAACTGCGCCTCAAGTCTCTCAAACAGATCAGAGAAGCATCAGCAAGGATGAGAAATGAAGCTACTGATGTGAAGGCCACTCTGACAGAAATTGAAGATTGGTTGGATAAATTACTGCAGCTAAGTGAAGAGGTTAGTACTACATAATATCAGTGAATCAGTTAGTTTAGAAATAGCTGTCTAACACAAACTGGTGTGATGTTCACCAGCCAATAACACCTCCTTAGAATAATAATTTTAGATGCTGTGAAAACAAACACATCCCCCCGCTCTGTAACTAGGATTTAATTAGATATATTGTTCTAATGTGTTGGCTGTCTTCACCGAGAATGTGTTTTGGGAAATAATCACTCTATGATTTGTAGAATGGACTCTATTCTGTTTAAAGTCAACAGTAGTTTGTCCTTTCCTTTCTTCCACAACTGCAAGTCACATTGCTGGTTCAGAGACTGCAGGCTGTATGTTGTACATCTGCAGCCTGTTAGCCATAGTAGTCAACTTGTAACAGAGTTAAACCTGTTTGTTCTGTGTTTTTTAAATTTTCTGCAACATCTTAAGTTTTGATCTTGGTTATCTCGTAATTGGTTTTCACAACACTGTAGAAAAGTTTTATTTTTTCTTTGTTGCTTTGGTTTTGAAAAGTTGCTAATTTTAAAAAGAGCAGTTAATTTGGCAGACTTGCAGCTAGCATACTAAGGTGTGCACAAAGCTGCAAAAAGATAGTAGGTGCTTTCTGCCTTCTGCTAAAAGGTTTAAGATGATCTGCTGTTAATGGGGAAGCATTACAAGCACTTAAAATACAGCAGGTCAGTCTAAAGTATTAGCATTTGAGATCAGTCACTCAAGTTACCATAACAGAACTGAGATACAAAAATGTCTAGAAAAAATTGCAAAAACAATTGGTTTTTTAAATACAACTTACTTGCTTTCCAACAATCTCAATGATGTTTGTAATTATAGTTTCAGAACTATATATTGCAAAGTAAAAAAAAATTTCTTCTAATTATCATAAATTTCTAAGTAATAAATTATTTGAATAAATCCTAATTCATATTTCTGCTGTCTAAACATTAGATTGGTTTAACATTCTATTAATTACTGGTTTTTATTTTCTTTTTGTCACAAATGATGTACAGCCACAAAACAGTATGCCTGATGTAATCATATGGATGATCCGAGGGGAGAAAAGACTGGCTTATGCTCGTGTTCCTGCACACCAAGTGCTGTATTCCACAACAAGCCCCGAATCATCTGGTAAATATTGTGGAAAGACACAAACAATCTTCTTAAAGGTACTTTACTCCCACTCCCCACCTCCTTAAAAAAATAATTAGCTGCCTAAGCTCAGGGCAGATTAAAAACCAACACTAGATAGCTTCTTCAAAATACCACAGAAATCATAACGTGAAATTCATCATAAGAGAGTTGGAACCAAACACCAGCCCCGAACACTGAGACCTTTCTGAAAGAGCTCAAAATTGAGATAAGACTTTTCATAGAATCATATAACCAGGTTGGAAGAGACCCACTGGATCATCGAGTTCAACCATTCCTGTCAAACACTAAACCATGCCCCTTAGCACCTCGTCCACCCATGCCTTAAACACCTCTAGGGAAGGTGAATCAACCACGTCCCTGGGTAACCTGTTCCAGTGCCCAATGACCCTTCCTGTGAAATTTTTTTTCCTAATGTCTNGCAAGGGTTGCTGGTTTGGGGTGAATGGAGACTTTCAGAGAGAATAATTAGTATAAGTCAGAGTGGTTCCAAAAACCTATTCAAAGTTTTGGATGGCTTTCTGCAAGTAATATAGAGCATATTTACACCCAGAAGTTCCCTCGTATGTGTCTCTGCATTGAGTCTTACTCTTGAATAGGAATGCCCTTCTCCATTTAAAAGTTCATGTTGGCTTTAATTGCAATAAATGTAACCACAAAAAAAGGCAATCTGACTGTAGAACAATAGCATTTATAGTTTGTCAGTGTGTTAGTGGGTATATTCCTATTTCAATGCAGTCAAGCCAATGTCTTCATGGTTTTGTGCAAGCGTCCTTAGCATGCATGTGTTGCATCTACACTTAGTGAACCATTCTGACTCTGCATTTCTAGAGTCTCCTGTTTAGAAATACTAACCTCAATGATGAAGTTTCAAGTTATTGTGATAATTAAAAACTAACTGTTGTATAAATCTTGGAAGAGAATGTACAGGAACAGGGATGATAGTACTGTTAGTGTGTTTGTTTTTTATGTGCCCTGGGCAGGTAACATTTAAAGAATGTTTCCTTCCTGCACTATTTGTTACTAGCTTGAGGAAATGCAGTACAGGAAGAGATAAATAAATTGTGTATTATTACTCATAGCTCTATGTTATAGTATGTATTTTACTGAAAGATACAGTACCTGCATAACATAACAAAGAATAACTTTTTCTGTTCATGTGCCAGTACCCACAGGATAAAACGAAAGATGTCAAAATGCCTGTGGAGTTGCGAATTAACATTTGGCTCGGACTCAGTGCTGTTGAAAAGAAGTTTAATAGCTTTGCAGAGGGAACATTCAGTGTTTTTGCAGAAATGGTATGTCCAGCATTGCATTCTTACTTTGTACTTGGATGTGAATGTTTTGGAACGTGAATGTGTATTTATTATACTGAAACAAATAGACCCTATTCAAGGCAATTAATGATGAAGTCCATTGTGCCTACCACAGCTGGTTAATCAGGTAAAAATCTGGTTAACTCCAGTGCTTTCAAATAAATTTAGTTTATATTTTTATCAATGTCATTAAGATTGGGATCTAGACCATTATATTTCTGGCATGTGAACACTCCTTTCATTTTAATTGCTTCTTCACTTCTACAAATGGTACTTGGATAAAAGCACTTTTGCTTGTTGTAGCTGTAGATTTACTGTCACAAGGAAAGCTGGTCAAGCCCAGTAGATTTTGCTGACAAAAGGCTATAATGTGATAACATTTCAGTGGTAAGGGTTAAAAGATTTGGAGTAAAAATGCTTGAAACAGTCTGCAGCATATACAGATATTTTGAATGATAATAATAAGCAGCAGGTGTCTTTTAGATGCCCCATTGCCTAATGATGCATATAATCCAGTATCAGTATAACAGCTAATTAAAGAAGGTGTTTTTACAGAGGCTTGCATCACTATTGCATCTATGCATAAATATTTAGTAGGGCTGTAGTAAGTCACTTCAAATAGTCAGTGGATGTTCAAAACCATTATATGAATATAGAGTTTAAAAGGCTACTGAATTTCTTTTTTTTAATATAACAATATAAAATTTTACAGGAAAAACAGCAGAAAACTCAAGACCATCATAAACTACAAATAATCCTATCAGCATAAAGGGAAATATACTGTATAAGCTGAGCTGTCATCAGAATCAAGACTGGTAGCTTCCATGATAAGACTGTAATTCAGTTTTACATGTTATGAAAGCAGAGATTCTAAACAGGAGGAGATTTGAGATAGAAAAGAATGAGAGGATCATGCATTTAGGAAACAGAAGAAATTTGTTTGAATAATGTAATGGAATTTTATTTAACACAGCTTTAGTTTGGAGGAAGCTTGACTATATATGTAGAGAGGCATTACATTGAGAAGATAGTTTAGTTTAGCAGTGGAATCATTGTTTACCAGGCAGCACAGAAGAAAATGAAGGGCATAAATTAATAATGACATTGCAGAGCAATATTGGAAGGGAGAACTTAATCTCAGCTAAAGGAAACACACAGCCAAATGTTTCAGTTATAGCAGTTTTCAGTTTTCTATCCTAAATGCTTTTATTATTCCTAACGTATTGATTTTTTTCCTTTCTTCTTAAACAGTATGAAAATCAGGCTCTTCTTTTTGGAAAGTGGGGTACCTCAGGACTTGTTGGTCGCCACAAGTTTTCCGATGTCACAGGAAAAATCAAACTGAAAAGAGAATACTTTCTACCCCCAAAGGGCTGGGAGTGGGAAGGAGAGTGGATGGTTGATCCTGAAAGAAGGTCAGATTTTTTAGTTTTGTGCAAGCAGGAATAAAGGAGTTTACTCTCAGGGTATAGAGTAAAAAATCCTCTCTGTTTTCTTGGCTGAAAGAGGGATTTTAACTGGACTTTCTAACACAGCAAAAAGGTTTTTTTTAGTGAATAATTTGACATGAAGGAAAACGGTAATAGACATGGAGATATTTTATCAGATAATGGAAAAACCCCTATTGTTCAAATGCATAAGCATGTTTATGCCTTGCATCTGATTTTATTGGAAAATAAACTGCATCACTTTATGTGACCAGCAGATGGCATTTTAGAACATACTTTCATTCTTTCTGAATCCTAGTTAATCACAAGTGGAAATCAAGGCTATTTTGTCTCTTTTATTGTTCTGGTTTTCTTTTACTTGCAATTTAGACAAATATTAGCCAACTGATTACTTGCCTTGTCAACAGCATAAATGGGAAAAAAATTAAATACATTGCCAAATTTTAGTCAATGGCAAGGTATATGAAAATTTTAAGTGCCTGTAACTGTTGTGCACTCTGGGTTTTTCATACACTTAAATATATGGTATTTTTTTCTTTTTCCAAGAAGTGTTGAAAGCAGACCCTGAATAATACAGTGGTTAAAGCATTCCTTCTAGGCACTCATTCTTATGGGTAATATTCCTCCTGTTGCTTACTGCTGCTGGAGTTGCTTTAGTTTTAGGAAGACATTCCAAGGAAATAAGTAGCCCTTATAAATATGAGCCCTACATTGTGCTCTACTAGGCATCTTCACAAGGATAGACAGTCCGGAGTTCCAGCACATTCTGTGCATTATTTCTATATGTTCTCTGTAGCTAACTAAAATACATTAGGATTAGTATTATATTTACTTTGGACTTGCAGTTTGTTGACTGAAGCTGATGCAGGTCATACTGAGTTTACTGATGAAGTATATGAAAATGAGAGTCGCTATCCTGGAGGGGAATGGAAGGCATCTGAAGAGAGTTACACAGATGTGGTAAGACTATTTTTCACTGGGCAAGTGAAGCTTTAAATGAAGAAGCTCTAGAATTTGCTACACAGTGTATTTCACCTATTAAAGCACAGAACTATTATGTTTTCCCTACATAAAAGAATGGAGAAAAAGCACCACAACCCCGTGAGTTCACATGTCCTCTTGGATGGATGTGGGAAGACGATGCTTGGAAATCTGATTTAAATCGAGCAGTGGATGAGCATGGTAAAATTATTGTTTGTCTGCTGATTATTAGGATAATCTGTTATAGTCTATAGTGAAGGAGGACACATGTCAAGACTGTAGCAATGTCCTAAGCATGATAGTGGTTGCCCTAGGAAAAATGTCAAGAAAATTTTTTGATAACAATTGCTTAAGGAATCAGGAAAAAAAATTACATTGAGAAAGTGTTCACTGTCTGTATCTGCTTTTGTTTCAATTTTAATCATTGCTCCATCAAACTCAGTGTTCTCATCAAGCCTTTCTTAGATCAAAAAGGACCAGTATATCTAAGAAACATTGATCTGTACATTGATCTTGACTGCAGCAGATGACAATATTGAACCAAAAGCTTTGAAAAGTTAAAAAAAAAAGAAGGCTAATGCAAGCAACAATTTACTAGCATGACAGGTTCCAGTTGGGATATCTGTATGCATAAATGATGTGATTGAAAATAGAACCCATCCTTGTCTGGAGTAAATTTCCAAAATATTTTTCCCCAAGCCTAGTGTTAATACAGTCCAATAATTAGGATCAGACCTGTAAGATTTGGACTAGTAGCAGTAATTTGGGTATTTTTAGAGAAATAAGAAGCTTGAGACGTGAAGTCTCTGTTATTGTACCAAGAGTATGTGGCAAAGCTAGCTTCGGATCTGTCATTTGGTAATTTAACTGAGAGCCTTTAACCAAGGGACAAGTCACCAAGTGATGCTAAGAGGTGAACCAGGAGGTCTGAGGACCAGAGGAAGTCAGAAACCTGTTTTGTATTGGTCACACACTGCACAAGTGTGTGGAAGATTCCTGTATTGTCAAGAGCACAATAACTGCGTTGAATTTATGTGGGAAAGGAGCCATGCAAGACCAATCAGGTTATCTTAACAGTATGCAACTGGTTATTTGGCAATTCTGAAATGAAAAAGTCTTCAAAGCATTTCTGTTAAGAATCTGAAATCCTGTAAGAATTTTGCAGAACTGTCATGAATTCTAATTTGTTTTGAAAGACTGAAAACTCTCACATACTTATTGCTTTTAAATATAAATAAAATAAATAGGTATTCAAGTGGACAAAAAAGATCTTACTTATCTTGAAGAGTGCTGATATCTGTCTTAACTTGAACCTCTTGTAGGAGTCTACAACTACCTGAAAGGAGGTNAGCTTTTTAATAAGAGATCAGTCTAAATATAAGTCTGAGTCCTAGATACCTGACAAGAGGATTAGAATATGTAGCACCAAAATACAGTAAAAGGTTTACCAGTTCTTCAGGTTTTATGATCAGAGTTCAAATAGTTGGCGTTCCTTTCAAAGCCAAGCTGCTGGACTTACAAGAGTACACACAGGACATTCCACTGTTATCAAAAGTTAAGGATGAGTTTTCCCCGTGGTGAAGTACAAAATTGTGATATCAAAACACCTAACATTTGGAAAAACAAGAGTGCAAAGAAAAGAACTTAAAATGTATTGTATATGCTTTAATGTTGAGATTCTTATTGTCACATACAGCATAGCATCATCTTAAATTGTCATCTCTTCTTCCCTAGCTATTAGGCATTTAGAACCCGCAATATCCAGCAGTCTTGTGTGACGAAATTCATCCTCTCTGTAGAAACAATAACTTTGCTTTTCTTCTTTGTATCTTGCTTATGTTTCTGGAAAAATACCAACTAATGAATTCTGTTATAGGATGGGAATATGGAATTACTATTCCTCCAGACACTAAACCAAAGTCATGGGTTGCTGCAGAGAAAATGTACCATACACATCGACGACGAAGACTGGTGCGGAAACGTAGAAGGGATCCAGCTCAAACAGTAACAGCAGGAAGGGTAAGCAGAAGAGAGATGTAATCAGAGACTTGCACATTTTAACAGGTTGAGTTTCTTCTCTAAAAAATATTTACACACACAAGATTACTCATGTCCGGAATAAAATTTAAAAAAAAAAAATCAAATAAAAAATTCCAGAACCACCTTGTATGTTTTCATTATATTCATTTTCTTTGTCTTTTTGTGAATTATTGTTTCTGGCTTTGGTTTATGACGGGATTATTATGTCTGCCACAGCAAGTGCTGATTTTTTTCATTACGTTTATAAAACACTGTGGATAAGAAGGACTTATGTCTTCCAGGGAATGTCATCATATGAAGATCAAGAGGGATGGGAATACGCTTCCTTGATTGGCTGGAAATTTCACTGGAAACAGCGCAGTTCTGATACTTTCCGTCGAAGAAGATGGAGACGAAAAATGGGTCCCTCGGAGACACATGGTGCAGCTGCTATCTTTAAACTTGAAGGTGCCTTGGTAAGGGAAATAGTATGAAAAAACACTTTAAAAGCCCAAGTAAATAAACAATTGAGTATATTGGCTATTTTAGTTCTTGAATTGTTAGACTGATGCATAACTGAGGATCTAATACAGTTTATATTGTTTAAATTGTTTAAAATCTGAATGAGACCATTGAAATTGGAGTAGAGACTCTTGCATAACATGTTTATTACTTTGTTTTTCAAATTATTTTTATTATTAAATTACATGAGACTTAGAGAAAAAGGCCAAATTACAGATGAACATTCTGTAAGTAAAATGAAAAGATACCTCAAGCTTTTCATGTGCATAATTTAGATGTATTAACATCAGCACAAAAAAGAACAGGCACTGAAATAGCTGCCCCTGATTAATATTTGCTTGTCTAAACAGCCAGACTCATGAAAGAATAGCAAAGTATTAGAGAGGCCAGAATGTCATACGTCATAAATGCATCACCACAATGTTATTATTCCTCAAGTTTTCAGGTTAACACAGCTTCATAGATTAGCTCTATTTACCAAAATACAAATTAAAGCAAATAATGTGAGAAGGCTGCTTTTTCTAAAATAATGACTCTGAGTCTGACTGGTTTGTATTAACCAGAGTTATCACTTTTTACTTGGGTTTTTTTCTCTTTTTTTGCACCAAATTTCAACCCATGATTCGTTTATAGCATTTTTTTTTTCTCCACTTAATTTGGCTCCACGGAGTTTAAAAATTCCTGTTTCAGTTTCTCATCAGACTAAACTTCCAGGGCTACTGCTAGGATAAAACCTTAGAGCAGTTCTCTGCAACAGCACAGCACAGACCTGCAGCCTCTCCTTCAGTAAGAGCTGATAGGTAACTAGTGTATCTCCAGAAATAAGACATTCTGGAAACTAAGATGAAATGACTGCATCTGATATCTGCACAGGTTCAATAGCCACAAGAAATGATCTTTGGACATGAGTCTGTTAAAGTACCTTTACTCAGGAAAGTAAATTTCTCCTTGTCCTGAAGGAGAGACTGGTACACCTAGGTTTATACATACAGTCCACTTTTATCAGTCTCCTACTATGTTTCTAAATACGCGGTACTTTTTTTTTTAAATATATGTAACTTCAGGGAGCAGACACCAGTGTGGATGATGGAGAAGGCAAGAGTTCAGACAAAGCCAAGGAGTCAGCTACAAAGGTGTTTGGTGCCAACACACCAATTGTTTCCTGCTACTTTGACAGTATGTTCTTTAACAATTTCTTTCTTACAAATCCTGTCTGTTCCTNACTGTGGATAAGAAGGATTTATGTCTTCCAGGGAATGTCATCATATGAAGATCAAGAGGGATGGGAATACGCTTCCTTGATTGGCTGGAAATTTCACTGGAAACAGCGCAGTTCTGATACTTTCCGTCGAAGAAGATGGAGACGAAAAATGGGTCCCTCGGAGACACATGGTGCAGCTGCTATCTTTAAACTTGAAGGTGCCTTGGTAAGGGAAATAGTATGAAAAAACACTTTAAAAGCCCAAGTAAATAAACAATTGAGTATATTGGCTATTTTAGTTCTTGAATTGTTAGACTGATGCATAACTGAGGATCTAATACAGTTTATATTGTTTAAATTGTTTAAAATCTGAATGAGACCATTGAAATTGGAGTAGAGACTCTTGCATAACATGTTTATTACTTTGTTTTTCAAATTATTTTTATTATTAAATTACATGAGACTTAGAGAAAAAGGCCAAATTACAGATGAACATTCTGTAAGTAAAATGAAAAGATACCTCAAGCTTTTCATGTGCATAATTTAGATGTATTAACATCAGCACAAAAAAGAACAGGCACTGAAATAGCTGCCCCTGATTAATATTTGCTTGTCTAAACAGCCAGACTCATGAAAGAATAGCAAAGTATTAGAGAGGCCAGAATGTCATACGTCATAAATGCATCACCACAATGTTATTATTCGTCAAGTTTTCAGGTTAACACAGCTTCATAGATTAGCTCTATTTACCAAAATACAAATTAAAGCAAATAATGTGAGAAGGCTGCTTTTTCTAAAATAATGACTCTGAGTCTGACTGGTTTGTATTAACCAGAGTTATCACTTTTTACTTGGGTTTTTTTCTCTTTTTTTGCACCAAATTTCAACCCATGATTCGTTTATAGCATTTTTTTTTTCTCCACTTAATTTGGCTCCACGGAGTTTCAAAATTTCTGTTTCAGTTTCTCATCAGACTAAACTTCCAGGGCTACTGCTAGGATAAAACCTTAGAGCAGTTCTCTGCAACAGCACAGCACAGAAGACCTGCAGCCTCTCCTTCAGTAAGAGCTGATAGGTAACTAGTGTATCTCCAGAAGTAAGACATTCTGGAAACTAAGATGAAATGACTGCATCTGATATCTGCACAGGTTCAATAGCCACAAGAAATGATCTTTGGACATGAGTCTGTTAAAGTACCTTTACTCAGGAAAGTAAATTTCTCCTTGTCCTGAAGGAGAGACTGGTACACCTAGGTTTATACATACAGTCCACTTTTATCAGTCTCCTACTATGTTTCTAAATACGCGGTACTTTTTTTTTTAAATATATGTAACTTCAGGGAGCAGACACCAGTGTGGATGATGGAGAAGGCAAGAGTTCAGACAAAGCCAAGGAGTCAGCTACAAAGGTGTTTGGTGCCAACACACCAATTGTTTCCTGCTACTTTGACAGTATGTTCTTTAACAATTTCTTTCTTACAAATCCTGTCTGTTCCTCCCTGGTTTCAAACAGAATTGTAATCCTTTGTGTTTTACATCTAGGTTTATATACACCTCCAGTTATAATTACTCTCTGATCCTTGATTGGGCTCTATTTAGGCCACTAAAAGAAAAATCTCAGTTAGTCATTTCAATATTGTCATCCACTGTCATGCAGACATTTCCAAGACCTGTATGGACAGTAATTTTAGAATTAACTATTGCAGCACCTGAATTTTAGGCTGCTTTAAATGGTGCATTTGTCCATTAGGGTCCCTCCATAACAGCGCAGGGAGCTATGCCAGCAGAGATGATGTATGTACAGTTAATTTTTCACTTGTTTAGCAAACATAACCAGCTCAGTGCAGGATCAGACAGATGCTTGGACCAGACAAGGCAGTAAGACCATGTACCTGAGTTGGCAAATTGAACAGAACTGTGACTTTGCCAACCTTTAAAGGCTTTAAATGCCTTGGAAGCACTACAATTAGATTCACAAAAGGAAGGGCATAAAGATGGGAACCACCAGTGTCAGTTAATAAGGCAATCCCATCCACTCACAAGACTCAAAATTCTTTTTGAGGATCTGTGGTGGGAATACTTGTCATTATTTGGGCTCTACAGAACTTGATCTGGCTGCTGGGAATGGCTCCCTTAATCTTCAGAAGCTGTGGAAGATTATTGCCATTTATTTTAAATAATGACCACAACATGATGAAAATGCCGCCTTTTCCTGCCAGTGTTCACAAGTTTTAGCTCATTGAGGCTATAAGTGACTCATATTTTTCCAAGGCTGATAGGGTTAGAGCTGACATATTTTAAAGAAAAGCTGTAGTAACTTAGCCACATGCTGGCCTGGGTTTGGGCTGCTCTCACATCTCCCTTTTAAGCTATTCCACCTTGCCTGCAGTGATTTTTTTTTTTTGTTTGCTTGTTTTAAGCTTTTAGCCAGAGGAAGAGTTTCAATTGGAATAAGTTTCTAGAGCTAATAGCTAAAAATGTGAAACTCCCAGGTCTCTGCAAGTCCAGTAGTAAATACTTAAATTAAGCCCAGGAATGCCCAGTTCTTGATTCTCTTAAGAGAAGCTATATTTTCACACTGCTTCAAACAGGATTCTTTTTTTCAATCAAACCATTTTAGATGATCCTGCTGTGGGGACCAAAAAAAAAAAAACCCCAAATAGCATTAGTGGTTTTTTTCATTTCTACTTTAAGTATTGTTGGAACAAATGTTCTCAGGTGCTGGGTCACATTAGTATTAGTAGGAAAGCAAAATGTTATTACAGTGCTTGTGCTTGTGCTTGAGTTAAGTCTTGTAAGGTATTTTTATAAACTCAAAATATCTTCTTTACAGAAAAGAAGCTTGTATAATGCAGTTGAACTTTGTCTATTTTATACAGGAGTTTACACTTACCATCTTCGCTGTTATGTTTACCAAGCAAGAAATCTCATGGCTTTAGATAAAGACAGTTTTTCAGGTATGGAAAATACTGCTATTGGTGCAAAAAACTCACTTTTGCAATGAACTAGTGCTTAATTTAGTATTTTAAATGCTTATGATCTGTGCATAGGTCCCAGCTACTGAAACTACACCATAAAGAAAGTCTCAGCTTCATTACGTATAATCCAGATTTGGTTAGTACTGCCCCAGAAGGTACCAAAAATGATGTGCTCTGAATGTCCAGTACCTTCTTCTGCCAGTGAATTCTCAGTGAGGGAATAGGTATTCAAATAAGATCTGAAATTCCTGTGATCGACCCTTTCCTTATGTCTTAGCTTTTCCTTCTAAACAAGGCTACAAACAGTTCCTAAGTTGTCTTGCAGGAAGCTTGAACAAAAACAAGTATGAAGAAAGCTGGGTGGCTGTTACATCACCAACTACCTCTGTGTTCAGTATTTTAGATTAGTTCAATACTGAGAAGAACTTGTAAAAAACTTCACTGTGCCTTACCAATAAGCATGGGTTTTGTTTGTTGATACAAGTGTACCTATTGCCTTTTCACTTCCAGCTCTTAGGTATTTGAACAGTGTTGTATCCATTTGGCATCTTTGTAGTCATGCTAATTCAATACTCTGGTTTTCAAATTTTTAATTTAAATAATCAGAATTAAAATTCTACTGGGAAGTCAGAAGAAAGTTAAAATTAGATTCTGTAGGACTTTACACTTCCTTTAAGTAAGTTCAGACAAAAATAAGGATTAAATGGGAAGCTTAGAACTTCCATTTTCAGCTGTTTTCTCACTGTTTTAATTAATAATTGAGTAAGTGTAATGCATTTGTTAATTTCTTACAGAAGATATAGAGCTATAGATATTTTAGTGCTGTTTTCTGTAATGAGGGTTTTATTGGTACAACTGCCTGTACATTTGGTTTTAGTTCAATATGCAGTACTTAAAAGCAATACAAAGAAACAGTAATAAATGCCTCTAATTTGCATATGTAGAACTCAAGATAGGTACCTCAGAAGAGGTCATACATAAACTAGCACATGTCATTCTGTTTTCCTTTAAATCTAGTTTGAAGTCAGCCAAATTTTCTAAAACTCTGACCTATCCAGATGTTTACCTGTGTTTAAACTGACCTAAAGATAACCTTTAAAATAGCCTCTAGTCCTTAGTAGTTGCAATTTGTACAGGAAATGTTAATGACCATCATCGGATACCTTCTACAGAGCTCTTGATGATTTAATGACCTGCCAAACACTGAGCCTAGATCACTTTAATTTTTCAGCTGTTTCTCAAGAGAAGGTTGCTATAAATAAGCATGTTTGAAACCAAAGTTCGATCTGAGCAATATAGCCTGGGAGAATTTGTTGTTGGAAATTGGTCAGAATTAGAATTATTTCTTTATATTATTTATGAGGCTGTACAGTGGTATATCAATGGAGACAACAAAAAAAGCTTGTATGGACAATATTTAAGAGCATATTAGTATACCCATTGTTTCATTTTACTTTTCACGTTTTCCTTCTGATTTGCAAGATGTTTTACCAATTTCATTTATTACTCTGTTAATCTTTAGACAGTATAAAGGAAGCTATTTAGTAATCGAATGGAATTTGCTCCATTAAATGTAAATTATCTGTATGTGGGGGCTTTTATTTTATATACAGTGGCATGTAGAACTAATAATGACAGAAGAAAATAACTGTTTGATAAAAATTGTGCTTGTGTGCCTTATGGTTTAATTAGGTTGTTTTGTCTATAACTATGCTTTTAATCTTTGTATGGTATTTCAGATCCGTATGCTCATGTTTCTTTCCTCCATCAAAGCAAAACAACTGAGATAATTCATTCAACTTTAAATCCTACATGGGACCAAACTCTCATATTTAATGAAATTGAGATCTATGGGAACCCACATACTGTAGCCCAAAACCCACCTAAGGTTGTTATTGAACTCTTTGACAGTGACCAAGTGGTAGGTGGATGCTTTTTACCCTTATCACTTTTTTATTTATATTAATTGAGAATAACATTAATGGCTAGGAGTGCTATTTTTTGTTGCAGGGTAAAGATGAATTCCTTGGAAGAAGTGTTTGTTCCCCCATGGTCAAGTTAATCCCTGAAGAGGACATCACACCAAAACTGCTCTGGTATCCTGTAATAAATAATGGCAAAGCTAGTGGAGACATTCTTTTTGCTGCAGAACTTATTTTGAGGGACAAGGTATATCCCTCATATATTTTTGTTTGTGTATATATAATATGATATATCGTGGAGAGGAGGGAGCTGGCCTCTTCTCCCAAGTGACAGGGGACGGGACGAGAGAGGATGGCCTCAAGCTCCACCAGAGTAGGTTTAGGCTGAATATTAGGAAAAAATTCTTCACAGAAAGGGTCATTGGGCACTGGCACAGGCTGCCTAGGGAGGTGGTTGAGTCACCTACCCTGGAGGTGTTTAAGGGATGGGTGGACAAGGTCCTAAGGGACATGGTTTAGTGTTTGATAGGAATGGTTGAACTCCATGATCCGGTGGGTCTGTTTCAACCTGGTTATTCTGTGATTCTAAGATACCATT
The DNA here is from genome assembly GCA_013389865.1 of Piaya cayana. Lineage (NCBI taxonomy): Eukaryota > Metazoa > Chordata > Aves > Cuculiformes > Coccyzidae > Piaya > Piaya cayana. The sequence continues at coordinate 333,587 of WAAB01025394.1, forward strand.
CAGAGTGAGTCATAATGTGAAGAATTGCCTTAATATTTGTAAGGTTTTTCATTTAAGGTAGAAGAGAGAAACTAATACATTTGTATCTCATAGGGCGGTGCTAACCTTCCAATTCTCCCATCACAAAGAGCACCAAAGCTTTATATGGTACCTCAAGGAATCAGACCAGTAGTTCAACTCACTGCTGTTGAGGTATGATTTAGTCTTGAAATAACTGAACACAATTACAGTTATATCATCCTCTAGACAGTAAGTTTGTGTATTTGCTTCAAGAAAAAAAAATTCCTTAGCAGGGGATATTTTTCTTTAAGTGTTTTTGAGTTTTGTTTTTTTCCTTTAACTTTCCTGTAACAACCACCTTGAAATATTTTGTCAGTTGCATTTTATTATTGAAAATACTTCTAGTATTAAGCACGTTGATATCTCTCCTGCTTTTGCTTATGTTGGATTTTATTTTACAGATTCTGGTTTGGGGGTTGCGGAACATGAAAAACTACCAACTGGCACCTGTTATGTCTCCAAGCCTCATTGTGGAATGTGGGGGTCAAATGGTGGAATCTGTTGTGATCAAAAACCTCAAAAAGACACCAAATTTTCCATCTTCTGTTCTCTTCATGGAAGTTGTATGTTGAAAAACACTATATACCAAAAATCAATTCTTTTAAAGAATTTAAAATCTTACTTTTAAAGGTCAAGGATTTCTTATGCGAGAATGAACAGAAAAACTTGCATATTGCTTTTTAAATTAAACAATTTACTGAGCCTGAAAATTCCGATAAAGATCATGTGAACACATCGCTACAGCCATTGACATATTATATGATTTTATGTGCACAATCCAGTGCAGTGTATATATTTTTATTTGAAAAGACATAGAATTAACAATAGATGTGTGGCTACTTTCCTACTGCTAAGATGGGAACTCTGCAAGAGTCGAGAAAATTCAACATTTGGGGCAATTAAAATTATTCTTACTGATTTCTATTGAATCATAATATAAGGTTAGAAATTTTCATTCACCTTGCAGCCATAGAATATAGTAGTGCAATAATAAATAAATAAACAGTTTTAATTTAGCAGGGGAGGGGAAAAATATTTATTCTTTAATTTTTCCTTCTGTTTGCATTATAAACAAACTTTAACCTTTCATTTTTAGCTTTTGCCAAAAGAGGAGTTATACACTCCATCTCTTGTCATTAAAGTAGTAGACCACAGACCTTTTGGACGGAAGCCCATTGTGGGACAGTGCACTATTGATTTACTGGAAAGCTTTCGCTGTGACCCCTACAGTACTAAAGAAGACATTGCACCACAACTGAAAGGTAAACAGCTGGAAAATGAAATATTCATCTTTTTTATGAGATGCTAGAATAATTTTACTAGATTAATTTCTTCAGTGTTTACTGCATACTGTAGAGATGAATAACCATCTTGTTATTTGTACTTATTTGTACTGACACAATGCAAAGGCAAATTCACTCTCCGACTTAGTGTGATGGCTCCCTGAAGTTTCTCTTTAATATCAGCTTGGAATTTAACCACATGCAGATTACCCCTGCACAAAGTTCCAAAGTAATGATCCAGTGTTCCAGCAAGAATGCTCTGAACAGAATGCTGACATTTTCCTCTACATTTTTTCCAAGTTTTACTCTTTTTTTAAAAATTCTATATATTTGAGAAAAGTTTGTGTATCCTACACAAAAATATACTATGTATTTTTAGCAAAAAAAGGCATGTCATTGGTTTTAGAGGATCAAACATTCAGCCAATTAATTGATTTACAGCTTGTCGAACTGTTTGGGTCTCAAATCTGATTAACAAGTTTAGTAAGATATTTTTTCCTACACCATGTTGCCTTAATAAAATCTTTGGGTTACAGTTAGTCTACTCTCTGCTGCACCTCGCCAGGATACGGTAATAGAAATGGAAGACACACAGCCACTGCTAACAGCTCAGGTAATCTTTGAAGTTTGATGTTTGACTTTCTTCTTCAGATCTGTGATTTCTGAGAAACTGTCTAGAGAGAAAAATGGCCAGAAACATATGCAATCTTCTGGAAAGCCAGATGGAATGAAGTTACTTTGTGGCAGGAGAGGAAAGGAAATACGCTAATCATTTTAACTTCTGTTTTCATATAGTAAACATCAAATTATAGCTTTTTGTGCATGGTAATGTCCACCTAGAAGCTTAATAATGAATGGACTTGTTCAATTGCTACTAAAAGACAGATATGATAGGACATTATCCAGGTGTTATTTGTGATGCTTTAGCAGCCTGATCTTGCACAGATGGTTGTAAATAGAGGAGCTACAAGTAGGTGTATGCTTTGATGGATACAGAATCAAAGCTGTAGTAACACAGACCTTCAGCCGTTCATTTTATCATAGTTGTGGCTTTGTCTCACTGGCCATGAGACTGAAAACCACTGAAACCATTTTTTTCCTGCACTAACACTTCTTTTCTTTCCTTTTCTGTTGTGCCTTGTGAATCTCTCTACTGCTCTGATTCTTTCAGGACCACTACAATACAATTTTACTTTCCAGGTAACAAATAATTCAGCTTGCAAAATTTTACTCTTGGGTTGAAACAGGAGTGAAGAAAAATTCCAGGGAGTACCTTTTCAAGGAAAAATTTTCAGTTCTTTTAGGACTGCAAGATATTTCCCTTGCCTAGAAGGTGTTTTCATAATTTTCTGATGGCCCGTTATTTTATAAGAAGCACAAAAGTTTTGCTTTTATAGAGTAATTTTGCAGGCTCTTAATCTACAACTTTGATTTTTTAAAAAATGCAGACTTTTTTATTTTGTTACCTAAGTCCAAAAGTAAATGCTAACTAAATTTAAACTTTTGAACTCTCACTGCTATTTCAGTATGTTATTGGTTTCATTGTCCTTCATTTCCTCTTCTGTATTTCCATGTTATGATATTCAGACTCTAATTTGTAGACTGTGTTCTTGTATTTACTTTCATTATACATGTAAATTGTCCTTAATATGTCATTTAGAACAGTCTCTAACTTTTATGTGAATTAGGCCTTCCATTGTAGTATAATGCTTTATAGCCGGTATGGAGAATTTTTATTTTCTTTAAAAAACTTAGAAAAGATATTTAAAAAATAAAGAAAACTTAGCACACTGAAATCACTGGCAACATTGATTGAACTTGTGTAGATGATTTCAACTATAAGAGGGAGAATTTTAAATGCTGCATAAGGTGAAACCCAATTTCTTTTAGAGTTTGAAATTACCCGAGCCATATATAGTAACACTAGACACAGTGATAGCATCTGTGCAAGAGAGGAAAGAATATTCAAAACATTAAAATTGAAATGATTACAACTGTGGAAAGTGTAAGTGATGTACAAACACCCTGAGGACACACAATGCCAAAATTTCATCAATTACATTCCAATTTCCAGTGTTTAAGCAGTATGTCAACAGCACTCAGCAAAATGGCTTCTCCAACAACAGTGCATGTATGTATGTACCAAGTTAATGGGGTCGGATGGGGGAAGAATGTTGATGTGATGTGGTCATGAGGCTTCTCTTGGCAATTATTCCACAGAGAGATTTTGGAGGAGATGGTGCTCATAAGTCTAGTATGATTACTTAAGAATATTAAGGTATCCTCCTTCTGAGAGTCTTGCTATGTGTGTACAATATGAATGAACTATTAAGAACTTTTTTTATGTTTCAGCTTATTTGGCATCTATGTACTAAAAGCATAAAAATCAACAGGAATTATTTAACAACACTATTAGTATATAAACTTTGTTTAAAATTCTGTGATCTGGAGAATAAAATAAATCAACAATACATAAAATTCTAGCTCTAACTTTTCTAGAGATCTACTGTATCTCTTAATTTTTTTCCATAATTTCAAAATGTTCAAAAAGCTAATAATTCAGTGTTAGTGTCTTTAAAACTTCATGTATAGTGATTTACAGTGAAGTCACAAGGTATGTTAAAAAAAAAAAAGACAATGACCAATAAATAGTCTTTACCATGTGAATATTTCACTCCAAAATCTCAAATTTCTCATATGGTATTTTATTCTGTGTTTTGGCATTCTCTGAGCACATCCTGCTTGCCAGTTTTAGAAACAATAACATCCTAATATTGAAGACTTATTATTTGCTTTGGGAATTTTTATAGTAGATCTTGAGGTTTTGTGGTTTTTTTTCCTTAACCTCCTCTTCCCAAAGCTAGCAACTGCATTATTTGAAGGGACATCTGAAGGTATGTCAAAAAACCCCCAACAAACCACAAACCAAAAGCCACTAATTTAAAGTATTCCAACAGTGTGCTTTGATGAAAGATAGAGTTCTACACAATAGATTTTGTGACAAGGCTTTAAATTGGGAGTTTAATTTATTATTCCATAATTTTGCAAACTACTTTTCATGTTGTCAACATCACAAACTAGAGTTTTAATAAAGTCAAATTTAAATATGGCAAAATATTCAAAATTACCTCATGAATTCTGCTAGCAAGTTTGTAAATCACTAATTATGTGGTTTCTGAGAATAAATGACTCCAATTGCCTTCAGAAAACCTAACAGTTCTGTACAAATCTGAAAAATTATGCTGTATTTCTGATTTAAAGTTAGACAAGAATAAAATACAGAACTAAACATGCCAGCAAGATAATTGCTTAAGAATGGGAGTAATGAGTATGATATACCAGACTGATGTCCTGACCTATTGATGCAATTGGCTTGTATTCATAAAATGTTTTGCATATTCCTTCTGCTTTGCACAAAAATGTAGGGATGGTGTCTTTAAATTAAAACATGAGGTGTAATACATAAACAAAATGGCAAATCACACTTGCTGATCGTGGTTTCCAATTTCCAGTTTTTCCAGTGCTTGCTTTTAATGGGCTATTGGGTCATAATTACAGTATCTGTGATTTAACAGGGGAAGCATTTTGGATTGTGCAGACAATTGCACTTACACAGATTAATCTGTAGACACATGTGCTTGTTGTTACTGTATTTCATAACTCTTTTTCAGACTTGTGAAAATCCACAGCCTGTAAACAATTTTAAAAAACCAGTAGCAGAAGGAAAAGGGAAAAGCTGTTGAGCATCAGCAAATTGCTTAGTAAAACAATATTAAAGTATTCAAAAAGGGGGGAAAAAAATCACTTGAATTTTATGTATGTGAAAAGAAAAGAATCTGTTTAGAAAAAAAAATCTCTGGAACAGATGCAGTTTTTAAGTGCTCTTAAAAACATTTTTCACCTGAAGTAAATCAGATCCATTACTCCCTGCAACCACAACTGAAAGCAGGGAAAGATGCTGCTGTGGCAGTCAGTAAATAACAGACCAGAGTGTAACACTGTCATGATACAATAAGAAAATAAAGTTTCTGATAGTTTTGCGAAGAACAAAGCACAGGGTGACAATTTCTTACAGTCTTCAAAACTTCTTTTTTTAACATTTTTAGATATATGCTTCTGTTCAATATCTAGAATACACAGACAGCAGCAAAAACAAGTTAAGCACATAATGTCTGAATGTTCTTCAAAACTATTTATAAATTATTGATGTCAGGAACTTACTTGCATACATACTATACACAAAACCTTAAACATTTAAAACCTGTTTTAACTGTATAAAATGCTACAAATCATATTCTTACCATTGTTTTTATTTTGCTCCTTTTTTATGAATTGATCCTCACGAGCAGCTTACAGAAAAGGTAAAGTACACCACTTTCAAAAATCTACACGTTGCTTTCTTGTAAATGTAATCTCCAATTGAAAATCAATACTGCCTCCTAAGTTAGCATTTTAAGTGTGTGGATGAGAACAGTGATCTCTGAAAGTGTTTGACATAAAACCTACAATCAATTGCAAAATGGTAAATTTAGGAAACATACACAAGGCTGAAATAATAACCCCTATATATTAAAAAAACCCTTGCATTTAATGATCTGTATAATACTTTAAGACTGTCTTTACATCCAAAGAATCTTAAAGATTTTTTTCTAATTTACACAATGAATAAACACTATTTGTTCTGTTAATTTGCAGCAAATAAATACTATCCTCTACCAACTGAAATATGGGGCAAATTATTTTATTATGCAGTCCCTGTGGATAAATATAGAAAATGGCACTCTGTTGAGCAAAGCAATTACCAAACAAAATAAATACAAATATTAATAAAACCCACAGAAACACTGTCTCAGTGCTCCTCCTTTTCAATTGCATTTGTTAAACGTTGGGGTAGATCTCCAACTGAGACATTCTGTCACTATACAGACAATCTCCACTGGTTTTAATGGAATGATGTGTTCATAGAGCAGTTACAGGTCAGTCCTGATGTTATTATATGGCAACAGTTTTGAAATAAATGGGAATTCTGAAAGCAAACTAACACATTTATCCCTGAGGAAAAAGTTTTCAAGATTTTTTTACATTCATGAAATTCCTGTAATGAATACTAGGTGTGGTGGTGTTTTCCTTTAACAGCCGAAACAGTGACTGCACCAGCTAAGCATACATTTGCTGCCTCTGATTTAAGTCATGTAGAACTCAGGTGGCTGCACTGTGCTGTAACTGCCAGAAGGTGGAGGAGAGAAATACACCTTCAGAAATCAGTCCTTTGACATCCATAGCTAGATACCAGTAACTAATTACTTGTTTGGACATGGCTGGCTGTTGACTAGCAACATAACTGGACTATATACTAGATAACTAAACCTGAGTTAAGAGAAATTCCATCTTTTATGTCTTAATATTTACATTGTAATTGTCTTTCAGATGAACTTTTAATATTACTTAGTTGATAATAACTTTCAGGGTATACTGTCTTTTAGTATGCTTGATTTTTCATTGTTTTTGCTGTGCAGCATGATATAAAAGAGGCTTTATCTCCCAATAAAAGATTTTTTATTATTATTTGCTTTTCTTTAAGGAGGAAGAAATTGTTGACTGGTGGAGCAAATTTTATGCTTCAATAGGGGAACATGAAAAATGTGGACAGTATATTAAAAAAGGCTATGACACTCTAAAGGTATTGTTCAGCATAAAATAAAATTAATGTCTCTCAGTGTTTATAGGCTCAAAGCCTGGTGAGAGTTGTGCCCTTTGTTTTTTGAAATGATCTCCTGTAAAGGTCTGCTACTAATGATGTGGTGAAATGAAGATTTTAATCTTTGCTTCTTTTCTACTCAACTACATGTACAAAAAGATGTATTAAGAATTCCATCAAACCTTCAGTCAAATGGAATTTTATTCTTGACTTCTTTGGCTGCCAGGCGTACCCTAAGTAAACATACACATTGAGGAAGTTTGAACACAGACGGTCAGTACTTTTACTGTCTGTTGGTTAAAAGTTGAAGCCAGAGGCCACTTTCATTTCTCATTTAATACACCTAATGAAGAAAGTAAAGATAAGCTTGTGAGATGCTATTTACTTTGTTTTAAACAAGGTCTAAGTTAGGCTTGATGGCATATTCTCCAGACTTTGCACTTGCTTCCACTGTCATGTAAAATGGAAATACTTTCAAATGTTTTGGTTCTTAAGATATTCCATCAAGCACAGAATACACTTTGCAATGCCAGAATGGTGGAGCTACTATGTATGATAACTTCTAAACTGCAGTTTTCAAATTTTCCTTTTTCTTTTCTTTATTTAAGGTGTACGACTGTGAATTGGAAAAAGTACCTGAATTTAATAGCTTAACAGACTTCTGTGATACATTTAAACTATACAGAGGCAAATCTGAGGACAGTGATGATCCATCAGTAGTTGGGGAATTCAAGGTAAGTTGCAAATAATGGGCAACAGCCAAAAGCTAGATGCAATATTTTCTGTGTAAGTAGTTTAATCAAGTCCACATGCAAGTATTTCACCTTAAAAATGGATGCATGTGTTAACAGGGGGAACAGATGCTTGTAACAAGTTAGGTACAGGTTCTTCTTTTTGAAGGAAGGTACGGCTATACATTGCTCACACCAAATATGATACATGCTGATGTAAAAGAAATACAATTCCTGATAATGTGACCTTCCATGGTATCTGTGGGGTAAAACTTTCCCAGATAATGTCCTGAACAGGGCTGAAGTTTCACTTGCGGATATTCTGAGCAAAGTACATTTTTAGAATGAATTTGGAAAAGGTATTTAAAACAATATTAATATTGTATGTAAAAATACATAACTAAAACCACAAAACAAAACCTCAAAAATCCAGATGTTAAATGAAGCTTTTGGAGAGGGAAACAAATATGAGGTTATGTGCTCAGCTGGAGCAAGTTGAGTAATTGTGTTGAAATCTTCCCTTTGTTGTAAGTCTTATCCAAAATCCACTAAAGTAAAACAAAAGGCTTCTAAGTGACAGTGGATCAGGCTATATATCTGCTGTTCCTAATAGACTCTGTATGTTTAGGATAAATAAGGGAAAAACAAACATAGCAGAGTGACTTTTTTACATTTATCTTTACTGTATCTTTATATTATTTTTAGGGATCCTTTAAAATCTATGCGTTACCAGATGATCCCTCTATTCCACCTCCTCCTCGCCAGTTCCGTGAGCTACCAGACAGTGGGCCTCAGGAGTGTATTGTGCGAATTTATATTGTTCGAGCTTTGCAGCTTCAACCCCAGGATAACAATGGGCTAGTAAGGCTTTTTGCTTTTGGAACATCTCTGAGCTAATGCAGCTGTAGAATATGTTAGTCTTGCTAACTATTTATTAACGTTTTTTTCTTATTTTAAATAGTGCGATCCTTATATAAAAATATCCTTAAGTAAAAAAGTAATTGAAGACAGAGATAATTATGTTCCTAATACACTCAACCCAATTTTTGGCAGGTAACAGACTTTTTTGTATTTTCATTTTATTTTATTTTATTTTAGAATGTTTTCCTTTTGTTTATTGTTTCAATTTTATTTAAATATCCAGTGCTTAGTTCTATGCTGACAGTTACTTGTGAATGAAGTTGCATATGGCAATCACTGGACACACAGGTGTTTGGCTAGTCTATACATTTTCTGTATCATGTGCATGAAGTCAAACAATATATAAATTTTAAAACTGCCGTATGTCATGCATGTAAGAATAACAAAATACGCTTATAGAATATGGAAAAAGTTTTAAATCTGAAAACTACTTGGATGTCACAATGAGTAATCAGCTTCACATGTGTTCCCAGTACACTCATATTTCCTTCAAAGAGTAATGATATCTTTGAAATAAATTAATAGGAATATACTAATCAAGAATGGAGAGATTACATAATACTTATAATTAATAATGAAATTCTGGTTTGGTGTCCAAAGTTAAAGGAGGATTTTGATAAATTAGGAAGTTAGAAAAGCAGGACTAGAATGATTGCGAAGAGCTTGGAAGGCATACTTTGCAATGATGTTCTACAGGATTTCAATTGTTCATATTATTCAAAGAAATAGACAGCAAAAAGCCTTGATTACAGGTACAAAGTAACTTCAGAATTCCAAGTTTTTCCAGAGTGATTCTGGAAGTCAAAGTTTAAAAGTAGAAATAAAACAAACAAAAAGATGTACAGAATAATTAATCATGGAATATTTTACCTTAAAGGTAATGGATTTGGCAGCACTGGAAAACACGAGGCTGCATATCTTGAAAGTAAATTCAGCAAATTAATTTGAGAAAACTCTACAGTCTATTTTATGTAGGACACAGAGATGACAGAATAATCCCTTCTAGTCATAGAACCTAAACCTTTGGACCATTTATTTTAAGGCTTCAACTGTGTTTGTATGTGTTAAAAAAAAATATTTCCAATCATAAACAACGGATGAAATAAGCATCCTTTTTACAGTGTCTGGCACAGCCACACTAGTTTCCTTATGAGTCCCAACTCAAGCTGCTGCAGAGAAAACATCTAAGTAATACATAGAATCATAGAATCATAGAACAACTAGGTTGGAAGAGATCCACTGGATCATTGAGTCCAACCGTTCCTATCAAAACTANTGCAGAAAGGAAGGTTGTAATATCCATACAAGTACAAATGGTATTATTGAGAGTGCAAATAGAAATTGGAGCAAGAGCAGTAACTGCTGTTACATACCTCAGCAATAGAAACGTCCCTTCAATATCTTGTAATGACTTTTCCTTAAAAAATAAACTAAAAAGTGAAGGGATTCAGTTTAAAAAAAAATGGAAAGTATTGCTCAGAAGCGCAATGGCATTAACCAGATATGTCTGTGTTTAGAATGTATGAACTCAGCTGTTTCTTGCCTCAAGAAAAGGATCTGAAAATTTCAGTCTATGACTATGACACATTGACCCGTGATGAAAAAGTGGGTGAAACTATAATTGATCTTGAGAACAGATTCCTCTCTCGTTACGGCTCTCACTGTGGCATCCCACAGCAGTACTGCATGTAAGTCATTTTGTCTATTGAACATTTTTATCTGTACAATCTAGCACTCGGTCTCTAAAAGAAACTTGGGCTTCCTTTATCTCAATTATATGGTTAAAAGATGACTTCTCATGGGTCTTTATTGTGCTGAGTCATATCATCTGAATTACATGTTAAGCTGCAAAGTTTTCAGAAGAGCCTTGACTGAAAGCCATGATGTCAAACTTTCTGATATTATCTTTATAAGGTGATATGTGGGGTTTTTTTGTCCAGAGAACACATACTTTATAGAATTTTCTGTCTTTCTGATGGAAATAAACATGAAAGTATCTGTTAGCATAAATTTTTTTTATATATAAACAAAAAACCCCACTTGGTCTTGGAAGGTAATTGTGCTGGTACAAAAACTCAAACTCAAGTGGCCTCAAACTAGGCAGTTACAGTGCTGCCCTTTCTGAATTAATTTAATAAATACACTTTACATGATGTGTAAGTGCTCTAAATGGTGAATAGTTTTAGGATGTGTTTCTGTTGCTTTCCTAAAAGCTCAGGGGTGAATACCTGGCGTGATCAACTGAAACCAACCCAGTTACTGCAAAATGTAGCCAGGTTTAAAGGCTATGCTCCTCCTGTTCTCTCTGAGAATGGTAGAAAGATCAGCTACGGGGGACGAGACTATACTTTGGAGGAAGCTGGTGAGCATATTCACTTATTTTATATTTCTGTCTTCAATTCATATTGATACAAATATAAAACTTTTCAGCTATTTATGGAATAGTAGGGGAAAATCTTTGATTTTTTTAACATTGAGCATAGCTTTCTGCTCAATTTTAAATATCTGATTTAAAAATTTTAGAAAAGTTCAAATGCAAATTCTGGTTCACAAGCCCCTCTTCTTTTCCCATTTACTTTATTTCAGAAGCTAACAAAATTTTGCATCAGCATCTTGGTCCAGGTGAAGAGCGGCTAGCTCTTCATATCCTCAGAACCCAGGGTTTGGTACCTGAACATGTGGAGACAAGGACCTTATATAGCACCTTTCAGCCCAACATCTCCCAGGTATTATGAACTGGTTTACTTCTGGATTCTTGAATGCAGAAATGGGAGTGTTCCTGCATTTATATCATATTGTCAATAGAGCAGAATCACCCAGGGGAAAGAGGGCTACCGCAAATTAATATTACTTGGCTGGTAAAGCTGGTTTTCTAGAAACAACAAAATGCAGTTGTATTGTGGCATTAAGACCCCCAGATAACATAAGAGCTGACAAAGTAGAAGTTGGGAAAACTTTATTATTTTGTAACTGAAATAATCAGGAGACAGCCTGGCACAAGAGTTTCCTGTAATAACTACATTCAACAAATGAGACCAAAGTTGTCATTTCTCTACGAGGTCCAGAGATGCTAGTTTAAACACAGAAGTCTTATACTGTATTTCTCTGTTAGAGAGGAAGAAAAGCTAACATGTCTTTTCTAGCCTTTGCTAGCTTACCAGTGGTTGTTTTTCTAAGAAAGTTTCTCCAGCAACCGGTAAACTTATCTGCAAAAATAAAGGGGCTTGTATTTGAAATGCAGCATCAAATCTGCAGTGGTTGCCTTACTTCAAACTCTAGTTAAAGGACTGAACATCTACATTGGGTAAGCTACCAGCTGCAAACTATCAGCCACATGTATGGCTTAATATCACCTCAGAGAGAACAGAAACTGCAACCTACAGAATGAGAACTACATAGGCACTTAACTTGCACTGAATTTACCAGGAATTAGGATTCCTACCATTGGCATCGTTCAGTTGAAGAAGCTTAAATAAAATGAGGGATTTGGCTTCCTCCTACCTGAAGTCTGTAGAAGTCCTGACATGGGTAACCTGTGTGAGCACTGTCTGTAACTAAAATTAGTACTAGGCATGTCAACAGGCAGTTACATGGAATTAGCGTGACAAACCCCTGTGCAACAAACAATCCCTTATCTATCTTCTCCACTGCTACAGGGAAAGCTCCAGATGTGGGTTGATGTTTTCCCCAAAAGCTTAGGACCTCCAGGCCCTCCCTTCAACATCACTCCCCGAAAAGCCAAGAAGTGAGTATCTGCCTATACTGCACACCATCTGGCAGCCCTAACAAAGGCAATTCAACTCTTTTTCTCCAAACATCATCTCTCTTAGGTATATCTTGCGGGTGATTGTCTGGAACACCAAAGATGTCCTTCTGGATGAAAAGAGCATCACAGGGGAAGAAATGAGTGACATTTACGTGAAAGGGTAGGAGCACCCTGTCATGTAACACTTAGAAATGAATGATATTCAGAATGTTCTGTGAATGCCCAGACCATGGTTTCCAAAGATGATTTGGTTCAACCAAGTCAAGGCATACTACAGCCTCTGAAATAGTGCTAACATCAGAAAATACAGAAATACTATTAAATAAAGCATGACCAGTTAACATGCTGTGAAAGATCCCAGAAGTTCATCTCTTGAGTTGAGAAGCAACTGGAAAGATAGTGAGTTAGCTTTGATGCTGCATAACATGGATTCTTACTTTCATACGTTTCCTAGTCTTAATATAAAAAATTCAATAGAAATCATAGAAATATACTAGTAGGCTATTGGTCTAATTTCTCCTGAAAAATAAAGAAAATTACCAACAACTCACCACTGATACAGTACTGATCTTAGCAGACCAGAAATTCAGTTCATGTGTTCCTATCTACAATGCCAACTTGGAACTAAATTGAGAAAGAGTGTGAAAGATTCTTGCAGTCTTCTGTGAGCAAGTCTTACAGCTTGTTTGCAGTCACTTAATGACACAGTTACAGTATGAACAAGGACCACTGTAGTCCCACTGCAAACACCAGACACATTTCTCTGTATTTTCAGATGGATGCCTGGTAACGAAGAAAACAAGCAGAAAACCGATGTTCACTACCGATCATTGGATGGTGAAGGGAACTTTAACTGGAGATTTGTTTTTCCTTTTGACTATCTCCCAGCAGAGCAACTCTGTGTCGTTTCTAAAAAGGTAAGTATTTCTAAAGATTTCAATATTTAGAATACAGATTGTAATTAGTCTGGTAATTTTGTAGCTACACGTTGAAGGAGACAGTTTGGCTCAGTTCTGCATACTTTTCTTAGACTGCTGTTGCGAAGATTGGATTTTGCACACACTGGCATCAACAGTAGTGTCCTCTTAGCAATGGCAAGATTAGATCCTTAATACTTCCACCAGCCTAAGAATTCACAAGTACTAACAGACCACAGCTTTGAATTTTCATAAGCAATTTAAGAAGGTGCTTGGGTTTTGTTTTTTTAAATTTTAGGAACATTTTTGGAGTCTTGACAAGACAGAATTCAGAATCCCACCCAAACTGATCATTCAGATATGGGATAATGACAAGTTCTCCTTGGATGACTATCTGGGTAAGACTTCTAAGAAAAGAATTATTGTTGTCTCAAAGTAAGAGATAAAACAAAACAATTTTAAATTACCATATAAAGATTGTGTTTACAAAGTGAGCCACTAAGTGTGCAAATACACTCCTGCTTTCCCAACATAGTATAGTGTCTCTGTTCTATGATTATTGATTATTATTGTCTCTGTACTATTGATTATTGAACACAGCAACGAAACTGGTGAAGGGGNGCAGGTAAACCAAGCTGCTTTTCATTCAGGTAAGCCCTGTCACAAAATGAAATGTACATGAAAACATACTTTACTTCTTTCTTTAAGTAAAAATACTTAAAACAAAAGTACTTCAGTTTTAAATAGGAGTATTGACATAAGGCTGTAATTTAGGTTAAGCAGTCCACATCATTATTAATTCTTCTTCACACCATTGTTAATCTCATAAGAGATACTGCTCTGCAGAAGATGCTCTGCCCTATATTGGCAATTCCAAAGTCTTCAGCTCACATACAAACCATATAGGCCTCAAAACCTGAAAACAAATAATTGATTTATAACCATTAGTAAAGTTACCTAAATCGTACATTTAATTATCAGAAATCACATTAGAATTACACTGCTATACTTGGTTATCTTCTGTTTAGGTGTGCATGGAAAAAAACCCCAACTTTTTAAAAATCAAGTGATCTTGCATTATAAAACGGTGAAGAGAGCATGCTAAGACTTATTTATCAATGACAGCACTTTCTACACCAGCAAGATGGTCTTAAATACAGCCTGATGCATCTCACTTCCATGTCTCACAACATTCTTAGACAAACAAGAACGTACTGTGTATGTTGATTGTTTTTCCTGTAGAACATGTTTACAGATAGGAAAGATTGATGTTAAACCACTGTGCTGTATTGTTGGTTGTATCATACAGTGTTAATTTTTTTTATCCATCTGCTAGGCTTTGTGGAACTTGATTTACATAAAACAATCATTCCCGCAAAAGTTCCAGAGAAGTGCAATTTAGACATGATTCCAGAATACAAGTCAGACAGTTCCCAGAAGGCTCCCAGGACCACCTCTCTCTTTGAACAGAAGTCAATGAAAGGATGGTGGCCCTGTTATGTTGAAAAGGATGGCTCCCGTATTTTAGCGGTATGATTATTACTTCTTCTAAAAGTACTTAAAACATGCTCACCTTGCTTTTCAAGTTATAAAGAAATACTGCAAAGAGTTCCACACTTAGCTGTTAGCTTCCAGTGGATAGACAGAGGAGGAATAAATGGAACATTCCACGCACAAGTTCAGGAATTCTTCTCCATCAACATTTTTTTTGTTTCAAAGTGAGTTAGATACTTGAATTTATTTCTGAACCCTCTAATACTTGCGGTAGATTGAGTCATGTTATCTTGCTGAAGTAGACAATAGAATTATTCTGTAAATGAATTTATCATGGTATTGCTTAAGAGAAACACAAGGTGTCCTACATGCATTAAACACTAAAGGAAAAGGTTTAAATCTGAAATATTTTTGTACACAGCAAATATGATACATATACAAATATGATACATATACAGACTAGCTTCATGATTCTGAGGGCAGTCAGAATACCTGAAGCATTTTAACCTTTTCTATGTTTTTACCTCTAAACTTTATTACTGGAATTTAATTAACAGGGAAAAATATTCTGAAATATTTGTCAGCCCCAGCAATATAAAAAATGGGATGCTTATTCATTTGGGAAAGATGTAGTCTTTGGGTTGTCTTCCTTGAAAGAAGAGAATTGTGTTTGTTTTGCACTTGAAAGAAAAGAACTGGTTTTGTTTTGCTAAATTGGAAAAAAAGATGTATAACTTAGAACTACAAATGAACTAGCAGAACCATTTTATGTACTGGGGTTCTTTTCTGGTTTTCATTGTCTGATGCTGTTTTGCAACATTTTCATAATGCAGGTTTCTTTCAAAATGCAGAAGGAAATGGAAAACACAGACATACACACTGAGCTCATCCCAAACTCTGCTTTGTGTGTACCAAACAAGTCCTACTAGTGCTGTGTTAATAAGATGCCTGTCTCTTGCCACATGTTTTCTGAAGGGTAAAGTTGAAATGACATTGGAAGTTGTCAATGAAAAAGAAGCTGAGGAAAGGCCAGCTGGCAAAGGGAGAGACGAACCCAACATGAACCCCAAACTAGATTTACCAAAGTAAGATAATTTTCTCTCACTAGCTTAGAAGCTATAATATCTAAGTACTATTATGTTCTTGACAAAATCTGTATGCAGTAAAGGATCTATTAGGCATCAATTATCCTTTGCAAAGTTTTATTTATAAAAGTCAGTCTTGTTTCCTTCTGCAAGCCTAAGGGTAGAATGCAAGGTGGTTTCAGTATTAATGGCACATGTTTACTAAAACTGCTATCTTACATTACAAAACTATCTGTGTTTTCTTCAGCCTCCAAACTGGAGTGTTTTAGCGCCTTATACTCTCACTCTTAAGTATTCCTTGTTTTTATAGTATGAGTAATATTTGTTTCTTTCAAAATGCAGCCGACCAGATACTTCCTTCCTTTGGTTTACAAATCCCTGCAAGACAATGAAATTTATTGTGTGGCGCAGGTTTAAGTGGCTCTTTATAGGCCTTATCATCTTGCTGATTTTATTCTTGTTTGTGGCAGTACTCCTCTATTCATTGCCGGTAAGAATTTTTAAATGTTACTGTTCTTCAGCTGTGATATGAAGGTAGATTATATATGATTAATCAACAGGATACAATCCGTACTCAGACAAGAGATCTTGCCAACCCAGATTTATCAGGGAGATAGGTATTATGTCCTTATAGCTAAAGAATTTTGACTGAATTTTATTGAGAAACAACTAAAATATATGTTAAAACTAACCAGTTATCTAAAGATGCAACAAATGAGTGCTTTAGAAGTGTTAATAACCTACACAATTAAAAAGAGTTAATAGCTAGTCTAGAGTCTGGATTTCAATCTACTTTAATCTGGAATATTTTGCTCATTTTACTGTATTTTAACTGAAATTACCATACCCTGGATACATTCTGATCCATTTTAATCTCTCAAATGTCTTTTACAAAACTACACTGAAGTATTTTGTGTACAGCTTTTTACCTGAAATGTTTCTTCCCTCTTCCCCTAACAGAACTATTTGTCAATGAAGATTGTGAAACCAATTTAAAGAAGAGATTTTTTTTTTACCTCAACTTTTTAAACAGTAAAGAAGTTTCGCCTCAAGCTGTGGACCAAATTCAGCAAGGCTCTTCATCCTTTTTATCTGCTAGTATTTGGAACTGTAAAATAGATAAGTAAGAATTTAACCAAGGTTAGCCAAGGTTCAAGGGGTCATGACAGGGTTTTTTAAAAAACAAAGGATAAACCCCCTCATGTTCCATGCACATTTTTTTTACTTCAGTAGTAACTACACATGGTAAAGTTCTGACTTCCTTGCTTTTAAACTAGATTTTTCATACAAATCACTCAGGAGGCTGCCTGCTATTGCTATCTCTATTTTTTAATGGATATTTCCTTTTGAGAATTCCTTTCTATTGGGCACACTTTGAAACTCTGCTTTTTAACTGAACGAAAAACAAGCACTACTTATAATTAAGTATACCAAAGAAACCTCACAGTGCATTCAAAGAAGAGTCAAACATTGTTTCTAGAAAATTCTTCAGCATCATGCTGCTTAAAATTCTTAATTACTGTACTGTAGACTTGAAAACGATGTGTATGTATATTAACAAAAAATGCATGTGCATAGAAATAAATAATATACTGTTTACTAATTTGCAGATGTTTAAATAAACTTATACACAAGTAAAATGCTAGTTTCCAGTTTTCTTTATCTATTGCAAACCAGCAGTGCATTACGTATTGTACAGCGTCTGTCAGAGACTGTAACATCACAAATCTGAAGTTTAAGGTATTATATTGTTATCTTTACAGTGAAGAACAAGGAAATACTTCTGCACAAAGTTGTAATGAATTCCTTCATTAATTACAAAATTAATAAATAAATGCAATTTGTTGAATAGTTTCACTATACTCCTTATATTTACAGATGATCTTGAGTCAGAACAGAAAAAGATACACAAAACAGATTCAACCCTTGTTTGAAATCTAATCTGCATATGGGAAGCATTTAATTTAGCCTCAGTCTCCTCTCCCCAGGCACAGTAAAATATAATCTGCACTGAAAATCAGGTTATAGACTGGGATTCCACCTCACTTTGATAGAGGGCCAAAGCAGACACATCTCTCTCAACATTCTCTGGTGCTTGAAGTCTAGGAAATCAGCAGCAGAACCCGAAATCAGCATTTTGTATGACTGTCAAACTCTTGACTGGATTAAGACTTCAGCTGTCTTTAAAACATGACAAAAATAACTGCAAGAATGAATTAGTCTTGATAAATCTTTGTCAATGGTACACTTAACGCTTTCTTATAACACCATACTGTAAAACAAACATGTACTTCTCAGGCGAATTAAGTAAATTATACTGACTTAATTCTGTTGAACAAGGTAGAGGTATCGCATAAAATAATTTGCAGAATGTGAAGTCCCATTGGCTAGAATGGACCAAGCAACCGTCACCCTGTCAAAAAGATAACAACGCACTTATTTTTTGGACTCTCAAGCATTTTGACCCATGAACGAGAGCTCAGAGCTGGAACTAATCAGATGGATTGTCCCTTCACTAATGATGAAACAGCACTCCAGAAATAACTGACAATTTGCATGAGCTAATGTTTGATCACCCGCTATTGAAGTTTGCCTCAATCAATGCCATAAATCTGGCAGACGGTAAAAATCACAGCAGCCGTATTTTCCCTGTAAGACAAGAAAGTGTGTTGCTTGTAAGTGTTGTAAATTAGAAAGCTTTTAACTTGAAAGAGCATTCCCCAGAAAACAATTATGAAATGAAGTAAGAGATCTGAGCAGGCCTGTTCACCCAGCATTTGAAGAGTGGCAGGTACTGCCCTTCTGAGTTGAGTTCACCCGCTTCCAGATGCCTTTTTGTCTAAGCATGCATAGGCTTGATAATTTCACTACAATTAGGCAATGCTATTAAAAACATACCTGAAAAGTCTGAGAAGCCATTCCGTCTCTCAGCCTGTTCCAGTAACAAACAAAAGAAAACACACATTCACAAGAAAGAAAACGTGATCATTAATATTTGCATACAATACTAGTGAAATCTGTAATCTGTGGTGCAGCTGCTGTGCATGACTCTAACATACAATAGCTTTTTGCCTAGTTCAAACAGTTAGCAAGGATTTAGCCCTGTGTAGGAAACAGCTTTATTCTGCTTGTGCTCTGCACTGACTACTGGGATGGTCACTGGCCAGGACAGCTCTGTACTGCTCCAGTTGCCAGCAAACATGCTATGAGGCCCAGAAAAAATGGGTGAAATGTGTACATACCTGATAAGACTCTTCCCTATAATAGGAAATCGCTTAACTCCAGGAATTCTTCCTCCTGTGAGTTTCCTTTGCCTAAATTGATAAGCTGACAAATACTTTGGCCTGTGAGCTGATGGAACCAGTTCGACTGCACTTCTGTCATTAAATCCTCAGCACACAGTCCCCAGTTAGACCCTGTTCTTGGAAAATAAAATGTTTGATGAGGGTATCTCCTCTGCACCCGTGTGTCATTCAAACATGAGATGGTAACGTGCTGAAGCAGCCAGGGAAAGGCTAAAACTAAACAGAAAATGCTTTTAACAAAAATAGCTAAATAACAGCAGTGTGTCATTTGACAGCAGTAAGACAGCATCATCCTGTCTCTGACATCATGTAGGTTCAAACAACAGCAGCTACACTCAATACACTCAGGGATGTGACTTTGGTTGCTTGTCATAGTCACCCCAAACCCTGACTACTGGAATGGGCTGTAAAGAGGTTAACAGCTACTGTCCTGTACTTTAGAAGCAGACAGTTGTATAAGAAAGAATCATCATGTAGCACAAGAAGAAAAGTTTGCACATAAACCAGCTCAGTGTAAAATAAAGCAGCAGTTAACTCATTGACACCTACACACTGTTCTTGCATTTCTTTGAACAACCACAAGGTGACATCCCAAGTCTCATGTGTTCGCCAAGTCCTTCCAGCACTTCTGTTTCATTCCTGTCCTAAATGCATCTCATATATGGAGATGAAAAACAAGATATATGTCATAGTTAAGGGAAAGCACAGTCCCATCGAAGTCCATTGCTTCTAAGTGTATTTGGGAAACACAGATGTAAGCGCCTTTGGGACCTGCCTATTACACTCGAAGAGAAAGTGACTCTAAGACTGGTCCCCACAGGCTTCAATGCTGTTATATAAGTAGGATTTCCACTCCATGCCACTAGATTGCAAAGTATCCAGCAACTTGAATGCAGTGCCAAAGAGCAAGATGGCAGGATTCAGGGCTGAATCTTGTGCCAATGCCAGCTCAGCTAATCAACAGCACTCATCTGTTGCTCAGGGTTGTGTGCATCAGGTATACAGACAGGGACATGAATTAGAAAGTTCTATAAAGAAGGAAAACTAGGAAGTTCTTGAAGAATTCATATGGAGAAAATAAATGGGAATACACATCATGTCTGTTGAGTCTGACCATGCTCTGACCACAAAGCTACCTTTTGCCAAGGTTTGTCTCCTTTGCAACCTTTGCTGTGTCCAAGAGATGAAATATATTGGCAAGTGCAAGATGAGAAACACCATAGGGAAAAAACATACTTCCCTGAATGCATTATTTGGAGAAGAGGAGGCTGAGGGGAGACCTCATTGATCTCTATAACTACCTGAAAGGAGGCTGTGGAGAAGAGGGTGCTGGCCTCTTCTCCCAAGTGACAGGAGACAGGACAAGAGGAAATGGCTTCAAGCTCCACCAGGGGAGGTTTAGGCTGGACATTAGGAAAAAAATTTTCACAGAAAGGGTCATTAGGCACTGGAATAGGCTGCCCAGGGAGGTGATGGAGTCACCTTCCCTGGAGGTGTTTAAGGGACCAGTGGACATGGTGCTAAGGGGCATGGTTTAGTGTTTGATAGGAATGGTTGAACTCAATGATCTCGTGTGTCTCTTCCAACTGGTTATTCTATGATTCTATGATAATTGCTTATGAATGACTCCAAGGCAGTTCTGTTCCTTTCCCAGATCTACCAGATGTCGGGATGTCATGGGATGTGCAGAACAAACCACCTCCCTTCCACTCCCTTCTGTGCCACTACCACAACCACCATGCTAGAAAGTGTTCCCACTAACATAGCACCAGTAACCGCATGCTCAACCAGGCAGCAAATTTTGGTTTAAACATTTCAGGCAGAGAAATTAGCTGCACATACACTTCCAGTCTCCTGTGTAATTCCTCTCACTGTTAAGCAGTTATGGAAATACAACAGAAGATGGATCAGCACCATCTCCTAAAAGAAAATGCGGGTATTCTGGCTACCAACTTCAGCCCACACCTTTGGAGAAACTGAAACATCTGTTCAAAATGAAGGTTAGGTGCCAAGCTGCCCAGCTGTAAGAAGACAGAAAAGAAGAGATGCAGAACTAGGAATGACTAGAGAGTTTATATAAACCCTAAGTGCAACAGTTGTTACACAGTAATGGAACGGTTACAGGTTTGCACCTAGGCACCAGAACTCCCATCACGACCTCTTTCCACAGCTCTGTCCTCTGCTGGGTCTGCCACTGAGATCAGCTCAATATGAAAGAACAATTAGGAAAACTAATAAAGTTAAAGGCATCATCAAACAGGGAACAATGAACAATTAATAAGCTAGAATATGTTAGTGCTGTATCAATCATAATAATCTTATATTCAAACTTCATATTTGATTTTGCTACAGGTCTCAAAAAACGTGGCACATTATTAATGCACAGAGTCAAATGCAGACAGTGAAAGTAATCCAAAGCAAGCTGGTAGGATAAGGGCTCCTGTACAAGAAAAGCTTAAGAGGTCAGCACTTGCCTGGAAAGTGACAGAATAACAAAATTACAAGTATCTAAAGTAAGCTACCAAGAGGCAGAGAAGGTATAAATCAGATGCCTTTCTTCAAGGACTGTATTAAAACCATGCATGTGCACACATGAAGACTTCTTCTTCCCCCTGAAAACCTACAAACAAAAGGCAAAAAAAATTAAAATGGGTTAAAGGAGGGAATCCCCAGAACAGCATTCCTCTCACAGACAGCACTGTGCAACTGGTAACAGGACTATACACTCACAGCTTTGAGAGATGCGCTTCCTTGCAGAATTCCCAAGTTTTCTAGGCTTGAGTGCACACTTCTTACTACTCAGGTTATTGGATAAAATACCACAAAGTGATCTTTAATTCCCATGGACTAGCTTCGGAGTCACCATTGGCTTCACAATGTGTTGATTCCGGTGGCATTACTAACTTTAGATATATATTCCTATTTGCGATCATGCCCTTGACTAAGGAAACCAGACTTAGAACAAAAGGAAACACCACCAACCTATTCCTAAACCCTTTCTAATTCTTTCTTTTTTATTGTGGGAATATTCTCTTATTTATTTCAAACTGTAATACCATGCTGTGTTGAAAGAAATTATGGGTTATAGCCTTGAGAAGAACATCTTTAGCTGATGGAGTCATCAAACAAAATATTTGCAAACTGAGTCTTCAGCAAGTTCCTTTGCCTCAAGACTGTTTCAGGACTGCAGGCAGACTTAGAGAGGTAAGAATACATCAGCTACACAGGAACAAGCTTCAGAAGAATTTATTTGCTCACATGAGTACAATGTGGACTGCAATATAATAATGAAAATAAATATAAGAATAAATAAATAAATAAATAAATACAAAAATACTTCTTAGCCACTTGTCCACATTCCAAAAATGGGGATGCGCATTGCAAACATGACAACTTACCTGTTGAAATAAAGAATCCTTTAAGAAGCCCAACACTTACATTAAATGTAAAAGACAGATACCAACTTATGCTAAAACAATGAAAATTCTAGTTAGTAGCACAACATTAGATGTTAGACATCACTGTCTTGGAGAAGAAAAGCATAAGGCTTCTGCAGCAAAATTCCAGATTTATTGATACTCAAACCACAGCACCCTGCTTTCAAGAGGAGAAATGTTGCAGAAGTATTTTGTATATTAACCTGCTCTGCTTTTACTCCTGGCTACCTGAAGCCTTTGTTTTCGTTAACAGAGGTAACACTTGTTCAGACAGCTCTCTGGCTTAGCATTAGTGGCACAGCCAGCACCTTCCCTTCAGCCCTACTCCCTCCCTTCTTGGGTGCAAGAAGCAGACCCTGGACCTCAGAGTCTCCAGCACTCCTGCTCAGGATTCTGATGCTGCCTTGCTGGGCAAAGATCCACTGCAGGGGGCTTATTTCAAAGCTGAGGAGTTCCCACTTTGGTGTAGGATGCAGCCAATTAAACATCTAAAACTAATCCTGTCCCATCAGATCCGTCTAGCCCACAATACACATTCTACCACATAACCCACCTGCCCTCCTGCAAAAGCCTGCGCTGTACACGCCCTACAACGGTGTAACTGCTAGTGCTACAATATTAAGAAAGAAGAAAACGCAGCTGAGACAAATATTTCTGCAAGAAAGAAAGGAACCAGAACACCTGGCAAGATCTTCATCTGATGTTACCATAGAAGGGCTCTGTTACTGGGCGTTTATTCCAGTTTTTTGTTCTGTTTCTTGCCTTAAAAGAATCCTGTAACAAAATGGGATGATCCCACTGTGCTGTGAGTTTGGAAACACACGCACATGAACTCACATAGAAAAAAAGTAGAACAGTAGAAGCAATCAGCTCTGAGAAAGGATTTCTTTTTACTTCAACTGCACAACTATATGTGTGTGTGTTTTTAATTAGAAAAAGATGTCTGCACTTATCTTGCTCTGCCCCACGCTGTGCCAACCTAAACCCTGCCAATGAGTCTGAATAGTCAAACAAACCTCTGTCCCTCCCCAAACATCCACCATTCAGTTAAATAAAACACATAACAATGGAAGAAAAATAGACCTGAAAAGAGCTTATTTCCAAATGTAAAGGTCTAACCTGAGGAATACCCATTTTCATGCAAATCTGAATTCTTCCTGCTCATATATATGGACCTAGAATTATCTGTTCACTTAACACTCTAAGCTTCTCTCATGCGATTAACAGGGAGGAGCAAATTAAAGGAAAATGGAATGAAAATCCCTCAAAGCAATGAAAGAGAATCTTACATTCCCTGCTCCCAAACTAGCAAAAGACCTTGAAAACAAACTTGTGCTCTCAGGGCAATAAGTAGGGGAAAAAAATGGGTTGGAAACCCAAACCCGTCTTGCACAGCAAAAGACAGGTCGGTCTGCGAGATCATGGGAGAGTTCTGCTGTAAGCATCAGTTCTAACATTGATCTGTTCTTTGTCCCTTTTGGAGTGCATGGGGAAAAGTCTTCAATTCAGCCAGTCTCCAACTCAGTCCTACCTTTGCAGTACAGACAAACTCAAAACACGTCCTCTGAAAAGTTGAGCTCAATAAGCTTATGTTTCCTTTTATGTATAGTGAAGTAATTACATTTTACCCTGAATTGGAAATGATCTCTCTAGTGGTAGCTCCATCCAAATAAGCTACTCCCAGCCTTGCACAAGGTACAGACTGTTTCTATTAATTCACAGAGGCAAGGCCAGGAGAATTAGCTGTACGTTTAAGTCCTAGTCATTGTCGTTGTTGTTGTTGTTGTTATTATTATTATTAATTTCATTGTTCATACATATGTCCAGGATTAAGGCAGAACTACGAATTTTCAATGGAATGTATATAAAAGATCTGACCCACACTATCACTCACAAGGATTAATATAGGTTACCATAATTTTAACAAAAAAATCTCCTAGACCTTAGGAGAATAAGATGAAACACTAGTCAAAATATAATGAACTGGCCTGCTTTAACACATCCTGTACTACTTCAGACATAAGACAATAGTGAAAAAACATATGGAAATATCTGCCAGACACAACATCATAGAATGAACTCCAATGTGAAAGCCAAGTGCTGACACAAAGACATCAGCTGCAGAGATCTTGGTGAACTGTAGTTGTTATCAGGTTGGCATTTTTCCTATAAGCTATTTGTAATAGTCTTTAATCTTTGTTAGCATTAAATAGGCAAGAGAAGGAGTAATAGGGAAGGAATCAAAATACTAGGGGACACAAATTAGCAGTATGTTCTGTATAAGTCACTGCCTTGTAATAATGTGGCTTTACAGAGTTTTCATTCTTTGTAACGCTATAAGATGTATTAGGAAAAACACTGATTATTTATGTTCCTAGAGTTAAAAAAAACCACTGTAGTGATCTGGTGAGAATAATGTTATGCAGTGAACATGACAGCTTCTGTGGATTGCTATCACAGAATCATAGAATGGTTTGGGTGGGAAAGAATCTTTTAAAGGCCATTTAGTCCAACCCCTCTTGCCACGGGCAGGGACATCTTCAACTGGATCAGGTTACACAGAGCTCATAACTCAGAACCACCCCATTAAAATAAATTATTTGGCATAGGACATAGAATCACTAAGCAGCTCAAGGAGGGATGTAGGGGTTTGGGGAGGATTTGAGGGAGAGAAGGAATTTACCTAACAACATCAGCCTGTCATATAACAAAAGAACACTTATAAGTAATGGAGTCCTAATGATACCTAAGTATCACTAGGAGAGAAGAAGAACAGTCCCTGACCAGGTTTCCTCCTGATACTGTTTTCTGACAGCAGGTTCAGCTCCCTTGCAACTCTTCAGCCACACACTACTCTGACAATCTTCACTTCCCAACACAGTCTTCGAGCAACAATTCTGGTGCATAAGATGCAAAGAATATCAGTGATAGCATGATACATACCTGCAGAGTAGAAAGAGCTGCATGCCTAAATTTAATCAGCATTTCCTCCAAATATGTCAAACAATCCTGTGCTTTCATTATGTAAACCATCCACAGAAAGAAGTGCCACAGTAGGTAAAGACATTATTAACTATGTTTCAAAGTGATTAGTAGATATTACCTTTACTACACTACCTCCCTTTTTCTCACCTTATAGCAAGCAACGTTACTTCAAAGTGTAGCTGGTTTAGTTCACTTACCTAGAGAAATTCTTCCTTCATTTCTCTGCACTCCGATGTGATGACTTGAAGGGTCGTCTTTGTAACAAGGACAGCATATGCTAGGTGAACATTCTTGTGTAATACCTCTCAAAAATTATAAACACTTGAATTGTGAACTTACCTCAAATTCATAGAATCTTATGTTTGTATTGGAAGGGAACTTAAAGATCATCTAATTCCAACTCTCTCACCAACTCCCCTGCAATGTGCAGAGACGCCTTCCACTGGATCAGGCTGCTAAATCCCCATCCAACCTGGCCTTGAATTATCATGACCAATTATTCAGAAAATAAAAATAGTTTATTCTAAACCAAACCAAAGCCAGTAAAATTACAGGAGACCTACTTTTACTATGGATTATCTTGTCCTTGAAAAAACATTTGTAACAAAACAACTAAAAGGGGTAAACTATGTTAATTCATTCTCCTAGGAGGACACCTGTGAGTTTGGAAAGGGACTTCTTATCAATTCAGAATCCTACCCGTGAAAAGGTCAGAAGGGACTCTTAGGGTCCTTTGGGTTTTGCCCCACACTAAAACCCACAGGCAGACTGCTGATTATCAGACAGATATTCAAACATTTTAGCTTCTAGTCCCCAGAGTTCTACCTCAGAACAGTCCCTTTGGTCTGGTTCATTGGACCTATTCTTATCAGTCAGGTCTTCTTTTATGGTCCATCTACCTCAAGATAAAAACCTTACTGTTTAAAATCTAATCAGCATGCTGTTTGCATTACGCATGGTAAATCTCCACTGAGTTCAGCCTGCACATAGTAAAAAGTGTCTGAATTCTAAATCAGCACAGAAACCACTTTGATACTCATTAGTACTTATGAGGGCTCATAAGCAAGTACTCATTAGGACAGATCGTTCAGATTGTGGATTGATCAGCTTCTGCCTCCTCTCAGTAAAAACTGCCTGCAGCCTCACCCTTGAGTACATCACACAGAGCACATGATGCTTCACCAAGCATGGAAGATCCCGGGAAATCCTCATAAACAGTTGCCTATGGCAAGCAAAGGCTCTTCTGCTAATTTTGCTCCTTCAACAGAAGCGTTATCCATGATTCCTGTTACATACACAGTATGTTCCCTGCACTCTCTGGGTTTTAGAAAGCTAGGAGTAATTTCGTTTTGCCATGAGGGGATTGGAAGGAAAGCATCATTATCAGACTGTGATAAGTGCTGTGCTAACAGGTAACTGCAGACTTGATCTAGCTGTCAGTGGAAATGGGTAAGACCCTCCTAGACAGCACTGATTAATGCTTTGATACGTGTATTTTAAAACACTATCTCCAGACTATAAAAGCACTGTTTATCAAATGAAATATATTATGTTTTAAAATTCCATTATATGCATTTCAAGGAAAAGAAATTTCATTGCAGCAAATATACTACTAAAATGTTTCTGAGGTACAAATATCTCATCTCCAGTTCTTTAAGAAATGGCAAACAAATAATTAGCCTTTCTGAACTCCGGAGTTTGTAGCCTGTAGTTAATGTGATGTTACTAATGCATTTATAAACACCAGGCTCCAAAGCCAACACTGAGATATTCCATCACAATTTAGATCTCTCATTAGCTTCACCACCCTGACCAACATGCTGTCACTGGCAGAATGTTTGACAGTTTACATTACCTGCAGACATGAGTTCGTGTCAATTCAATTAAGAAAGATTAATTCCAGAACTGACAATGCATAAATATTTTTAAATTACACCTGGCCTTGTTGGCAGTGCTTACTCCTAGACTGACTTTAGAAGAGAGAACATGTCTTTAGCCTCCTGGGCAGAAAAGGAAACTAGAAGGAAGGTGAAAGAAAGAATTTATTATGAATTCAGTATTCTGTCATACTATCCAAGTCTATGTTTTTAATCCCTTCCACCCTTCCCTCCCAATAATTAAACAAGCTTATCTCTCGCTGTCTGTTACAGAATGAAAGGAAACAGGAAAGATTCGATCCAAACGGCCACTGCCAGAAAATTGTCAGTGACATCTTTATGATGATAATTTGCTGACTGGTTGAGGTCTAATTTGTGTACATTATTGCTTTGGAAGGCATTCAGATACCCATGGTGATAGACACCATAGAAGAATGTAGATAGATATCATTTGACGTTTATCTTCATGAACAAAGATCTGGGTAACTCCCCACTGATTGCACTTTTGATGAGTGAAGATAAATGTCACATCAGACTAAACCATCTCATATTCTAATGAAACACTTTTACTCTTGGCTCTGGTGTGTAAAAATATCTAGCTTCAGTGCATATGAACAGGCTTAACCAGGTAAGCATCAAGCACAGGGTGATAAAATGATTTGCTCACTGTCATCAAACAGGTCAGGGGGGCAGAGGAGCCAGATTTATTAAATTGTGGTCCAAGGTTTAATCTTCTAGGAAAAAAACCCCAAAACCTTTATCTGAGATTTCAACGTAACTTTTACACAGCTATTGCCTGAAAGAGCATTTTAAAAAGCAAAACCTCTCCACTCCTATAGTCAAATCAGTGCCATGCTCAAATAATAAACTGTGTTGAGAATGTACAGTCCCTCATAAGCATTGGTAGTATCCTGCTTTCGAAATCAGAGCTTTATCTTTGTGCTAAGTTATGTCTAACTGTGCAGATGTACCAACTTCAGTGACACTAACATTGCCTGATGCTGAACAAGGCATATGTCCTTAATGCAATAGGAGTAGCAATCTCTACTAAAACACAAACTGGAGGTGCAAGAGGGAGCATTCAGACACTAATGGGAAAGGCAGGGAGAGGTAACGTGCTCCTGCCATTTTTAAGCTGATGGTTCGTCCCATGGACTGTTTCTTCTGTCCTAGGGTTAAATGGGACAAAAGAAGCCACAGAATCCAGCACCACCTGACTAAGCGTTCAAGGTTCTACACTTTGACATGACTTTTATAATTTTTCTACACCCACTGGTTGAGAAGATAGATTGAGAGGCTTGCAAGGTACATTAAACTCATTAAATTTGAGTATTTCTGTACTACTCAATATGAAGCAGCACAAAAAAAAAAAGAAAAATGGGGCAAGAAAAAAGAAACCTAGAAAGTAATAGTGTTTTCAAGTTCCTTCTAAGATACAGGT
The DNA here is from genome assembly GCA_013389865.1 of Piaya cayana. Classification (NCBI taxonomy): domain Eukaryota; kingdom Metazoa; phylum Chordata; class Aves; order Cuculiformes; family Coccyzidae; genus Piaya; species Piaya cayana. Next base: position 362,587 of record WAAB01025394.1, read on the forward strand.
TTGAGCAGGTACCAAAACACTGTCCAAATTCAGAGGTTTAGCTTGGTTTCCCAAGAAACAAAAGCTTATGCTGCTGTATTGTTTGCTGACCCCTCACTCCATCCTTTCCTAAAGAGGCTTGAAGCTGCTGGCCAGACACCATCTCAAATACACAAGGCACGTATATGAAAATTCAGGATGGATTCAATAAGATGTGTAGGTGTTTTCATGTTGGACAGCAGGCAGAACCTATTATTAGGAGCCTCTCTTCTCTATGAAGTATATAGATTAAATCAGATGACACAAAATCAAAGCCAAAATAGTCAGCCAAGGGAACAGCCTACACCTGACCAAGTGAGAAAAACTAAGGGCAGAAGTGTCTGAAATCCAACCTCTGAAGCCTCCCGTGTGGGAAGAGAATTACATCAAAACTGATGTTTAGCCCTCTCAATGTGGAATTTTAGCCCTCAAGGACTGTTGTTAATTTTATCCAATTATTATCTTGTGTAAATGTGGTGCTCACTTTTTTTTCTAAATATTTGGTTTTATTTTAAAATCCTGCACTGTACTTGACAGAGTATTAATTGTTTGTCACTACTATTATCATAAGGCATGCAACCAATACATTTCCAGATTCTGCCATCAGCTTATGGGGGACCTTTCAGTTCTGGTTAGAATTAATTTTTCAAATACTGGTGATTTTTAGGATGTGCCAGGAGAAACAAAATGTTTCAGAGGCTAAACCTTCACCAAATCACTTCAGGATCAAAACTCCAAAGAGAAATGGCAAAGAAAATCCAATCAAACAAAAAACCCAAAGAAAATAGAGTGGTCCCAGATGCCACCAAATCTAAGTCTTTTCACATATTCAACCTCACAGCTCCCACCCAAAGAATGCTGACAGTATAGGGTGTGGGAGGGTGAGGGAAGAATATTCCATGTGTGACTACAATAATGGGCCTTTGCATAAACCAGAGATGCTAAGAGTATCTGGAAAACAAACTATATGCACACACATCACAGTTGTCACTTATCCATTCAAGCTTCCCTATAACATACTACAGCTGACCTGGTGACCACACATATCAAAGCTATTTTCACCAGACTCTGTTTTCCTGTCTGACAAAGGCACCCACCTGTGTGTTTCCTGCTTGTGGTGAACACAGGCTTGGCCTTTTGAGCACTGAAATTCATTAATCTTAGCAAAGCGGAGAGAACTACAGCTGAATACAATTTCTTTGGAAGTCCTTCATTAGAGCAAGATTTAATGCATTTGCATCCTTAATTCCAGAAGTGCACTGAAGAAACCTGGACCTACTGAAATGTTGTGAAAATAAATTAGAAAAAAAGCACTTCAGTGCCAAGCACATATACAGTGCCAATTCATTAGAAATGTGTAGCTATATCAGGGAAGGAAAACAGAACTAAAATCATCACTGTGATCCAAGGAACTGCTGTAACTTCATGGAAATTAAGTTTATATTTGCAATGAGAAGAGACAGTCACAAACTGCAGTGAAGACATACAGGACAATGCATCAGCTGCATGGAAGTTGTTATCCCCGGGATGCACAGTGCAGGAAAACAGGGGCACACTTCACTGAGATTTTTTAGTTCAACCACCTGTCAAATAATTTCTTATTCTTTCATCTCATCTCCTGGTTTAACAGAACAATTACTTCACAACTGGTGCTAAATGATACTGAATTTCAAATGTCTGCAAATCACCAATTTGTAAACTGTTGCTATTTTCACCCATCTCAGCTTTGGAGGAGATGTCTTTCAGATTGAATAAAATTTTGGTGATACTCATTGACTAAATCTGTTGGTTTAATTTTTAGTGTGAGTATTTTTGTTTTATCTTGAGATGAGTTTTTATTTCTGGGGTTTTGAGGGGTTTTTTTAGCATTTTGTTTGTTTGGTTGGCTAGTTTCTTAAATAGAGGACTTCATTATTTCTTTTTTTCTTTTTTAATTCTTTTTCTTTAAAGCCAGATTTAATTTCAGTCTCCTCCAGTGGAGGGATGATAAGCTAGGGATCCAACGGAAAAAACTGTTGAGGCAGATTTTAGGGGTAAGTCAGAATAAATCTACCAAAAGCCTCTATGTTAAAATAACGTTTTCTTTTCACGTGAGAAGACATTCTCTATCCCTCCTCATTCTTCCTTTCTAATACAGTCATTTTTAGGCAGCTGACTGGCTTAGCTATGCTGTCTTTCCCTGGAATATTGCCTCACCTGGAGGAGGGCCAGCATCATCTCTTCATTTCTCATGAAAGCAAGGAGGTCTTACACTATGATTTCTGCCAAGAATCAACCACAAGGCAAAACTTACATCTTTAGGTAGTTGAAAATCTGCTGTTCTGAGCTTTGAACCACAAGTTTGGGCTCGTATGAAAATTGTCTTACTGCTGTAAAGCAGAATAGCTGATAAATCTCTTCTTTGATTTAAAATGTTGAGAAGTTGGGGTTTCCTTAAGGATTTTTGAGTTCTAAACCTTTGTGCATATAATTTCCACTCACAGTTTTCCCTTCACTGCATAGTCTGGTTTTTTTTACTACAGAAAACAAGTGATAAACGTAAAAAAACCCCAAACCAAATAAAATCAAAAGGCAACATGAGTGCAGTAACAAAAACTATGTCAAAACCTTTGGATTTAAGCCAGTTCACAGATCTTGAACTTGGGGCTGAAATACAACTTTCCCAGTATCACTCATTTAGTAAACCGTTCTAAAAGTATTAATGATCACTTCATTAATAGTTTGATGTTTTTCAGAATACTGTGATTTTTATTAAGTGGAGATTTCTTTTTCTAAGAGTTCGTTCAGTGAGATTGTGACATAAACCATGAGTAGTAACTGAAGAACACTGCAGTGACAGTTAGTCTTGAGTCCAGCTATCAGTATTTCTTCATATACTACATTGTTTTTTAAAATTTTATTAGTTTGATACCTATAGAGAAAAATGGCAGCAAAAATAACAAGAATAGAACAACTTTTCTTATATTCTCCTCTGCAAATAATCTGCCCCAGTAAGATGTTTGAATTGTAAAAACTAGTGTCTACATTCTTCTTTAGCTTCTCTGTAACCATGGAGGAGACTAAGTCCATCATCCTTTCTTCCTTATGTACAACAGCATCCTGATACTGGGAGCAACTGGCTGTGTTTGTGTTTGAGGACACGCACGTGTAGGTTGCACCGTTAGTGTTCTTGCAAGCAGGTGAAAGAGGTTCTATGCTGTAATGTCTTGTGGTTGGCAAGCACAGAGTAGACCAGGAGGTGGAAGGACAGCTCAGTTTTCATTCTTGCTTTAGGCACAACTTTCATCACCACAAGGGAAGTACCCACTGGCTTTGGCACAGCAAGACCAAGAGTAGACTAACCAGCATTTTTAACGAGAGCCTAAGTGCTTGAGAGAGATTCCCCAGAAGGCCTAGGACCCCCAGTTTGTAGCAGAGTACAAACTAATTACATTTTAGAGCTGAAATAAATTTTTGTTTACAAGTGTAAAAACAGAGGAAACGTAAAACAAAATAGAAAAACTCATAAAAGTTGTATGATAGATTAAGAAAGGGATACACAAGGGATAAGGCATGTATGTGCAATTAAAGAGAATAACCAGTAGCTCCAGAAAGCAGCTAGAAAATAAAGTAGCTACATAAAGCAGCAGAATGGGCAAAACAAAATAATTTAAAAGGTCAAGTAGAAATAAATAAAAATGCCCTCCTCCCTTTGTATCCCATCTGTTTTACTTGTAAGATCTTTAGGCACAGTGCTACCTTCTTGTGTGCTTTTAACACCAATAACATAAACTTTCAGACACTGCAGAAATAAACAAACACTTCAAGAGAATCACAGTGTAGCATGTGGCAGACAATGTAGTATTGCAACAAGGGCAGCACTGAAAGGCTAATACATTTAAGGATTCTGATGTTTTAGTTTTGTCATGGATAGATGGTTTTGTTCTGACTGTCTTTAAAAAATAATGTAATCTACATTACAAGATGAGCAGGTTCTGCATTAGGCAAGAGAAGACCTCCCATGGAGATGTTTAGACCCATTTGTTTTCCTGAGTCAATCCAAAGTGATCACAGGGACATCCAAGTTCCCTAAAAAAGAGGGCACGAATGATATCAAACCGTACTCCACAGTTAGCTTTGAAAGCAGCTTTTAAAATTCTCTGTAGGCTTTTTCCCAGTATTGGTGTTTGGTACATATATATATGTATGTATGTATGTATGTATGTATATGTATATTACTATTAACAGATGGCTGTGGATATCTTTCAGTGTTTACCACTTCTCAAAGTCTCAAAATATTAAGAAGTTCCTTAAGTTCCTCACATTTTAAACTAGTTTCTGCATGAGTCATATCTAAAGAGCATCTTCCAAACATAATTACCTTTGTCTTTTAAAAGGCCCATTCTAAACTATGTTAAAATAATCAGGTTTTTTTGGTTTTCATGAATAAGGGGTGGGGGAGGGGGAAGTCTATGTTGTTCCTTGTAATTCTCAGTTTTGCACAATTTTTTTTTTAACTACAGACATTCTCTGTGGTTCTAAAACATGCTGGAGCAAGAGTCACATGTCAATAGCTTCATCAAAATATCACGCTGATTAGATAATGCCAAAAGACCTGGCCTAAAATGAAATAGGCAGGAAATTAAAAGTTACATCTGACATTTTTAACTCAAACCACTGAAAAATGGTTAAAATGACACAGATCCTTTTATCTATGATATTAATCTCAGACTGAAGAATGAGACAGGAGGTCTGCATCAGTGCCATCACACAGTCACCTGAAGAGTTTGCCATCAACCTGGACAGACAGGGGAACCCACAGGACAATCCAGGATGCTGTAAGCAATGGAAACACAGGTTCAGCAGATGGCACTACTCCTACCAGGGGCTCCTTTTGGCTTTGGAGCATTCTGAACTCTACGCTTGGCTACAAGAGGCACAACAATATTCCTCATCAATTAGATCATTAAACATTTCAGAGTATTTACAGGGATAAACACACAGATTCCACTGGGCAATTCTATTCATTCTCCTGCTCTCCTTACAGCTCCACAGAGAGTACATCCTTTGTTCCCTTTCTTGGAAACAACATGGTTCCAGGAGGACTGAGGAGCAGAAGTGATTTCTAATAAATTTATAAATGTCTTCCATCTGAAAAACATTGTCCTAATACATCTCTTCAGTAATTTCTCGGTCTTTCAACATTGTTGAAAGGTACCTTCAAAAATGTAAGTTTCAGCTCTTCCCGGAGAAGCAAAAAAAATACATAGAAAACACAAGACTGGCAGACCTAAGACTTACTCTGTCCAGAACAGCCCAAGAGAGATTCTGAAACTAGATGGAGCTCTCTGATACACCACCAAGCCATCCCTGGATTCAGTAAGCTACAGATTTAGAAAGTAGTGGTGACCTTGAGCTCAATGAATATCAAAAAGGTCTGCTAACTGTCTGATAAAATCAGTACCAAGAGAGATGCCCACTTATCAAAAGTATGTGAGCAATCTGAGTCCCTACCTTAACAGTGAGATTGCTTAGACACTTCTAGCTGAGCAGATATCCAAAAAAGAAACCAGTCTCTCCAGTGGAACGCTGATACACTTTGCTGACTCATTGCATAGTGAGGTGACAAGGATGTAATAAACCATACAATATTGCCTTGAACCATAAAAGCTTCATTAAACAGACGTACTACCCTAACAGCCAATGGACCATGAAGAAACAGCCAAATCAGCTGTCTCCTTAACTGGTAGGCAGAGGTCACTAAACCTTCATCTGCCTTTTCTCTTTATCTTCTGCAGGAGTTCCTCAACCAGAAACTGAGATGAAAGACACGTGAATGAAGCAGCTGCAGTGGATCCAATGGACAGACTTCTGTGGGGATTAACAAGGAGGCATGGGGCTGAAATTGAGTATCCATAACTCTTTATATTGGTGGCCAGAGGAGTCTGATCATTGCTGGGTACGGTCAGCATGGAGCAGTGTTCCCAGCAGCAGGGCTAAGAATCAGGTGTGATGCTGCTGAAACCCACATAACTCAGTATACATGAGAAGTAGATAGTGACATTCTGGGCAAGAAATGCATCTTACTCATAAAGCTGAGCATTCTGTCTACATGAGAGAGAATTCTTCAGTAGAATGTTTCATACCCAAGGCAGTTGAGAAGAAGTGAAATTGTCCTGGACATATTCAACCTCCACTGAATGTGAGGGACAGGAGTGCATGAATACAAACTTTCTGTGTGAAAGCAAAAAATTCATCAAGGTCAAGACCAACAGCACTGAATAGTTGCAGTGTAAATGTACTTGCAGACTATCACTTCAAAAAGAACACAGCTGCTTCCAAATATCAGACATGACATATAGGATCCCATATTACACTCAAGGTAGACATACTGAGCTAACAACCATAATACCACTTACTAATAATTTAAAAGATTATTTCTAAAATACTACCAGTCTTACAGAAAATATGCAATGGATAATCAGTAGGACTGTGACCAGAGATGAAACAAAACCAGAAAGTCTGTCTTCAAAGCAGAGAAACTAGAAGTTTAAAAGCAGAGAAGAAAGTAAAGACCTTTAACAAAAGAAAGGAGCACAACTATAATCAATGAGTCCAGCAGCTAAATTAAAACAAGCCACGTAGACACCAACTGAAAAAAAGATGCATGTAATGTATGAAAAAATCATCCCTAGGACTCTAGGCAGAGAGAAGAGCAGTCATAGTTTGCAATAGACACCTGTGGTCTGAGTTAAGTGTGACTCCATGTCATACAGTACAGTCACAGCTAAGCAAATGCCCAGTCTCACGGCCTCCTTTTCCTCTTTCTTCTCTGCTTAGACTACGGCTGAGTTTGCACCAGTAAGACAATATCTTAAGGAGAAAAAACCAGAAAGAACAAAGTTCATTTTAGTGGGATTCTGATCTCTCCAATGTGTGACACCAGGTAAGGCTACTTGATCCTCTGGCAAGCAGGCATGAGTAATGTAATGCATTTGAAGGGTGTTGAGGTGAAACTAAACAGTGGAATTACTAGAATTGTGATGCAAAAGTTAGGTGGTCTCCTCCTGGTTTTTTTGAGGAAGGGCAGGGGGTAGACCCGGACAAAGACGACATGAAGTTTTACTGAACAAGACACTGCAAGCGATGCACACACTATGAGAAAAGAAAATAGAATAAATTATAGAAAGCACTTCTGAGAAAACTACAGGTTTAGCTTTTCAATTATCCTCCCTCAAAATGACACTTCAACAGAAATGCTTTTTGCTTTCCTAACATTCAAGGATTTGACAGTTTAAACAAATCTCATATTTGGCAAAAAGACCACTCAGAAGTGTGGGTGAAGGAGAGCAACATATTTTATGCAGATTAATGAAAGTCAAACACCACAAGTGCTTCAATGGCTGAATAAGGCATGAGGAAAACTATCCATCAATGGAAGACACTATCAGCTTATCTTAAAACAGTATTACACATCTCCAGCCAGTAGATTTCTAAGCATAGCAGAAAAGCTTTTTTCTTTTATTTTTTTTCCTCTGTCCGCAGCAATTCCTTAAGACACCTCCATAAAGCATTTAAAAAGCCCAGAGATACATTCCCATTATCAAGTTCTTAACATAACCATAAGAAAGGTAGGTCAGAACGTGAAATAAAATTGTCTGAACACAGTTATACTATGGGGAAGAATTCCAATTTACTGAACAAGCAACATTAATATTACTTCTACATCATGCATATTGTATTTCAGTCTGTCTCAAAGTTTTTTTGCCCCAAACCTATGTAATTAAACGTATCATGGCAAACATACACATATTCACAAAGAATCTGCTATTTATACGTGACCATCAAATCTTAGTCACTCAGTATAACACGCCAGTAAAGAGTAAGAGATCTTATCCCTAAGTCTCATTATATGGGTCATGAATAACATTAGAAAGGATTGCTGTGTCTCAAAATTGGACAACAACAAACAAGGGAGCTACAGAAGAGGGATAAACACAATAGACCAAAAGAGAGAAACATACATCCAAGGCACTATGTCACTGCCCTACTTCATTTATAAAAGAGTTGGCTAGTAATGAGCATTAATTTCGCTTACGTTTTCTAATGGTATGGCATTATTCTAGACATACATCTTCACTCAAAATGGAGTAGTGCCATATTAGCTTACTTTTGTTATTTTTACATGCGATGTGATTGCAGAATTAGCTAAAAAGAAAAACCATTTCAGAAAAATATGAAACTCAAATAGGATGCACACATTGAAAACCTGCTTTAATCGCATGATTTACCCAAAAAGAAGTGTAAAATCAATATACCATTTTCATCTTGACTCTCTGTAAATGTTTCATGTGAAAAAATGTGATAATTAACGTTTCCATACTCTTATGCTTAAGGAGTCATTACAATCAGCCTTTGTTTGCTACAGAGTTGGCAGCACAGACCTGCTGCATTTGAGAAGGGAATGTTTTAGGGTCATTTAACATTATATCACTCTTGGTGATCCAAGAGCTGCTATAATTCTGCCAAAGAGTATAGAGGGTTTCCCAGTCAAGTTTCATCCTGATTTTGATTATTGTTTATCTCTAGTCCACGTCTGAATAGTTGTAGTAAAATAGAGGAAGTTTTACTCCTGAATTTGAGGTCAGATTGTAATGAACCATGGTTTCAATCGCATGAACAGCTGCTTCTTTTATAAGCAAAAAGGGTTCACTTACAGTTCAGGGTAACAGTAATAATTTAAGGAACAAGGAAGCTTCTATTCATTTCTTTATTTCTTTGTATGTTTTTGAAACATTTTGACATCTGAGTGCCTATAGTGGACTTGTCTGAATAGAATGTAATATTGACACTATTCTACTCTACAAAAAATGAACAAAGTGAATTTTAAACCCAGAGATACAGTAGACCTATCAATCATCATAGAAAAGCCTTTTTTTTCATTAGGAACTTCATTTTTCATAGCAAGAAAAACTATTATTTAACTTCTAAAACTTTGTAACTCAAGTTAAAAAGGACACAGTAAATCAGGTATGCTCTCTGAAGAGTACCAAAAATATCTGGAAATGACAACAGACCACAAGGGGAAATCATCCGAATCCCCGAGACATTACTTAAGTCAGTGGGACATAAAATTTCTTACAATTAACTGAGACCTCAACAGAAAAAAAGGGATTACTTGTTTGGGTTTTTTTTTAAATCCTGAATTGCAAATATTTTCTAGATGAGTAGGACTAATTTCCGGAATTACAGAACTAACTAAATAAAAGAAGATAAATTAGGAATTTTACATTTGTTCTCTTTTGCTCATTTGTCCAACTAAGATATGTTAAAGAACTTGTAAGCTGAATGGTTTTAAGAGGTGAATTTAACAACCTTTTGGCATTTGTCATCTCAAACATATTATGGGTTCCTACTTTTTCGTTAATCAGCCTGTTTGTAAGTCACTGGACTGGAAGCCAAGAGATCTAGGCAGTACTCCTGGCACAGACATTAAGTTGTCATATGATACTAGGTAAATCTTTGTGGGACAGATTTATTCGTTGTGATTCTTAATCATCCAAGTAACCTCCATGGCATCTCACTGAAGCTCATTCTCAAATAATTTACCATTTCACCATTGACCATCCCATGTCAAGGGCTCTACAGTCAGTCCTGAAACTTCTGTGAGCTCAGAAGTTTGTACACTATTGTAGATGGAGAGGATGCCCATCTCAGAATGTTCTCTGAGGCACGACTGTCATCTTTTCACTTTACCTATGTTCCAATAAAGGTCTTATGTACTTTGGTGGTTGTAACAGGGTTTTCCCCTTGAGCAGCAGACAAATTGATTTGTTGCTTATGCTTATGGCTAAGCATGAAGCTGGAGTTTTTCATGTTTCCTCCCCAGGAATAAATAAATACGCCTTTTCCCTACTGCATAGCCTTCCTTGAAGGAAGTGAGATGGTATAGCAGATACCCAATATAGTAGTAACTCAAATTTTAAGCCAAAAACTCTAGACAGACTTCTGAACTCCTTCTTTATCTATTTTTTTCCTTCTTTTATACTTTAGAATATCCATCTGTGTCCAAGAAAGGGGGAAAAAACATGTAACTGTCATTGCTGTGAGCTCTCAGCATCAGCCTGTTTTCTTTTTCTTACTTTAAGGCAGGAGTGTTCTGCTCCCAAGGCTCTCCCTGCTCTGCAGTGCCCAAGCCACCCAACTCTCATAACCTACTGTCAACACTGCCTTCTTGCCATCAGCCTACTTATTCTAAATCAAGCACAGGGATCCTCTACATGCCAGTAGTATTTGTAATCTTACAGTGAAGTCCCAATGGGAAGTGCAGCACTGAATATAGAAAGGCAACTAACAAGGGGCAAGGCATAGAAGTATAATTGTCAACAGACCTATATCTGGCATTCAGATCCACTCCAGAAGTCACCGATGACAAAGATGAGGCTACTGGCTATCAGCCAGCACCACCTGATGCTTCAGAAGTCCAAAACTGGGAGTGCACTTGAGATGTTTAGAGTTACTGTGTAATATTTAAGACCACCCAGACACCAAATAGCAGACCCTATAGCAACACAGAAATCACTTTGCCGGCCAGAAACAGGATGAAGTCATTGCCCCCACTCACAGTTGTCCTGAAGAGAACTTTACCAGTTCTCCTCCTAATCTTTACAGAAAACTTTACCCTCTCTGCTCCTACTACTGTGACTTCAATTCAGCTTGGACTTCTCCAAGCTGTTCTGTACCTGTGCAACTCTGTTCAGTGGACCAGCTCCTTACTTTCAGCAACTGAAAAGATGAAGAGAATCTGGTGCTCTTACTTTAGCTGACTCATTTCACGAGTCAGCTATATACACACATTTTTCCAGCATTATTTTACTGATACAAGCAAGGTTCTTGATTTCCACCAGTACTTTTAAATAAGATTTTACTTGCCAGTACAAGCATGCCCACTCACACCAGGATCTCCCAATTACAAGTATTCATTTAAATGTATCCAACTACTTTGCAATCCACTTTAATTCCTGTTTCTCCTTCTTCTTAAGCAAGTAGCCATCATCAAGTATAAACATTGTTAGCAGTGATCTCACATACTAAAGGTTTATGTAAATTGCATGGGGTTCGGTTGGGTTCTCTGTAATGTATTTTAGCATGGTGACATCAAGACAACTCCAAATCCAGTGCCTCGAGAGTTTGGTTTTACTTAGAAGACAAAGTTATGACAACTTCCAATTCACCTGAAGGAAAACTGTTGCAAGGAGTTCTAAAATCCCAACCCAATTCTAAATAGGCCAGTGTCCTGAATTTAGAGGTAAATGCTTTCTTCAGCTCTTGGGAAATACTCAGCTTTTCATAGGTTAGCTAGCTGATGGAGAGAGAATCCCAGGAAGAAAGGAATGAAAACATTAAACATATGAAAGCGTGCATGATTATTGGTCTGCACCTTCAGTCATGGTTGAGCTGTTACTTGCCTGATAACTCCAACAGGTTCTTGGCTTCTTTCTGAAGTGGCTGAGGTAGGGATGAGCTAATTCACAGCATTTTATTTGACCTAATTCAGAAAATATGCCGCAATCCACTACAGCATGCACTATTCTGCAAAGTTGTTTTATTCATGCTATGTATCTCCAGGGCTTTGAAACACTTGGAAACTTATATTTCTGAAACCTGCTGCTCACCACATGTCCTCCTTCCTCCCTAACACTTGCTGTAAGTCACTTCTTTACCAGATGAAAAAGTAACCCATTGGTCAGGGTACACTAACCTCAGATTCTTTGCTGCATTGGCCATTTTTAAAATGGCATAGGGTGGTAGGACACACTTCCTATCATACATCCAATGGCACAATACACTGCAAAGGAAAAACAGCATGATGAAAGCAATCTTACCAAGTCCTATCCGAGCAAGAATTCCTGCCAAATCTTGGAGCACACACTTGTGGTAACTGGATTAATGCAATTCCCATATTTGAAACTTTTTTCTTCCTTAATTTTTGATAGAGCAGAAGTCTTATGGAATCTTGGCATTTCTAACTCCCAACATTGTTTCTTTTCATGCCCAATTAGGTGTGTTTACATTATTATTCTTCGTAGTCTCTTGTTTTTCTATTTTTGATGCTTCCTAAATTAAGGATAATTTACTGATGCTGAAGCATGACTAGCAAAGCAATACTACTCATAATGCTCCTTCATGTTTGTATTCTGCATCGTAGATTTTCTTTCCTTTCTTGCTATACCAAACTAAGATATCTTGGTAAGGCAAACACCCCACCCCCTAAAGGTCTGTCTGTGTCCTTTCATTTAAAATTTGGGATTCTTGTTTTTAACTTAAGTAAGATTTGCTTGCATACATTTGCCCTGCTTAAACTATATAAATAATCCTTATGTGCAAATAGTGATTTAACAAACAGAAGTTTCTAATCTATTACTCCACCTACCAGAAGAGATTAAGAATTAGATATGTTTTACTTTGTCAGCCTTGAACACACAAAAGTGTTCAATATTGTTTCAGTAAGGTACAGATCCTTTTTCTGAAGCTAATGTTCTCAAAATGATTTCTAGTTACTCAAAGTTACTAATTGTTTCAAAAAAAAAAGAATGCTCTGGCACAAATCAAAACCCTACACCTTTAAGAGCAAATTATCTCCTACAACCAATGGTGTTTTTCTGAAATATCCTCCATAAAATTTTGTCCTATGCTATGCAGAGCTACCCAGACTTGATTAAAAGAGCTCTTAAATTTTTTTCCTAGATCTCTGTCTGCCTTCTCTAATAGCACAACATGGGTAAGAAACAAATGCCAGCTTATAGGTGAGCATATACATTAAATGAGTCCTTTTTTTCCCATGAAGAAAGACTGATCTATAGCTAACTCAGTCTACAGTTCCAGACTAGAACCTTACGAGGGGGACAGAAAAGAAGGAAGTGGAAGAGAAGGCAGCTGCTCTGAACCTGCTGGTCTTTTCCAATTCTGGACAAGTAGAATACCTGAAATTCAAATCTAGTTTCACACTGCTCCTTTTTATCTTAAAGGCAAACAGAGAGAAAAAAAGAACAACAAAACCAACAGTAAGAAATTAATAGGAAATTACCCAACTCAGAAATGTTTTTCTGATTCAAGTTTTGGAGGCCTCTCTAAGTTCATTCATCTGCTCCAAGCTTCAAATTAATTCCTGGATTTTAATGAAAAGAACCATTCCAGTTCTGGAATCCACAATATAAGAAGGATATGAGACTGTTGGAATAGGTTGAGAGGAGGACCATGAAGATGATCAGAGAGTTGGAGCACCTCTACCATGAGGACAGGCTGAGAGAGTTGGGGTTGTTCAGTGTAGAGAAGAGAAGGCTTCCGGGAGACCATATAGCAACCTTCCAGTACCTGAAAGGGGTACAAGAAAGCTGGGGAGGGACTTTTTTTACAAGGGCATGTGGTGATAGGGGAGTGGCTTTAAATTGGAAGGGGAATGTTTAGATTAGAATTTCTTCATGATGAGGGTGGCAAGGCACTGGCACAGGTTGCCCAGAGAATCTGTGGCTGCCCCCTCCCTTGAGCTGGATGGACCTTGAGCAGCCTAATCTGGTGGGAGGTGTCCCTGCCCATAGCAGTGGGGTTGGAACTAGATGAACTTTAAGGTCCCTTCCAACCCAAATCATTCTATGATTCTTTGTAATGAAGCACTTAGAAGTTTGAAGCTTATACAGAAGAAGGTTCCAAAAGTAAGCATACTTAAATATGAGATACATAAACATGTATGCCATGTTTTTCAGCTTTTCTTATCTGAAAACCACTACATTATTCCCAGATCAGCACAACTATAACAATTATCACTGGTTAAATATCTGTTTAGGAAGTTAGACTTACAAACAACAAGCAGTAACAGAACATGAATTAAATTTAAAATGTGAAAAAAAATATGGAAGTGCATTGTACCAGCCAAGGTATAGAACAAATCCTTATAGCCAAAGAAAGACAGCAGATAAGAAATAGAAACCGAAACAAGCTCCTAACTGCCAACAAATATGTATTTATTTAATGGACATTATTAACCACTCTACACTAGTGAGCTCTACAAAGCTAGTCAACACCTGATGAAGTCATACACAAACAATTATAAACCAAAAACGAGAGAAGCAAGCACTAACTAAAGTTATTATTGGACAGGCCTACTTTGCAATATGAAACAGAGTAGCCATCATTTGTAAGGTTTCTCAATGAAATAAGAGAAAATTTTACCTCTGGCAGAGGCATGCTAGGTGCCAGACTCCTTGATAACATTTTGGCACACGTATTACTTAAGTCTTTGAAAGCCTCCCTCACAACCTGGTTGACAAACCACTCTGTCATATCTCCAGCAGTATTACAAACCTCTGTGTTCCCATCAAGAAATAAATTCAAGATAAAAGGTGACAGCAGTGGGTGTCACAGTCCCCAAACTTCTATGAACTCTGAAAAGAAATTCATCACATTTTATGTTTTGCTGCTTCCTTATAAGCATGACACCAGTACTTCAGATCACTGCTTTTAGACAGCAAAACCAGGCTAAGATGTTCACTTCACATATAGCAGTCAACTTCTAACAATATTGTGAAGTACAGTGTAGCACCGTGCCTTTATTTCCATCTTCAATGAGTCTCCATTTCTGAGTTAGGTTAAATCTTCACATACTTGTAATGATTCCTGTTAATACAGTTCATTTGATGAAAGAAAACGCCTCTGCAAGTAGTTACTATTCACAGTTCACTACTTAACAGAGCTAATTTTAGAGTTATAAAAAACAGTGAATCTACTGTTTTACCAGGTGGCATCACTTTGCTTTATGAGATGTTTGTAATAGCAAGTTATTAGCTAATATTATATCCAGCACATTAACTCAAAGCAATATTAAGATTCATCACTTCTTTTTTCTTGTAGCTACTAAGCTTGCTACTGTCTTTGGTTCTACTTTCATTATCATTTGCTTTTCATACTAATCATACTTTGATTTAGCATTCCTCTGGAGGTCTGGTTTTGCTAAGATAGTGCTGCGGTTGAGGATGCGATTTACAATCACAGATAAGGAATCATGCAGGGAGACAAAGCAAGCAAGCCTGAAGAAAACAGAATGCAAGCTGACTAAAAACAGGGAATACTGTGGGTGGGATAGTAATATGAAGTGACAGAGGGCTGTTACAAGTAACTAGAATAAAACACAGGAGAAATTCCAGATTCCAAAGAGGTGCAAAGGGTCACTATGCTGTGAACCCTGATCCTGGAATTGAGACAGCATCACTGTATTCTGCTCTCAAAGCACATGATAAGATATCAAGCAGGAGATTCAAGTACCTGACAGAGCAGGGATTTTTTTTTTAAACTAACCATAACACATCAAACAGTATTTAGACCCTAAATACAACCATGAAGGAAAAACAGCTGTGCTAAAATGCAATGGTGAAAAGGAAACTTCATTGAAGTTCTATGTGCATAATAAGAAAGAATATCAAGCATGGCACTGCCATTTTATGCCCAATACAGATTCCTCAGATTTTTAAGAAATGAAGAGCAAACATAAACCCAAATATAAACACAAGAATTTTTTTATCACTTACAAAGTTGAAGAAATAGGTGTGAAAGTCTCAAACTTAATGCAGTGAGGGGAAAAAAGCATTTGAGGACAGGGTTTGCCTTCTTTGCTTTATAACATTGGATGTTTCCATCCTAGTTACAATTAGCGAATCCAACTACCTTTTATGTTAAACCAAGGAAACACCAGCTCACTGAACTTCCAAGTTCAAACCTGCAGGAGAGTTAATGGGAGTTACAGCAGCCTAGATTTTGGTGCCTTCAGTCACACTGATTAGTACTATTAAAAAACAACTTAAAAACAAGCAAACAAGGCACAGGCAATAAACCTTCCAAGTACTATAGAGGTTAGCTTTCTTACTGAACCAACGTGAACATGCAGCCTATTCTTGGCACAATATAAATATTTTTCAGTCAGATGATGTTTCACTTAAATGTAACTCCACTAAAGAGGAATTTCCTTTACACAGATAAGACTGCAGCATGCACAAGTACGTATGAGTGCATACGCACACTGGAATGTATCTCAGCCATGGAAATCCCATCAGACTGTGAAGGTTTATGAATAAAATCCAGAGGCCTCACAGAATGCCATCAGTGATGAGCCATTTTATAGACTGTGAAATAACAACACTTTAAGAAAACTGGAATCTGTAGCCAGAGACGCGCTAATGTAAAAAAGACTGTTTTTTGAATTGCATGCTTGATAGAGGTATTCTCCACCAACAGTGCTCAAGGATCTGCACTGCTGTTTAGAAAATCATATCAGGTCTAGATATAGCAGCAACTGCCAGTACACAATTATGCAGTCATTACAGTTAAAAACAAGTATACCAGGAGTATACTTTGTCCCCCCAACCTGCCTAATCTCATAAAACAGTAAACTATGAGCAATAGATGACAGTTTTCCTTCTGTGGATATGTTCAGGTTATCCAGACCCAGCCTCCTACCAACATATTTCAGTAACTATTGTGTAAATGCAAGTATTGTGGCATCACTATGACCTGTTTTAGAAATACAAAATTACTAAAGCAGGACTCAGTTACAACTTTCTTTAGGGTTGTCAAGTTACATAAGGAGGAATAGAGACACTTGATGTAACTAAATACTAGCTGAAATAAGTGCTAAGCTTCTTTATTTAAACAGGTCAAATCCCATAGTCAGCATTTAGAAAAATTCAAAGCAAAGTTAATGGGATTCCTTCCTAGACAGTTATAGCAAATTGGCCACTGTGATAAAGAAATTAATTAGTTCTGTAATATCGAGGATTTGAAGCAGATTAGAACAACTAGGATACATTTCTGTATTTCCATCTTAATATACAGCTGACTGCATTATATTTAGAGGATAATTGTTTCTTCAATGTGCTTTCCCAAAGTTAGCAAAACATGACAACATTCATCCCTGTTTCAGTCACTAGTCACATTACTTTATTCTATATTATTTATTAGATCACAATGATCATATCCTTCTTTTGACCCCAATCCTTGAAAAAAATACCACAGACTGTTAAAATACTTACAGTAAAAGCATCCATCTAATATTACTACTTGAGCAAAACAGTATGCTCTATCAGGAATGAAAAACTGGTTTCACTGTGGCTCACTTGACATAGGAATGAACTCACTGAGTATGGAAGGTAAAGACAAAGGGTGTTAAAACAGGAGTGAAATGTTGCAAGGAGCATTTCCCCTTAATGAATTACTGGGAGATTTGTAGCAGGCCAGCCAGGGTAAGTCTTTCAGCATGTGTATCCAGAAGTGTCATGGACTTGCTGCACTATATCGTTGCTGCCCTTTCCATGAACTGGGCAGTTTCCTTTCACCAGTTTATTTTCACTTCTATTCTGGCAGCTGTCTACAGCAGTAGGCATTTATCTTAAATAATTTGCTACTTGTTGAAGAATTCATTGGAGGGGGTGGGAAGAGGGAAATAGCCATTCTTGGTGTCATAACTGATTAAAAAGAAAATTCAATAAAGATAAAACAGATTTCCCACAGGTTTTTCCTCCACTTCAGAGGGAATCTTAGATATACAGGTACCTTTCCCCTCCCCCAAGCAAAATACCATAAGAACTTGCTGAATTTAACTTTCCAGTTATTGTAAGTAACACAATTTGAGGAAGCTGTTTGCTTTTACTCAAATCCTCCAAAGGATTGTCCTTACAGAAAAATGCTCACTGGTGACCGCAGTAAAAGTAAACCTGCTAATAAATAAAGTGACTGTTATGGCTTTTCCTTTCTTTTCACACTACTACTCTCCTGCAATAATGTGGCAGAGCCTTTGATGAAAACTATGGCCAGCAATTAACCTCAAGAGCACAGTTTTGGGAACAAATAAATCAGGCAGTAGAAATTCAAAAGGTAGGAGCAGTCTCTAATGGGAATTTTGCTGAAATTTACCTTATATTACTTAACTTCTGTATCATGAGCAAAATGATCATTTTCCCATGTCAATGTCAAATGTTATTGGCAATATAAAGGGCTGTTCCAAGCAGGAAATAAAATTAAAAGAAAGAAAAAAAACCGTTTCCAATCTCCTTATTGGCTACAGTTAGGGGAGGCTGGCAAAGTACATTGCAAAGCAGACCCAATGAAGTGTTTGGTAATTTTTATTAAATAGTAGCAAAAGCAAAACGAGAAAGACTGAAAGTAAAACTACATTCTTGTGTTGCACATATGAAACCCAAGGGAACAACTTGTATTCCTGAGCACTAGTGGTTACAAATTATTTGATGAAAGACTGGTAGCTGTTAAACTTCAATGGTTTTCTAGGCTTTATACAAATTCTGTGAAGTCAGAAGTTCACTGCAGCAGGTGAAAAACCAGGCAACCCTCCGTAGTCCTCATTTTCTCTCATTTGAATGCAACAGTTTACACTGCAAGTTTGCATACTGTAGCCTCACAATAAAGCAGAATGGTAATTTGCTATTTAGAGTAGCTCATCTTTCCAGACTGAGCTAGCACTGAAACTCCCTCATTTCCCAGTTGCAGAGCTGAAAGAAAAAAAAACAAAAACAAAAAACCAAAACAAACAAAAAACCCCCATAACAACAATAAAACCCATTGCTTACATAACACATTCATTATATTTACAAAATGCATGCTGTTTCTATCCCATTATCTCAGGACAGTTTCAAAAGCAGAAAAACAACAGACCATGTTGGAAAACAGTCTATTTTCTTTTCACCATGAAATGTGAGTAATAACTGGCATTCTCCAAACAGAGATTAACAATGTTGAACCAGATGCTCCTCGTTTCACAATTGTCTACATCTCAAAAATACCTTTGGAAAATCCTACCTCCAGAGTTCAAACTTAAGCTTGAACAAAACAAACTGAACAACCACCTTCTCCCCAACCACAACCTCCACTGAATGCAAGACTGTGAATATCAGTAAAATGATACATAAAAATGAGTTTTAAAAGTTACGTGTGCACACGATTATGTGAAGGCTGTTACAGAAACATTATAATCAGAACCTCAGCTGTAGTGTCCTAAATCATCCAACATTTCAGAAAAAAAATTAGCGTTAGCTATGTAAGTCTCCTTTGAGTTGTCCAAAAATGAAACAGCAGCTTTGACTCTAGTTACAATCAAAACCAGACAGATTTGCTCCAGATCTACTCTGCTAGGAGTTGGTTGAAATTTTCATGAGAATAAGAATTTCCATGAGGATTGGATTTCAAAGCACAGGACATCTTATAAGAATTGCTAATCTTGAAATATTTCCCTTGGAATCTTATGGCATGTGAATGCCATTTCACCTGTGCCAATTTTTTCAATGCAACCTTAAATTATACTGGAGCAAAACCTCTTTACTCAATACTTTGAGGGAAGCAACAGTGAGAATTCCACCTGTAGTTCCCTCTATATAGAGGCTTACAAAACTATTCAAATTTTAAATTCAAATTGAAATTTAAACCTAGTAAGCTGGTTAATTTGCATGTATGGTGGAGTGGTCTCAGACTTGCTACAGCTATGTTTCCCTAGAAGGGTCTAAAGAGAAATGAACATCAATACCATGTTATAAATTCTGAAGATCATCAAAAAGATGTGACACAGGAGCCAGTTAAACTCTAGTAATCTGCTTTGCTAACCAAAAATAATGTGACATCATCACACTTAGGCACTTTCAAAATTAAATTAGCTTCTGGACTTTAAATATCTGGCAAAGGACTACATAATAAATCATCAGGAGTGCTGTTATCATTGGTTTATAGTAATACAGATACGCAAATCAAAAGCACTGATGATAGATTTATCAGTATTCTAAGATTAAAAGTCAATTTAGCCCAAATCACATATGAGGAGGCACCAACCAGGGGCTGTATGTTCTTAAAAAGAAAATAGGAAATACAAAGTTGGAGCAGTGGTACCTAGCAAAATCTGTGCAGTCTATGAGTCAAGTTTTGTTTTCTTCAGAACTCAGCCTGACAGCCATATTGATAATGTAACAGTGGCTCTTGCCAAACCAACATACCATTGTCAGCTTCATTCTAGTCAGAGCTGATTAAGCAAAAGTTAAGGTTATCCAATATTTTGCATTATAAAATTCTCCTTTCAGCAGTTTATAATTTTGTGACTCTCAAACCAATTAATCTGAACATTATTATTCCTCTTCTCTGCCCTGGGAAAGTCTTCTGGAGGCCTTCAGTGCAATGGTATCACTGCTCCCTGAAATGAGAATAACTTTTCCCCATCAATATATTCAGATGATAATGCCTAGCAGGATAATGCCTGAGAACAAGGACTTAAGACTTGGCTGGGGGAGACCTTTGTATTGCATTTGGAGACTAGGAGAGGAGCCAGTGAGAAAAAAGAAAATAGGGGAAAGAAAACAAAAAAAGATTCGATCAGACCTCAGCAAAAGAGTTCACGTCTGCAAATTACTTCTCCACTGAGTAAACAGCAAGCTACAGCTACTGTCAGTGCAAAACCTGTGACAGAAGTCACTGTGGGATCAACTCTATGAAAATGCATCTTCTGGAAATACATTGATATTGTTCACAAACAAGTATTTTTTGGGTTTTTTTTCTTTAAAAAACAACCAGCCAATAATAGCCAAAATTCTTTAAATCATAAGCAACATTTTTCCCTGATATTTCACATATCCGCTCAGATTGGAGTCCCAAGCTTGGCAGAATCTCTTGTACCAACTTCCTGCAGCTTTATCATACTTTGTAAAATGGGGGGGTTACTACTCTCAGCTTGTGGAGCTGCTCTGAAAACAAAATGTCTTTAGCTAAGATCTCCGAAGCCTAAGAGTTGCAGAAGGCACATTTGAGAAAACTCAGTATATATCATAGATAATAAGTAGGGTTTGAATCTCAAGTTATAAACAGTAGTATGCTCAAGTTAACTGGAAGAGGCACACAAATGCAATTGCATGCAGCTACAAAAGGACTCTAACTGCCCAAAGCATGTGAAAACGTGGCCACAGTCAGGCCAAACATTTCCAGATTTCTTCCCCTTCATGTTTCGCTTCCCGCATTAGCTGCTGATAAAAAACATTTTGCCACTACTTAGCCAGGCAGAGAAAGAGACAAAGCCAAAACTCAGAAAGTTGTTACATGGTTTATTTACTTTAAAAACCCATGTTTTTATTATAATCTGAACAAGGCTCAATAACTACATTCTGGGAATTAATGATTCAAACTCGGAGTTATTAATGTGTGTTTTTCCATAGAGCTGAGCTTTCAGAGATGCTGCATGGTCTAGTGCTGGTCAGAGAAAAAGATTGAGAGCCTTTAGGATACTGGGTCCTAGTCCAAATTCACAGCACTGACTCATAGTCTGGGACAAGTCACTTGACCTCCTATGCCTCCAACAGTCCAGCTGGAAAATGCAGAAAGAAAAGCAGAAACCCTGAATGAAAAACAGTTATTATGACTATGATCAGCTTCTGGCTAAATCAAACATCAAATAAAATGTGTTTTCCATATGGAAGCTGCTTTCCTGAAGTGGAATAAAATGTAAATGCCTGTCAATTACAATGATCTGAGAGGCAAGTGGTGAGAAAAGCAGTTCTGTGACAGACCAACAGGAAAGACTCAGTCAGGAATGAAGGACAGTTTTTGAGGTGCAGAGAAATGGGAGACGGAAGGTAGTCAGGCATCTGGCAGCAACAAAGGTGAAACCATGATTTGAGGAGGTCAGAGACAACAATGTGTCTGAGTCAGAAAAGTTCACTTATTCAGTATTCCAGCTGTAAGATGAAAGAATGCAAGTGGAGTTTTTTCAAAGCAGAGATCACAGATGCAAGAACATCTAAAAGGTGGACTGTTATTTGAAAATGCCACTGACAGATATGATGAATCCATCCTTTCAGCCCAAACAATTTCTCATCAGCTCTTGGTTTTACCTTTTCCTTCTCCTCTCTTGCACTTCTCTAAACAGTCACCCCAGGAATCCAGTCTTTTCACTAAATTTCAGTAGACTACCCCTAACTTTAACAATATTGCACTGCTCTAAGTACTGGATCATCTGAAAAATTATGACCTTCTACAATTCTTCTAAAACCCTCACATCATAGACATACCAGTACAAGGAGATGAGATATTCCCTAGGAAACAGTGCAGCCAGGACTTAGACTTGCATGTTTTCCAGCAGATCAAAAGGTTGTTCATTCAAAAAAGATCATGGATCTTTCTGCTACTCTGCTACATAAAGACATCGTTATGGAAGGCAGAGATAGAAAGCTCTATGCTTTCTTTCCATATGGAAGATTAATCTTGAGGCCACGTACTTCCCCTATCCTGGACCACACACTAGCCCACCAGCATTCAAACAAGATTGCTCCAAGCACATCCGTGTGAGAAGCTAACCAGCTCCCACAGAAAAAGCAGAATAAAGATGACATTTCCTCTGTTCTGCCTCTCCTGAAGTGCGTTTTCAGCACATCTTTGTGACAGAAACCCATTCCTGTAAACTACAGGGGGTTTTGTGGGGGAAAAAGCACACTTCCTATGCCAACAGAACAGTTGAAGCTGCAGTGTCATTCCTTATTGGTATTTGCATGAGCTTCATATGAAGGCACATAAATAAGGCTACTAGTAAAATAGATGAATTTTAAATAATTAATACCTTCTGGAAGCACACAGCGTCCTGTGAGCTCAGAGTAGATCTTGATCTCCAGCATGTCCACACACTTATCGATTTGCCAGCTGGGTACTCATGATTTTAGAGAAAACAGAAACTCCAGAAGTCAGACATCCTTGAAGTAAAACACAGGCTGAACAGTCTGTCAGCAACAGCAGGGAACTGTCAACCAAGTGAAAGAGCCAGAGTCTGAGAGGTATCCATCTACAGTTTGAACAGTGGGCTGTTTAAAGGAAGAAATTGATTTCCTTGGACTCACTCTACAGAGCCAAAACAAATTATCCAAGTGTTGAATGGACAGTAGTATCCAGCTCAAGTTGGAAACATGCCATCAGGAAGTCCGCTAATATAACTGACCGGAGAAGGAACTCCTGCAGAGGTTGGTAAAGCCTGTTTGAAATATTTAAAAAAGCAAACATATGCAGAACTTGAATTTAAAGAACTGGCCATATCAGAAACCTGCAGCAGGGGATGCCCTGATACACACCAGCATTGTCACTACAGTGAATTGGTGAATTATCTGGAGTTCTTACCGGGGTGAATAACCTCCCAGAGCACAGGACAAGCCAGCAGCACTTAGAGCACACCAAGGTGGAAACACAGAAACCAGTGAAGAGTGCGATTTCACCATGTGGCCTTGGGCAGGTCCACAAGGGTACAGAAATGCACTCTGGCAGCTCCCTACGACAGTACAACTCCCCAGGAACTGTGGTGAAAAACATCAGTAGCATGGAGTTTTTTTATGGGCTGCTAAGTCTCACTTTCATCTGACCAGGAGAAAGCTGAAGTTAAAAAACACTATTAACAGTTATAATAAAAGCAGTTTAAAGAAGGCTAGGGAAAGAGAGGGCAGCAGCTAAGCAAGTGACTGATGGCTCAGGTAAACTGCAGTCTTGCAGTATGCAAACAATAGAAAGAATGAGACCCGCTAACCACAACTTGACTGGGTACTTGATCTGTTGAAGAGGAGGATATGAAACATGAAACCACATTAATTCATAGTTAACCTGCTGTCAGTGACTCTCCTTTGACAGGAAAGTTGGAATTGTTCTGTAAGAGTGAAGCAAAGCTCTCTTCTGACAGTATCCTTAGCAGGATGGCAAAGAAAACACCTAAGAATCCCAATGCAGACAAAAACCAATAAAACCTTCTTGTTGGAATTATTAGAGTTGAACACTTTCATTTATTATCTTACCATTGTTTTCATCAACTGTTTCTTTGTCATTACCCAGCAAGCTGCTATGTATTTAAGTACTCCTGTTAAGGCAGTTAAAGACACTGGGGCTAGTCACTAAACACCTGGGCTAGTCACTAGAAGAAACATCTCAAGGCCTCTTTGGACCAACAGCAAAACTGCAACTATTACTGCTACCATCTTTTTTCCCAAATCAATACAAGACTTGACCACATTGACTTTGAGCTAGAGCTGAATTTACCATGTCCATGTTCCCTTCTGGGAACACACTGATACTACTAAATTATTTTCAGACTTCTGAGCAGTCAAACAACCAGGCTCTTACACTTTTGGCGAGCTTTCTGTTAACACAGTAAACTCATACACTAGCACACAAACCCTTTCTCTGTAGTCTCAGTACCAGTCTCAGCTTTTCTGTTGTTTCAGTACTTTAAGCGACTTCACTTTAAACTCTATGTCAGTCCCCAGAAGACTGGCGCATCTAGTAATTAACCAAACTAATGACATATTTCTGAAGTAAAAACATAGCGCTGTAATATTTACTCTTAAGGTATACTATTTGAAAAAGAAGTTCAAAGCCTCCACTGCGTCATGTGGATAAGATCAGGAAACACTGAATTAGTAATGGTTCAGCCTTTGGAAAAAATGTACAAAATTTCCACCACTGTCATCCAAAAATATTTTAAATGTTTTTATGTCAAGTCTAAACAGAATGTTTCTGAAATCACTTTAATTGTTTTTCAATCTTACTTACCTTGCAAGCAGAGCCAAAAGGCCAAAATACCACTGACAAGTCTCTTCTACAAATATGTGCAAATACACATGTAAGAGGTTAATACCAGAAATAAATTTTGTGTTTCAGGTTTCCAAGTCAAGTCTTTAAGTCTCAAGAGATTTGGAAAACCTGTCACTATTTTAGGTGCTTAGATCAACAAAAATCAGAACTTCAGCGTTCTTGAAGCAAGTAACATGCTTTCTTTCTCTGCTTACACAATGTCAGTATATCAACATATGTAATATAAATAAAAATATTTATAAAATTGTAATAAATAACAAACACAGCAGATTTGTCATCTTTGTTAAATAATTTGTTGTAACAAACAACAAATAATAATACATAAATTAGAAAAGCCTAATAGTTCAAGTTTTCACAAGCAATAGAACACCTATGCCTGTCTTACCCCATCCTGGAGATGGGAACTCCAGGAAAATAATCTGATCACTCCAATTAACGTCAGCCTAAATGGAAAAATGGATTGTATTTATCATTTATCATCAATATTATTCTACTTCAGTCAAATCAATATGAGAGATTAATACATTCCAGTTTATGAGAGATTAGTACAGTCTAATTTATGGTTTGGTACCAGATGAGTTTGACCTTTTTTACTTAACTTTAGCCATTAATCTCAGCACCTATAATTTTTTGCTATTTGTTCCTACACAGAACTTAGATGAACTCTGAGCAGAGACATCTAACAAAAAAGTGAGACTCACTTGGTTATTATTGTTTTTTCATTATAACTCTAAAATACCTTAAATGCACTGTATAGCAATTACTATAACTTTAGGAGTACTGATTATAAAAAGAGGATGTTAGGACCTGCCACAGTGAATTAGACCCTGGACATCTATTTGTGCAAGATATGTATAAGAGAAAGAAAACTGCTCTTCTATTGGCTCATTAAAGATGATTAAACAGACAATAAATTGAAAAGTACCACATTGTGTAAACATTAGTGCTGCAGCCTGGTTTCAGCAGAATATTCTTCAGTAAAACTCATGTTCCCAAATGGAAGAAGAAAATTATGTTTAAAACAACTGTCCATGTTCAGAATAGGAGAAAAATAACCCATCCTTCCTAGCTCTCCGTTAGCTATACCAGCATCAACAACTGGAAATGATAAAGCGTCACCTCAGCATTAATTAACACTGTGCTCAGTTAGAAATATACACAAAACTCTGCACTAAACTGTACCTTTGAAAAACAAACTAAACAATAACCACCATGCCTGAAATTATCTTCAGCCCACAGCTTATACAGCTCTTTAGGAAGCTTATGCATATATTGTACCTCAATATGGATTCCTATGAAGCTGTCAGAGAAGGGACTTAATGCTCAGTTGGCTTAAAGCCATCTCTCCAGTGCTAGGCTGCATCACAGTACCCAAGGTCACTTGCTGACAATGTCATGGGAGGCTGCCCAGAAGCCTTCCTGGATGAGAGGGCAGGAAAGGTCTCAGTAAACAGCCTTCCTCACCTAGACCTAGAATTCTGAAAGCTTGTTGCAATGCTCTGTGATTTTGTACCCAATGTAAAGGGACTAAAGAAAGACTTACATGCATATTTATAAATTAAATTATAACCAAACCCCCAGAGAAGCTCATGCTGCAGATCACTGATGTGGTATATTGTGTGTCCAGCCAGCACCAGTAGGAAGCTATTACCACTGAAATGCACTGAATGTATTCTGCAAATTCTACTTTTGCTTCCCCAGCTTCTTCCCACAACAGCCTGAAAGCTGGAAGAAAGCTCATGCTTGATGCAGCAGATCTAGTTGCACTAGTTAAGTATCACTAACTCCTGGAATAGGTTCATTTGGTTAAGGTACAGCAGCAGAACTGCTCAAGATAACAAATATTCACAGCTCTCAGACATCACGTGCAATGCACTATATCTTATAATATGCATTTTTTCCATTTAGCACACACAAGCCTTCAGAAAGAGGGAGGAGATAGGGTAGTGGCCCCAAAAACAGTCACAGCTCACAACTCTCAATTACCAACTATGGACTTAGCAGCACAGATTTTGTTCAGTTGCAGATAGCCACCAAATCTGACATTTCCTCATTCTCCTCTCTTTGTCGTTCACAAAGAACACGATTGCTAGTTTCTTCCCTATGTTTGTGTCTCTTCTTTGCTGAGTGATGCAAGAATAGCAATGAATTATTTCGAACAATTAAGTTACTCCTCCTGCAAAGAGCAGGTGCCTCATACAGACCAAATGCAGAAATTGTAACAAAAATATGTAATTGTTTTATGTTTTCCTTAAATAAGTTTTGAGAGTGTTGTAATCATATAAACCCCCAAAACAAGGTCCTAGCATAAAGAAAATTTTTAAAATCCCAACTTTTTCTAATTTAAAAAAATCAGAAAATATACGTGATACTAAAAATATGTATTTCAGATAAAGACATGTTTGGTTTGCTGCTTTTTTTTTAAAAGGGGAACCCTGAATTAAAATTTATGAACAGTCATGGCAACAGTCTTAAGTCAGTAATTATTTCTGATTCCAAATTTAAGTCTGAAAAAGAAATACTGGTTCTTCCTGCTAGATTGAATCTCCAGACCTACTAGCAGGAAGAAAAAAGTAGGCATAAGGAATTCCTTTTCATGGAAAAGAAGCTGATTTTTCTGCAGGCTCTTCAGTTTCTGGTAAGTTTCCACATTCAAAAATAATTTGTGCAAACTGTATTCACCCACATGTTTTTATTATCTAATAAGGAGGTGAAAATTGCATTGACTGATTTTTCATTCCTAACAGTCTTACACTTCACATACGCTTGTAAAACCTGCTCAACTCTAGAGTATCTCATGAGATGACATAGATTCAAACCTTAAACAAATACAAAAAGCCATGACCTATTTGTTTTGATATTCTGCAGTGTTCCAGACTAGGAGAAAAGCCATCACTGAAACCATGAGACATACAAGACTTCACAATTTATTAAGAAGATTAGCTGGGTTTAGTTTGTGCAGTAATGATTAGTCACTGAATATGTGTTGGTTTAAAAGCCTAAAAGGTCAGGGATCAAGGAATTATTTGGCTTAATTGTGTTTAGTTTTTCCATCTTTTAAATAGTTAAAAATCTCTTTAAGTCAAGCAGAACTTTGCAAATGCAAACTCCAAGTATATTCTACACAGACAACAAATGCACCTTAAATATCGCATGTTTTTTCACTTTCAGATTATATTTGTAGAACTGCCTGCTGTGAAATGACAAAGTTCATGGTTCATCTGAACTTTTGAACTCAAGTGAGTATTTGACACAGCAAAACAATCTAAATGAACCTAACACAAAGTTTTCATAGTTTAAACCTAGCTTTCAGGCCTTTGTCTGGGGCAATTGGGTAGGAAAGTTCTTTATTGATGTTGTAAAATCTACCAGTTTAATAACAGGCAGGGAGAGTGGAGAGATCAGTGGAAAAAGCACCTTAGCATTTCTGAAATAGTGCTGGTTTGGTAGTTCATTGAACTTTACCTGACCCCATTACGAAGGCTTCCCCAGGACAAGTTGTAGCCGCATTTGTGACAAGACCGAAGCTTCCTATCTTATTTCAAATAGGCTCCAGGGCTGGGAGTTCACAGATAAAGTTAGTTAAAAAAAAAAAACCAAAACAACAAAAAAAAAATCCACTCAGTACACATGAATTCACTTGGCTCCCTGCACTGCTATTTTAGTTTTATTTCTGGGCTAGATTCTCTTCATTATGGAGATGTTGAAATCTTTTTCCAATAGGAAAAAGTTTGTCACCCGCATTCCTGACATAAACCAGAAAAAGACCTTAAAAAAAACAAAAGGGGAAAGCACAGAGCATTTAAGATTCTTGTGCTCAAGCTAGATCTCAGCCTGTGTGCAAATGACTGGTATGACCCTTTCTCAATGTTAGTAACAATCCCACAGCACTGTCAATTCACGCTTTATCAATTTTAGACCTATCAACCATCAGAATTTAGAAAACATTTTGAGGCTTTTAAAATTACATTTAAGACCCTACAAGATGTGTACTTCAAGTTCACAATCAGTTTCATAACTCACTAATGCACATGAATGACAAAGATTTCTGAACACATTAGCAGTGCTGACTGCACAGGGTTCAAATAAGCCTTAAGACTATCAACAGGTGAGTGATAAAACCCTACAGCTGTTCGGTCCCCTGTAAATTCCCAGTGAAAATAATCATGCCACACACAAACCTGTATTTCACCAGCCTGTGAGACTGGAGTCGCTCTCTACTTCCTTCCATCTGAAGGAACATAAAAAACCAGCCTAGAGGTTGCTGAAAGAGAGCAGCTGTAATCAACACTGACAATTTTACAGCTAATGTCACCTCTGTGATGTGGCTTACTAATAAAGTTTTATATATATATGTGTGTGTGTGTGTGTATATATATATATGTGTGTGTGTATATGTGTGTGTGTGTGTGTGTGTGTGTGTTTATTCAGTTGAACTGCATCAGGAAGACAGATTCGGGAATTAGGAAATTTCTAAAGCAATTTAAAGACATTTTATTACTAACTTTCTTTTCCAAATTTATCGGTTTACACCAAGGTCGACTTACAGAGCTCTATTTCCAACCCTTCCACTTGGTTTGCCGGCAAGTTTTACTCCCAAGGTAGCTGCTCCTTTCCCCGTTCCCCCAAGCCGACAACGTTTCTCAGGAAGGAGGGAAGGGAATGCCGATCCCACCCTCCTGAGGAACAGAAAAGAGAACCAAGGACTAGAGGCTCGGGGCCGCGCGCCCCCGGCTGCCGCTCAGGTGTGCGCGCAGCGGGCTCTACCCCGCTCTCCATCACCCAATTAACAAGTAAAACAGCTGCAAACAGCCATGAGGAAGAGCTTCAACTGGCACCCGGAGCCAGCTGGAGACGCGCTCAGTTCCAGCCGGCCAGACAAAGGGGTGCCTTGTGCCGCAATTAACAGCCCCGGTGCCTCGCCAAAGGCACTAAACCCGCAAGGGTTCGGCCGGGGAGCCAGGCGGCTCGTCCCCGCGGCAGAGCTGCTGCACCCCGGGAGACGAAAAAAGGCTGCGGCACCCGCAGGTCGAATGCAGCCCTTCCTTTCGTCGGGGGAGACCCGCCAGTGATGGCTGAGGTTGATTTTTAAATTACATATTTTCAGTTTAAGGACTGATCTGTGCTCTGCGATGTCCTAAAAGAAGTGTGGCAGCTGGCAGTGGCTCCCTGTATCACCGTTCGATGGGCAACACCCGATGGAAACTCCAGGTAGGGACAGGATCTAAAGCAATAGCACTTCGTACACGCCAATAGAATCCTAGAATCACAGAATAACCAGGTTGGAAGAGACCCATTGGATCATCGAGTNCAATGAGGGCTCCTCTCAGCCTCCTCTTCTCCAGGCTAAACAACCCCAGCTCTCTCAGCCATTCCTCATAAGGCCTGTTCTCCAGTCCCTTCACCAGCTTTGTTGCTCTTCTCTGGACTCGCTCCAGAGCCTCAACATCCTTCTTGTGGTGAGGGACCCAGAACTGAATGTAGTGTTCAAGGAATGATCTCACTAGTGCTGAGTACAACGGCGTCATAGAACAATATGGGTTGGAAGTGACGTTAAAGATCATGCAGTCCCAACCCTTCTGCCATTGGCAGAGCCACCTCCCACTGCTCAAAGCAGCACCTTCAGAGTAAAAAAATTATTCCTGATATTGAATCTGAATCTCCCCTCTTTCAGCTTAAAACAATCAGCCCTCATTCTATCACTGTTCTCCCTCTTACAGGGTCTTTCCTACAGGTTACCTTTCAGTACTGGAAGGCTGCTATAAGGTCTCCCTGGAGCCTTTTTTCTCTAGGCTAAACAAGCCAAACAATACTTGTATTGTTATCAGAGATATGAAAATTAATCATCCGAATCATTGCTTGGTTGGTTCTATGCGTTGCCCATGAAGTGTCTAAATTCACACCCGCGATGCTCTAGAAATTAATTTTTTGAACTTTTCAAGGGATAGAGTTGTGTTTCTTCATTCCGTCTCCCGGCTGTTGAATTCCCCGTGTCAAGAACCACAAACCCAGCTAAGCTTGAATCCAAGGTGCAAGATGAACCCTGCAACTAGGCTGGACCATTGAAATTAACCCTTGATTTCTTAGCCAGCTAAGCACCATGGTAAGTAAGTTAGCCTTGCTGTACTTTGCTTTCCAGTCTAGCCTTCTGCAAAACAAGAAGGATAATTTCTTTACCCCTGATATCCAGGAGTAATTTTGCTGTTTCCCGCTCCTCTGTGAAAATGCTGTGGGCTAGGATTTGCCTAAACTAAAGATGGAGGAGGAGTGGCTGTTGGCACCCATGTGGTGACCCAGGGAGAAAGTTACCTCTGGCATCTGGAATGACAATGGATAGGAAAGATTTTGTTGCCAGCCGGCCCCCGAGGCTGCTGTCACCTTCACACTGACAGGTGTGGATGACCCATATGTGTCTAATCCTTCAGATCCTCTTGTCTTTCTTCTGAGAAGTTCAGAACAGTATATCAAGCCTATTCCCCAACTGGAACACTGAATTTTCTGTGAGACTTAGGAAGTTGACCCTTGCTCTCTAGACCCTGTGTGTGCCCCTGCTCTCCTATTTCTTTCTAATTTGTTGTAGGACTTGTACTGGCAGCCTATTACAGAAGCATCAATCAAATCAGCTCCTAAAATGGCTTGTTAGACTGCTGTGTTTGATGCATGCATTTTGAAGAGATTTGGAGGGGGAAAGTTTTGAAGCAAACAGTACCACTCATATTTTGTGAGGCCAGTGTTATTAATTCTGGAGTTAGGAGAAGCAAAGTAGCAAATACATGTGAATATTCAGGGTATGGTGCTTGGAACCAAGTAGCAAATGCCACAAGCTTCTAAAAAGGCTGTGTTCAGATATCATATATTTAATCACACAGAATCCCCCTGCTTGGTGCTGAAGGAAGGTTAGGTCTACAAAACAATTCAAGATACACAGTAGATCATGCAAAAGTTAAGTTTGCTGTTTAGGGGCTGTTGTGTGTCTCTATTTCATAAGCTAAAGGGTATCAGCAAATAACTTTGGCCTCTGGGAGACATATTTTTGTACACAGTATTATTAATTATTCTTCTGTTGGCATCACTGCAGGTCTTAGCAATGTTGCATAAATACAAAACAAAAGAAGTGCCTAAGTCCCTGTCCCTGTTAAATAAAAGAGAACAAATTACAGCAGAGTTTTACAACACCAGAGCAATTCTTATCAGCTTGAGGAGCAGGAATCTCAGGAGTCCAGCAGCCTGAGGTTGACAATTTTTTGTATGCATTGTATCTAAGGTCAATGAAGATAAATAGGTTAAACTTCTAAAGACGTTCTTAATGAAGCTTCTGCCAGATAAATGGATGAAAGCACTATGATACTATTCTGAAAATGTCACATGTGGAAAATAGACACTGGCATCATTAACAGATTAAAAATAGGAGTCGACCTTTAGATGCTGAATGAGAAGCTCATATAAGCTATGAAACTCCTTAAAAGAAAAGAGTAGTCACTTACGCTGAGTTAGACTATGGAGAGAATGATTGTGAGGGAGAGATAAGTGAAAAAACAGTCTAGGAAAATAATTTTTTTAGCCATCTTTTTGAACAGAAATGAATGGGAAAAAACTAAATTTGTTAAAACCAGGCAAAAAGATGTGTTAGAAGTTGAGATATGAGTGGGTGGGAGTTTTCTAAGAAGGTTTTATCAGTGTAGGTATCTGGAGGTCATGAATCAGAAAAAATCTGTAAGAATTATAGTGCCATGGTCAACACTCAAAGTTTTGGTGTCATGCAGACAAATGTGTGAAGGTTTATTACATGGATCTCAAGCTGATGCACATGGCCTGTGGGCCAGTTCCTTGGACCAGACACCAGCTATCATCATCTCCTGTTTGGCAGCTAATCAGAATGATTTGTTCCTCACTTGGATGTTCCCCTGGACGTTTAATTTTTTTCTACCAGTTTTGAACCATTTTGGACAACACTAGAGGTTAAAGTGTTAACACAGGTGAAAATATAGACTTGGCACTCAACTAGTTCTAGTCTATAAACTCCAAGCATAGGCTATTTTGTTTCATAACCATAAAAATGGATTTTTTATGGCTAGGATTTGGAAGAATGTATGTTAGGTCTGTACTGAGATTTGTCTGAAAAATAAAGCTCTGAAAAACATTGTAAGGAAGCCAATTATTTGGTTCCTCCCATTGATCTCATTGCATTTCTCTAATCGCTGATTACACCTTTTCTTTAGTTTGGCTCAGTGTAAATGAATCATGCTCTAAACCCATTATTCAAAAATGCAGGATCAGTACATTGAGAGAAATGTAAAGAAACGTACTAAGACCTTCCATGTTATCAATATAAGCACAAAGATGTATTTTTCATTCATTTTTTATCTTCTTTTTCTGGTATTTCCTGTAGTGTTTTTATGTAATCAGTACCAGCTGTATTGTTAATGCAGCTCCCAGCAATGTAGGTTTCCAGCTCGAATAATTGACAGCTTTCTCCACTGACCTCATCCTCTATTGAGGCGTCGTCTCCAAAACACTTTCCACAGACATACTCTTACTGCTTGCATATTCTTAACTCCTACCTCTGGTTACTGTACTGTCAGATTACATTTCGGTCTCTGTCTATCCTTTGTTCTGTAGTTTCTGGAAATTAATGTGGTGATGTTGTTAAAGAGTTGTGAAATGTACGTATCTTGGTCATTCTGTCATTTATGATAAGACTATGATTCGGGCAGAGCATCCTTTTTATTAAAAGTTCATGTGTGTTTTGTCAGCAGCTGTCCTTCCTCTGTCTGTACCTAAAACTGCAGCAAGGTATTACAGTCTTAACAAGAACTTAGAGATCAATACACGCTGCTAAGTTTTACTTTAGCCAGTCTGTGGTCTCCTCTATTGATTTTGTTCTGTTCACCACACTCAGGAGTGTGGTTACATACTCTGCTGACCGAGGTCTGCCCCCCAAATGAGTTTTCGGTGGAAAAGGTTAACATTGCAGTCCCTTCATACCCTTTCTTTGTGGGTGGTGTCAGCACTGCCCTTGCTGCAACCATACTGCCCTTACATGCTCTCAGACAAAACAGATAAGGTAGTTCCTCTGCCTGATCATTCAGCAAAGATTTCCCATAAGACAGTCTTACATCTTTTGTCTGCAGTAATTCAACTGCTTCCACTAGCATATTTGTGGCAGTACCTTTACCTTTAAAGCCTTTGGCTTATACATTTTATCTGTTTCACATCTCTCCATCTGATCATTTTTGTTTTCAAATCTGTGTGCTGTCTTTAGAAGTAATGTGTCATTAAAACCAGCTAGTACTAGTCACTGTTAACTGCTGCCTTCCTTTGCAAGAGGCATGCTGTGCTGCTGCTGGATCTATTGCCCCAATAAACATCACATCTGTGACCTCAGCTCATTCTTTTTCTTGGACCTCTGTGTTTCTCTCTTGGGAAGCACCCTTTTTGCAGAGGGCTTTTCTTTGTCTTTTGAACACAGCTAACCAGAGCTTACCATGTGCTTGTGGTTTTGCTTTTAATGGGATGATTGTTGCTCCATTACTTACTTCCCAGTTTTCTTCCCTCTTGGTTCAATGTGCAGTTTGTAGTCTACCAAACCTTGCTCTTCTTATCTTTTCTAAAGCAACATCTCCTTCAATGAAATTCATTTAGGGGCTACTGTTTATCATAATCATCCATCTTGCCTTTCAATCAGGTATCATCCAAAGTTCACTTCAACTGATTAAAAGACCCTTTCTGACATAAATGAACTCTGGATTGGACCTTCTAGTATCTCACCTGATCAAGTACCTCCCAGAGCAGTTGATGACAACGTTTTCAATATTCTTTTTCTATATAGAGGAAAAATAAGTTCTATTTCAAAATACTTCTGTTGATCTTACAATCACAAAAATCAAACTTTCTCCTCCATCTCACAAAGCAACAAAACAAACCAGGGAAGAGTGTATATCTTTCCATAAACTGACCTGTAAAGGTTATAGGATGCACGTGTATCATTGCTTTTCCTGGAACACAACACATATTGATCCATGGGCTCTAAGCTGTCTTGGCACAACTGAAGGAGGACTTTGTTGTGAAATTTGTGCCTGTGATACAGATTACTTTGCACAGTAGGATGAATATCATGCCTTACAACCTATGCAGGGTTGCTTAAAGATAGCAAGAGTACATTATGGCATTACCTAGGGACTACTACTTTTATGAACTTTCAGTGAAGCAAGTGGGATTACTCAGCTTCAGTAATGTAAGCAAAATTCATTCTCTAATGAATGTTTTCAACAGATCTGTATGTAGACTTCACAAAAGAGTATCATATTTCAATAAATGTCCATAGTTGACTTAAAATATTTAATTTCTGTATTTTCTGCTTAATTCTAGAATTTTCTGTTTAGTATTTTAACATTTTTAGTCTACTCAAAAAGTAAACAAAGGAAGAAGTGAAGGTGTTTCACAGACACAATTGCTTCAGGCAACTGTCAAATGTAAAATTCAGTGGAAAGCTCTAGCATGTCTCTAGTTTAACTCAGTTGAGGAATGCTGCAAAAACAGGTGTTGTCTGACACAAGCAATAATTATCTTTCACCTTGATGGATGTTAGTTTAATCTGTTTTTTACATGGTAGCTAGGTCTCAGCTGGGTTAATGCCAGAAAGCAGATGAGATGTTTTGCGTACTTTGTGTATAATACCCTAGACAGTTTTTACTCTCCTTTTTTATTTATCATATGGAACAGTTTTGATAGTCTCAGTGACTTATCCATTAAATTTTAACTCTAGATTAATTTTATGTTATGTTATCAACGCATTTTAAATGAGTTCACAATTAAACTGTTGGTTGTTGAGTATTTTAGTGGAGGAAAAGATACTAATGATCAGAATATGCTTCTAAAATGTGGATGGTGACCTATGCAATATTCACCAAGCAAGAGGGCTTAAAGTTCAAGGTTAGAGGAAGAAACTTAAAAACCACAACCTGTCATTGCTTTGCATGGATAAAAACTAGAGGGAAATAAGCCTGTAAGTTCTGTTTGTTATCCAAAATGCTTTGCTTTCTAGTATTCAGTGATTACATCCTTCATCATATGAAGTCATTCCAAACTAGACTACACCCTTCCTATGCTCTTGACAGATTTTTTTAGCCCTGTGGGCACAGGAATGGTCTGTAAACCATGCTTACCTTGAACTTGGCACAATTTCAGGGATTGTATTTGCATAAAGATGAATAGTGTTGTAACAGTTTCTTCAAGATGTTACGCAACAAATACAGCAAGTTAAACATAAGGCACACAGGAACTCCTGGTCTGGCAGTCTTTTCTAAAGAGCTTAAATTAATAGATATGTGGTACACCACCTCTGATGTGAGGTTCTTGGTGATATTTCTTGCTTGTGCGCACACATGACGTTATATGTCGGAATGACTTCATACTAGCACTCATAGTAGTTACAACTGATTGTTGGCTGATACCAAAACGTATACAAGTACATGCTAATTTCCAGATTATGTTGTCCAATCAAATCTCATCTATTTCTTAGGAGATCCTGATGGATAATTTTTCTGAACACCCTTGTGATTCAGCCACCTTCAAGAAAAAAAGAGAGGTCAACATTCAGTGGTGCTGCACTGATTCTCTAATTTACATTCCCCCTCTTAATAGCTCTGACACGACACAGAATTTCACAATTTGAGTTTCACAACATTTCACCGCAACCTTCTGCACTGAAAATGGTACATTAATAGCATTGATCGCCTCTGAACACAGACACCCCCCCCCCCTTACTTCTCCCACGGTACAGAATAGCCGATGGTTTAGGTAATCTTGTGATTTAGACTGGTTTTGTTGCATGTGAAGGCTATGAAGCTTTTTTAGCTGCATTAAAAATTTACTTCTAGATTTCAGCTTCCAAATTTTTTCTCTTAAGGAGTCCTGAGTTGAAAGGTTAAAAAACTTTGGCATACCTATGCTTCTTTCCACAGTCTGTACATCCTAGGATTCTCATTTCACCATCCTAAGACATTTACCGTTGCTCTGGTGTTATAGTATTAGCCTAAAATAACGTGAAAGCACTGTTCCAAAGGACAGTACATAGCAGGAGCAGAAGGCATAACTACCTGAAAACGTGTGCTGAAAGCAATTTGTGGTCTGCAGAGCTTACAGATACACAGAGAAAAATTGTCCCTGTGTCACATTTCTGAAGGAGACTATTAGAAAAGTTTTCTTGGTCCCCATGAAAGCCAAATACTGGAGGGACATGGCAAACTCTCCCTACATTGCCAGTAAATACCAGTGCTCTAGGCTGGTGATAAATTTTGAAACTGCAGTTTGCCTCAGAGAAAACAAAAGTCACACAATACAGGCTAGAAGAACACAAAGCAAAACAAAACAAAAAAAAAACAACCCCAAACCAAGAAAGACATATGTAGTAATGCTATCCACTCATCACAGCACAGGAAACCAGAAAAATAACACAGCAGCATTCTAAGTTGAGGAATTTTATTTCAGTTGGGTAACTTTATGCAAAAAATATGGACGAATTGTTGAGTTATTTAAAAATCTCGTCTCATGTATGTTTTCATTCCTTAATAGTAAAATGTGTGTAACACTTTTTCTCTCATATACTCATGCTTCTCCAGCAGGAAATGCTTTCAGGATTGTGTTTTCATTTCTAAAGGACAGCTCAAACTTTGAGAATAGCATTTTATATATTATGTACACAAATATAGTTTCAGAGTTGTACATCTATTTGTTCATCTTTCAAGTTCCACATATCAATATGACCCTCAAACCACAAACCTTGCATGTAATACAATGCTTGGCAGATGATTGTACACTGTACAGAAAAGAAACAAAAGATTAAAAGAGATCACCACATGTGCTTTGGGTATTTAATAAAAATACTTATGGATATCTTTTAATTAAAACTGAAGACTAAGTCTTATAACAGGTGCCCAGGAATTTCTGTGAAATACATTCGTATGAAAGATTGGCCAGCTTTCAATATGGAATCTGGTTCTATTTTGTCAATGTTTTTAAGATGGCATTATGATTTATTTAGCAGCAGCTGGAGATATTATTACTAACATATGTGTCCCTCTCAGTGTAAGTGTTGGAAACACTCAGCAGATACAATAATAATGGTTTTGGATGTTGCTACTATAGACAGAGAAAGTCTATACATGTAAAGTAAGAGGAAAAAAACTTCTGCACCTGCATAGGTAGAAAATACCAAAAAGCAGAAAATTCATACTCAAGTTTGTACAATTCATAAGCCTTTTTTAGCCAAACCTCAGGAATTTCACATTCTGTAGAATCCTATGTCTTTGAAGTGTTTTCTTTAAAATGTTGAGTTAGAAACCATACATAAAGCACTGTAATCAGAATGAAACTCCAGTAGTTAAGACGTGAGCTGAAGAGTTGAAAACCAGTATAGAAGTACGTCATTCACCAGAAGACTGACACAGTTATGAACTGAAGCATACTGAGCCATATGTGAAATGGGAATAATAACAATTTCCTCACTAAGAAAAATGCAAAGAAAATGCATTGCAACTGCAGTACTGAGATATTACACTCACAGTGACCACACATAGGACTGACCAGTTCTCAAATACATCTCCAGTGCTGTTCAGGAAGCTTCTTATTAGTTTTTGAGTGAAAATTGCAAAAGAATTATTCAGCTCTGCATAGTCATGGCACAGAGGCACAGCTGTATTCACTGAATTAATGCATTTTCTTCAGGTACAGATGGCAAACCTGGAAAAGATGCAAATCTACCAAGGGCCTGTACAAATATTCAACTTTAGACAGTTACCAAAAAATCATCCAAACCCTCAAAAAATGCCATCCTTCGTGCATGAATGAAAGATTGCATGAATAACAGAATCAGCATCGTCTAGGTAAAATCTTCTGAAGAATAAGGAATAGCTCAAGAGACAAATACAAGAAAATTTGGCACCCATTCTTAAATGTTTTTAAATAAAATGTAAAGACCCAAGGAAAAAGGAAAACCAAATACTATTCAGAGATTTACTTCAGGTAGCGGACAGAATATTTGGTAGAAATAGGCAATCACTGAAGTTAATGAAGAGTAGAAGAAAAGACCAATGTGAGTCAGATAATCTTTCATGTACGTAAACCCACAAAAAGCTAGAACATATTGTGAAGTTGGTGCTACTCTGCATGCTGTTTGAAGGA
Source organism: Piaya cayana (assembly GCA_013389865.1). Lineage (NCBI taxonomy): Eukaryota > Metazoa > Chordata > Aves > Cuculiformes > Coccyzidae > Piaya > Piaya cayana. The sequence goes on from WAAB01025394.1 coordinate 401,413, forward strand.
AAACTCCAGATATATCTTCTACTCAAATCAGCAAAATTAGAATTGGGGAAAAGAGAGAGAGGAAATATTATTTCTAACATTATTCTAAATGCCACAAGGACTGTCAAAAATAACCAATAAATAACATTTGTGAGAAAAGCCAAAAGTTGAATTGCAAAAAGAAATTCTTTCTTTCCCTGTGCCACTGCCTCAATGAGGCCAAAAGCAGTTGGAGACTTGGAGATGTAAGGAAACAGGGATAAGAAGCAGTTTTCCTGTGCAGAAGCTATACCAGGAGAAGCAATCCTAATTGCTACTGCATATTTGGATGTATGTGCCTTGTTGATGGCTGATCCTTGGTCATATCTTAACATAACTTGACTGTTGAATAGCAGGTGCTGAGTGAGTAGATTCAAAACTTTTGAGGGAAATACAGCTATATTTCGCAAAATTCCAGATAAAGAGTAGATTTCCTCCTCCAGCACACCTAGACTGATGTGAATGTAGTGTTGGGGGGCTGGAGTAGGTGATCTCGAGAGGTCACTCCCAACCCCTATCATTCTGTGTTTCTGTTAAGAGCACTTTAGGCCTCTATGGGATAATGAAGCTCTAAGGAAATTACATGAGACTGGCCAGCTTATACCTTTATTTGGGGGAAAATGACCACGAGTTATTTTCTTCTCTTTCTCTTGGACTTACTGAATAGCAGCCATTTTTCTACTTTTCATTTGTGTATGAACTGTTCAAGACCACATCCAACACACCACTGCCTTTCTGTAGCCTTTAATAAATATCATGCGACTTACATGGCTAAAATGAGAAGAGTATAGAACAATTAAAGCTGAACCTTGATCTGCTTGTATTTGGCATGCTTCAAAGTAAATAATATGCAGGGGTGGGGGTTTTTTTCATTTTTCCTGTTCTATCCTCCCAAAGCCATGTACTGGAATACATAAAAAATTAATTGAAAGAAATTTTGACAGCTGGCAGATGCTATCTTTAGTTTTGTGAAGCAATTCGATCTGAATAGTATCTATGTTTTAGGAAGAGTCTCTCCTTCTTGTGAAATCAGTCTAAAAGTAAGGTTTGAATTAGATTTTTGATGCAATATAGCTGATGAGGGTTACTGCCTTATTTTGCTTCCCACCATTTAGAGAGATTTACAGTAGTGAAAAAAAAATTTTAACTACATAGCCTTGTCTTACCATGGTTCCAAACCAGCAGTCTTTAAAAGATATCTGGAATATAATTATTTCTAGCATTTGTGCTTTATTACAGATCTCATTATATATTACAGATCACTCTGTAAACTGCATAATTTTTTGGTTTTAATATATTCTAATATTTCAGATTTCTTCTTCCTAAACATCACATTTTTACCAGAAACAAATAGTTTGCTCATTTAATAATGATAATTATCTATCTAGTTAACATCACTAACATCCTATTACTGCACAAAGCACAATTTATAAAAGGAGTCAATTTTTTTCACTTATATGTGAAACCTCAAATAAAAACATGCTTTCTGTTGTTTTAAAGAAGCTGCAGCATTACAAAAGGAACACAAACGTGAACTTTTTTGTCCCTTGTCTTGCAGCTGATCTACTTAGATGGGCCATTTTGACATCCCTATGAAAGGCATGAAACTCTGCTTCAAGGAAATTGTTTATGATTAAGGGATAATAGGAAAGGATGGTTAATCTTTTATTCTAGCCCACCTAACACACATTAATGACCATCAACAGTTTTTAACCCTTATGGAAGACAAGACCTATTCTCTTCTAAAAAAATTACTTTACCTATTGTTCCTTATGCATTTGATTTGAAACACAAATGTGTACACAAACACTGGAATGAAATATGTATTCTACCTATTTGTGCTACATGAATTTACTAACTAGTCAGATATTATTTAGCTATCAGTGATTTGTGTTTCATTGAAATAATGATGTATGTGCAAAATAAATTATGTACCTGCTGTAAATATGTACACAGTAGAGAGAAACTACGGTACAGCTCTATATCTGTTGTAAGAAATTATATGGCATTTAATTATTTTTTAATTTCTGATTTTTACTACAAAATGTTAATATGAAATGAATGGAAACTGCTAGCTTACTAAGGGGGCTACAAAATAGTGTATACACTTTTTCCCCCCATGTTTTGCACATATCCTCAGTCTTGCTGACAGCTCCAGTAATTTTGAATTCACTCTATTGAATTAATCCGATTATGGAGAAAGTTTATATAAGTTCACATATTTGATTACTGAACCTGGTATGTATATGTAAGAGTTTAAGTTATTCTAAGTTTATGCCTATGATTTAATTTCATATACCTATCACAGAACTAATTGCTTTACATTTTTGTATGACTTACAGGAAAATATAAATTGTAAGATTTGAAGAGACGATGGACAGGAGCTCAGACTGAACTTTTGTAAATCACTGCAGAACTATTTCCCCCACAAATTCTGATTTTAAATGCCTGCATTCTTAAACATGGTAATGACTGTCTTTGGATGATAGCTTATGAGGCACATTCAGCAATACGTAACCGGAAAAGCTCAATTTTCCTTTATCAAATGCCAAAGAAGAAAGCTGAGGTTTTGGTCACCCTGCAAATGGATTATGTGGTTAATCCACTAAAATATTATTCCTGCACCACAGAAGTATTAAAAATTAATAGTAAGCAATGTACTGTTATACAAATACTTATTCTCTCAAGTCAGATGTTTAGCAGTGCTATTACAGCATTGGTATACTTCGTGATTTCTTCTCCCTCCCTTTTAGAGGGAGCATCCAGGTTAAATGAAACATCCTCAAAAGCCCTCAGTTGTATTTTTTTATTTCTTTGCATTCAGATTGACTATTTATGAATTATACTGCCTTCTGAAGCGAGGCAGGTATAAAACCTCATGATTGCTGTTTCATACACTTGGTTTCAAATGTCTCAGAGTTTTAGAAGTAGGACATTTTAAAGAAAACCACACATTCAACTCCATACTGAAGGCCAAAGACTAATATTTTGAAAACCTCTAATTCAAAGACCTGTTATCTTTGCTTAACCTTATTTCCTGTCATTGGCAATAAGTGAGTTGCTTCTATTCACTCTAATAGCCATATAGTATAACCCTTGCTGTGAACAACAGCTATTTATGCATCCCTTTGTAGAACGCTCCAATCTTAGGAAGTCGTACGTCTGCCTCAGAAGGGTCATTTACAAACAGCCTCTTGTTTGACCTAAGGGATACATAACATTGCCTCACCCTATACTTTTTACCTTGTATACTGTACTTCCTTCCTCTCATGTTTAATGCAGCACAGGTGGTTCTGTCATTTAAAACCAGGTGTCTAAGTCTAAAGTCAACTGCAGAATAGTTTATCTTATAATTTTTTTAGCTGGATTTCAGAAGTTATTAAGATGCAGTTATCTTTCTTTGAGCATAAACACCTCCTTTTCATGGCTTCTTTCCATTTCATAAAGAAAATATATTGGTCCGTTACTGGATATATGTGTCATCTAACCAAATATAAGTCTGAACCACATACTTTCTCCCTGTTCCAGAATATTAGTAAGTCATGGATTTAAAAAGATATAGGAACAAACATTTATTAGGAGTCTCTATCTGAAGGATTATAAACCTTTTACGTTATTAAAAGAATGCCCAGTGTACAAATTACAGAAGGTATTTTACAATACCATTGTGCTTTAAAATTACCTAGATCTCAAAAGAAAATAAAATCATAAAATGATACAGAAGTGAAGACATTAGTGTATATATGAAGGCATTAGTATAGACATAATTACTATGCAATTAGGAGAATATTACTATTTCTTGGAATGTCTTTTTCTATTAGGATAGATAAAATATGCCAGGTCCGTATTACAAAGATTTAATCAGTCAATAAATAAAAAGATGATATTTTGCACAACTGTAATGATGAGAATTTTTTCATCAGCTTTGAAAGTATTTCATAATTTTGATTCTGCTATGTCCTGCTACTGCATTCTGTCCCCTCTGTTATGGGAGGGATTAGTTATTGAATATTGCATGGAAGTAACACAAAGCTGCACCTGTTAACAATACCATCATCCACATTTTAAATGAAAACATATTCTACTTTTCTCGACAACAAGTTTATGATTGGTTTGAAGGAAGTCATACAGAATTAACATATGAAGGTAATCTCTACCAGTGGGAATCCAAAGTAAATATATCAGAGTGGGTGGGACATTTTGTGATGGTTTGTTTTGAGAAAATAACAGGATTTCTGGGCACAGAAAATGCCTGCAGTGGAGCACTTGATTGCTATACTTCCTAAGTGCTTGTTAGTTAATGTAGAGAAGGTAGGAGTTGAGAGAGCTGTGAGGTAGTGGAGAATTTTACTAGGGGGAAGGTGCTGAAAGGCAGAATATTTGGTCAGAGATGCTTAGAGGATAAAATTACTACTGTAATTTCTCAATGATCGGTTTTGTGACCACCTCATTTCATAAGACGACAAAAAGCTGGAGGGGGAATGCTATCCACAAGAGGACAATCAGAACAACACATAAGAGAAACAGATGCTCTGGAAGATTGCAGTAGCAAAAGTGGGATGAAAAGTAACGTATAAAGAACAAATATATATTTAGCAACTAATAATGGGAATTTAAATTAGACTAAAGCCTCATCAGATGGAAATAAATGAAGGAAAAAAAGAAGATCAGGAGGTATTACCTGATCATGGAAAGACTGGGTCACAAACATGATATGACTGAGAAAAGCCAAAACTGAACCTGGAATATATGAGACGAGGCATTTCCAATGGAAACAGTAAAATATTCATAACACTGGAGAAGGTGTTGTTCAAGCCTCATCTGGAATATTGTTCACATGAGCCCACATTTTAAATTAATCTTTGTTCAAAATTGAATGATCAAAGAGAAGAATTGCTGCACTGACAGGATCCTGGAGAAGAGAATGAAAAGACTCATGTGGTGCAATAGAACGAAGTCTGCTAGGATGGTTCTCTATGAATAAAAGAAGAAATAAATACTAAAAATAGGAAAAATCTTATTTATTTGAAAACCAAATTAGTGCAAGTATAAATAGATACAACCTCATCCTGAGCAATTTTTTTCTGGTTTTCAAAGAAAGTTTTAACTATTAGAAAAGTAATGTTCAATAAGACCTTTCCATTAAGAACAGCGGAAACAAAAAAAAAAAATATCTTTTTAAGACCAAATCTGATGCATTTTGAGAATGGGTTTTGTGACCAGATAGTACTTACCTGCAACAGCAGTGTCAAAGAAGGTATTTTCTAGTCCAGTGCTACGATAACATGTATTATGTATGATAAAAATGTGAGGACTGATATAAAAATTACCACATTGTTGCCAAAATAAACTTATCTGTAAAATAACACCTGCAAGTATTGATATATTAATATAGTTTCTCTCAAAATTAAAATCTAGACATGACAATTCTTTCTCTCCCCACTTCCTCCCACCACTTGCATCAGCAGACACTAAATTTGGCACAAACCATTTCACCAAGCAATAATAATGGAAGGAATATATTATATAAAGATGTTGGCCTGGTTGTATTGAAAGTTCAGTATGTTGTTACACCCAAAAGAAAACATGCCTTAGGATGTGGTGAAGTATAGAAAGATTTATTTTTTTTTACAGTCAGCGTATTTTAGTTTCTAGTTTTTGTGGTGCATGATGATATTATGTTAAGGAGTTATTAGTCTGCAATTATTAGCCCTGCTGTTTTAAATCAGGCCTATCATAACACCTTTTCAGACAAAGTGATTCTTTTACATTAATTATGCATTTGAGTAAGGAACGCAAAATTGGACCCCCATTTACTACACTGAAATAATATGAACAAACCAATAAGGTATGAAAGAACAAGGAATTTAGATTTTGCATTGATTCAGTCTATAACACAGCTTTTTTCCAGATTTAACCCTCATATTCCAAATTCTCCTGCTACTTGATAAATCACTCAGAAAAATTAGGTCTATGAATATCTTTTATTCATTTTCTCTTTCCAGGTAGAGATAATAAAGCAGACAATGTTCATGTTCAAGCAGAGATATAGTCACAGTCCATTTAAGAAATCTGAGTGTTTCTGCAGTAAGCCAGGGTTGCTGCTTCTTGCCTCACTCTTTCTTGTCTTTACTGTGAACCTTTGGAATTATCGTGTAACTAGGAGCTTGGTTTCATACTTTGACATACTCTTCTCTAAAAAAAATCAAACTCATTCATCATTAGAAAGGTTAGGCATTTGTTATCCAGTGCTAAGGTCACAGGTGGCAGTGTGAAAAAAAGATAGAGAACACATCAACTCCAAACTTGCCTAGCCTTCTCACCACCGCGGCAGCCTGATGACAACATCAAACTCATCCTCAGCCTAATCAAGCTCTTTCCAATAGATGTACAACTTCACAAAAGGTGCAGCCAAGCCCCTCACTGTCAGGCAAACACCTCACCTTCCTTGTTAGAATCCTGTTTCCTGGTCAAACCAATGAATACTTATCTTGCTCTGGCATACTTGTGCTAGGCAAAGTGAAATTTCTCCAGAGCTGAGCACTCCACCATGCTGCTGGAGGCTCTGTGGTTAGGAATGATTTCCCACAAAGTGGAAAAAGCCTGTCATCCAGCCAAGGTACAACTTACGTTTCCTAAGTCCTGGATTACAATTTTCATTAGCAGGCAGTTAGGTGAAAAGGAGACACCATGGCTGTTTTCCCTCTTTCGGATGATATCCTGAGCATATCTAGTAGAAAAGCAATGCATCTAGGGCTCTCTAGATCCATAGGTTATTGAGCACAAAGAAAGGGCAGAAAATATCTTTTCAGATTCCTAGATGCTATGATAAAACTCTAAATACTAACTAAAAAATACAAGGATAGGCTCTTTTATAGGACTCCTGGGTAAAGACTGGGTTGCTAGAGAAGCCNATTCAGGCAGTTAGGTGAAAAGGAGACACCATGGCTGTTTTCCCTCTTTCGGATGATATCCTGAGCATATCTAGTAGAAAAGCAATGCATCTAGGGCTGTCTAGATCCATAGGTTATTGAGCACAAAGAAAGGGCAGAAAATATCTTTTCAGATTCCTAGATGCTATGATAAAACTCTAAATACTAACTAAAAAATACAAGGACAGGCTCTTTTATAGGACTCCTGGGTAAAGACTGGGTTGCTAGAGAAGCCCTGCAAGAATCTTTCATTAGATACAGCCAGATTTTCAAATTAAAGTGGAGTTTTGCTATCAGCTCAAATGAGGTTCTCTGATACGTTCCTTGCTCTTGTACCTAACACCACATTGTCCTGGTATTAGACAATGCCAACTTGAAATCATATCTTTACCCATTACCAATTAACGTCATTTGAGTGTCTTAGCAATTTCTTATCATATCATTTACTTAGAATAAAATCTGTAACAGGGATTGTTTTGTTTTATTGTTTTGATAGACCTGGGTTTAATTCAGCAAAAAGGTAAAAATAAAGCACCAAGCTACAAATACTGACAAGAGCCTAGTTAAGATTCACTTCTGAATGTCCACCTAAAACTGAAACCCATGAGAAATAAAATTTTTCTTCCCTAGCCTTCTACATACCACCATATATCTTTTATCTTTTTGGTAATTTGAAGTTCTTCACATTGCTGGTTTTCCAACTTATTTCATATAGGCAGTTGGATCAGGTACTGTGACTTTCAGCTGTACCATGTTACATGGTGTGAACACAGTAGCTGTTACAGCTTTTGCCTCAATGTTATATATTCCTGAAGGATTCAGCAATTGAACAGTGGGGTGCCAATTTTCCTCAGTAGAGTTAGGCAGGATTTTGATTTCATTATGATCTCCAGAAACTCGTCCTGAAAGTACACTGCATATGAAAGCCCTCCAGAAATTTCCCAGCTTTTGAAGTTACAATTGCCTCCTTAGCTTCAACACGTTCTGCAAGTGCTTTCTGCATGGTGGAAACATCAGCCAAAGACAGGTCAATGTGCAGAATCTGGAGAAAAGTGCAACATTATCCATGTTCCTCAGCCCGCAATTTTCACAGAGCCAGTCTGTTTGGATTAATGACTTTGGTTTCTTGTAGAAACTCTCAGCCTGGGAAATAGAAGCCATACACTTTCAGATAAAATAATCACCCTCTCTGTGAGACAGTATGATTGGGAAGAGTCTGATGACCAAAAATGCTTCGTATTAACTTCACACTGTTATTGGGATGCTGAGCACATACCATCATCATATAAAACTATTTGTACCTAATAAAAACCCAAACAAAAAATGCTGTCATAAATGAAAAGCAAATGTGAGCCAATCTCTCACATGCTTACAGTGCAGGTAGAAGATACCATTTGTTTAATATCAACATTCTTTTGAGTGGTCAGTCACCCATAACTCCGAACATACCAGTCTATGTCATAACCAATGCACAGCAATCATAGTGTTCATCTGGAAAGAGTATAAACCACAAATTACCCATGACATTCTGATAGTTTTGTTTACCTCATTTGCACTTTCACTTGAAAACAATTAGCCAGCTAAACTATTATTAATAATGTTGCCCAAATACTGTGTTTATTACTAGTTGCACAGAAGCTGTGAGAAAACATTCAGCCTTTTGTCTGAAAAACCTGACCCACTGATCATTTTCTGCTACCGTAAAATGCTTCTGTTCTGGAATCAACCGAAGTCAGATCCTGTGCCTCTGTAGTTAGCAGGCAGAGCAGAGCCTCCCTCCACGGGGTGGAAAGAAGGGATATGTAACACTTCTTATGCAGCTCTCCTTACAATAAGTTGACAGTTTGCACAAGCCTGAGCATCTTCCCTTCAATGAATCCCATCTGTTACTCTTATCACAATTTAATCAACAACAGATATTGCTACCATAATTTTACATACAAATAAAATATGTGTAAGCAGGGTTCCGGTTTGTGCTTCTTTTTTTTTTCTTTTTGTGAATGAAGATGTAAAAGACTAACAAACAAAAAACCTACAGGCCTGTCAGACTGACCTCAGTGCCAGGGAAAGTCATGGAGCAGGTGATCTTGAGTGCTATCATGAAGCACATACAAGAGAACCGGGTGATCAGGCCCAGTCAACACGGGTTTACAAAAGGCAGGTCTTGCCAAACTAACCTGATTGCCTTCTATGACAAAGTGACTCAGCTGCTGGACAAGGGAAAGGCTGTGGATGTGGTCTTCCTGGACTTCAGCAAAGCCTTTGACACAGTTTCTCACAGCATTCTGCTATGGAAACTGTCAGCCTCTGGCCTGGACAGGTGCACACTCTCCTGGGTGGAAAACTGGTTGGATGGCCGGGCCCAGAGAGTGGTGGTAAATGGTGTTAAATNAAGCTGCCTGGAGGAGAAGGACCTGGTTGGTTAACAGCCGACTGAACATGAGCCAGCAGTGTGCCCAGGTGGCCAAGAAGGCCAACGGCATCTTGGCTTGTATCAGAAACGGTGTGACCAGCAGGCCCAGGGATGTTATTCTCCCTCTATACTCAGCACTGGTGACACCGCTCCTTGAATACAGTGTTCATTTCTGGGCCCCTCACCACAAGAAGGGTGTCGAGGCTCTGGAGCGAGTCCAGAGAAGAGCAACAAAGCTGGTGAAAGGGCTGGAGAACAGGCCTTATGAGGAACGGTTGAGAGCTGGGGTTGTTTAGCCTGGAGAAGAGGAGGCTGAGGGGAGACCTTCTTGCTCTCTACAACTACCTGAAGGGAGGTTGTGGAGAGGAGGGTGCTGGCTTCTTCTCCCAAGTGACAGTGGACAGGACAAGAGGGAATGGCCTCAACCTGTGCCAGGGGAGGTTCAGACTGGACTTTAGGAAAAAAATTTCACAGAAAAGGTCATTGGGCACTGGAACAGGCTGCCCAGGGAGGTGGTTGATTCGCCTTCCCTGGAGGTGTTTAAGGTGCTAAGGGACATAGTTTAGTGTTTGATAGGAATGGTTAGACTCAATGATCTGGTGGGTCTCTTCCAACCTGGTTATTCTATGACAAGTTGCATCTTCACCAAAACAAGTTAATGACTCAGTTTCTCTGCCTGAGGAGATGAAAAAATGCATCAATCAAAGATGGGTGCTAGGGTCATTGCTCAATGCACTTCTGGAAGATGTTCAAAGTTACCAGCACAGCAAAACCTACATGGAACATAACAGGTGAAAATCTAGCTCTGAAAATAAGCAGAGCTCTGGACTCAAGCAGCTAACATGAAGGAGCTGTTGGTTCAGGCTTGCCTACAACAGCATTTTGAGCACTGTCTTAGTCTGTAGACACCAGCACAACAGGCTATCTCTTCTTCCTAGTGCCAGGCCATTCTGATAACAACCTTAAACAAGTCAGAGAGAGACATCTAAACTGCACTGTACACCAATGATGATAATGTCCACCATCCAGTTTTATGTCTTCATAGCTATGCTTTCAAAGGAGAAAACCACTTCCTGCAGGGACAGAGAGACATGAAGAACCATACTGAAGGTGACAACTAAAGAATCAGCAATCCCAGGAAGGGAACTCGGGCCCCAGCTGAGCAGTCTGGGATCTAATCACAATATGTGGAAACCCCTTTTCTCTGTGGCAAAGAATGGTGAAAAGGGCCCACATATTTATCAATAGATAGTGCTGCACTCCATGTCAAAGTGGTGCGATAATTGGCATCCAGCAGCTGCTGCATGAGGCCACATGGTCAGAAGAAATTGCTAAATTATTTGACTTGTAAACCCAGTTTGAAATGCTAACTGCAGAGTATTTGTCTGAGTGATAAACTCTTTAAGGAGAAACCTTTGATCTCCAGTCAAGTAAAGACCCTTAAAAGTCCTGAAGTCTGGGGTAGCCAACCCTAAAGACCTTTGTTTGCAGCCATCACTGGAAGAGGGGGAGGGAAAAAGTGTTTTGCACAGTGATTGCCCAGAAGTTTGGCTTTGCTTGTAAAGCTGGAAGGTGAAAGGCTGTGCAGCTCCCTTCCCTCCCCCCAGAGAAAAGGTTGTCCAGCTTTATGGTATAAGGCAGTCCTTAACCTTAAACTAATGACCGAGCTTAGCAAATAGAAGTGTAATCAGTAAAAAATGGTTTATAGATGGTGAATTTTTTTGTTCATGAAAAGAACATTTTTAGGATCAAATTAGAAGTGGCACATGGTATCCCTTAGGTGCAGCATGTTGCAATACATTTTTTGGTTCTAGCAATGAAACGCAGGAGTTCAATCTGCGTGCTCATTCTGGTAGAAACACTCACTTTATCACTGAGTCCAGATCAACAGGACCAAAGCCTGCACATGTGCTAACCGTCATTCTTCAGCATCACTCCAGCTAAAAGCAGCAGAGGGTTGTGCTGCCACTACAGTCCTCTCAGCAGAGTAAGGGGACAGTTGTACCATACGTAAATTCTCTCCTGCCACTGCACAGGCAACCTCTAGGGAAGACAGGCAGGGTTATCAACATTTTCTGCCTCCTGGGCTTATTCATGGAGAATATTCTTAATTTCCAAAATTCCTTGTGACAGAAGGAACCAGAGTTAAACAAAAATCTACCAGAAATTGTTAAGGCCTGATTGTCACTGGTTGTTCCTCCTGTGTCCTTTCACCACCACCCTCTAGACAAAAGTTCTCAGCTGACTAGCAATGCCTGTGAATGGCAGATCTTTTACTGCTAGCTGTAGCCTCTCCTGAGCTCCCAAATGGAATTGTGTTCCTTGATGGGATCATCTGTTTACTTAAAACAGGACCAGGATCAAAAGTTCATTTTCATAGACCATTAAGGGACAATGATATATTAACAACTTCAGCCACTGTTGAGTTGGGCTGGATGTGACTTATAGGTGAATGACACCATATGCCAGCCACCCTGTTTGTTACCAGATTTCTTTCAAGTACCTTCCCTATAACTCTCAGGGAATATGGAAACAGTCACCTTCCATCCCAACCTAGAAGGTGTACCTGCAGGCAAACTCTGACACATTCCCTTCAGATGTCACTAGTGGCTCCCTCAGCATATTTACAGATAACCCACCAGCCACTTGGATTTGTTCCCATGAATCAGTAACATTCAATTTCTGGCCAGCAAAATCGTAATCATCTTCCACTTTCCTAGTCACAAGGAAAACTCTGAGAAACTTATTACTTGTGAAGCATTAACTATTCAGGTCAGCATTTGTGATCCAGATAGAGGGTGAGGGAGAGAGAAAAAAAAAGTAACGAGAAAGGATGAAAATTTAAGAAATTTCTGAGTCTTCAGAGAGCAGATGTGAAAAAGTGAGCAGCAATTCACATTGTTTCCACAGGCAGCCCCCCGAAAAGTGAGAGGAAATATGACAGTGAATGACTTTTGGTGTAAAAGCCTGAGTTATTAGTCAGGTTTGTAAATTATTTGACAGTAGTTTTGCCAATTAACCACAAAAGCTCCAGTCCAATGCAGAGTTACAGCAAATTTCTACAGAAACACAAAGGAAGACTGCCTTAATCCAATAAGGACACTGAGAGCATGTGTTTGACAGACACATCTGCTGAAGGCCCAGCATAAATTTTCTGCTGGAAAAGCATTGATTTTTTTTTTCTCATGGCACATTTAAACACTCAAGAGAAAGTAAGGGCCCAACTCACCAAATCCCATGCTCCTCCACACGGCCACCCAGTTCACAGCTAACTCCAAGAAGACATGGAGCCCTATTTACAGCTACAGCTATCAGTCCTTCCCACACAGGACGGGTCCTGCCCAGCTCTCCAAACCCCTCTCCAAAAAGGCAAAGTCTTGGGTTTTTTGATGACATTTTGAAAGGCCTTTTCTCAACTCAAGGGTCTTTCTGCCTGTGTAGTGTTTCGAGTCACTATTTCAGTGTGCTTCAACTACCTCATCCAATCCATTAGAAAGTGCCAAGAAATGGTGTAGACCAGTGCCAGACCCTTCTTCCACCAGAGGAAAATCAGAAAACTGGGAAGGAAGAAGCAGCAAAGCCTTGTGCCCTGGCCAGCACCAGTACAGCTTAAGGGACTTCTACTATGATCTGTGGATCACACAAGTGTCTAGTGGCACCCATTAACTGCTTTCAGCATAACAATGGCCCTTTTTTATCCCTGCCCATCCTCCCTGTCCCAGTTAAATGAGCTATTTCCCAGACAAATAAAGACAGGAGAGACTGCCTTCACTAGGGGTGGGAGACTGGGGAAGGAATTTCATATGGGAGAAATGGGAGCCTACTGATAAGTGGTGGGGAGCCTGGGCCACCCTTGAACACTGCTGTGAAAATGAGGGGAAAGGGAAAGCCTGGAGGAGAGAAGTGCAGGTAGCATGAGAAGGCATGAAACCACATTTACCCTCTGTCTAGTGATCTGCAGGAGAGAAAGAGAACCGTGGTGCAGGGGCAGATATTAGGGATCAGGGACATGCAGGAGCTCAAAGGAGGACTTGAAAGGAGGAAACTAACAGGAAGGTGGCCTGGCAACTTTGCCAGCTCTGCCTACAGGAGCTGCAACCTGTGCGAGTATTCAGCAGAGCCATCCAGAAAAGGGCTAGGTTCCTGCTCTCCTCAGTCATTACTTTCTGTCTTCTCAGCCCAAGGAAACTGAGTAGGCAGGAGGGCAGCCACGCTGACTTTGCCCTCATCTGGATGCCACTCCTGTGCTTCTGTTTTGGCTACAAGGACAGCATATCTGATCCAGAAACAACTTCTGAAATCTTTCTTCTTCTGAAATCCTTGTGCTTCCTTGAGCTTTTTGGGAAAAGAGGCAAACAAGTAGCAGCTGCTGGATGGGACGCACAAAGCTGTACCACAGAAACACTAGATTGGAAAAGGTCTCAAGGATCATTGAGTCCAACCATTCCTACCAACAACTAAACCATGCCCCTGAGCACATCCAACCATCTTTTAGATACCTCTAGGGAAGGTGACTCCCCCACCTCCCTGGGCATCCTCTGCCAGTGCCTGATGACCCTTTCTGTGAAAAAATTTTTTTCTAATGTCCAGCCTGAACCTCCCCTGGCACAGCTTGAGGCCATTCCCTCTTGTCCTGTCACCTGTCGCTTGGCAGAAGAGGTCAGCACCCTCCTCTCCACAACCTCCTTTCAGGTAGTATCTTTCTTGAAGTAAGGCTGCTGGACCTATGAAACTCTGAGCGGTGGGGCAAGAGGAGAGAAACCATTCCAGTACTGGACAGCTGCTTGCTGGGCTGGCTGACCTGTGTTAGGGGTGAGTCTTACAAAGGAGATTCATCCTCATGCTCTCTTTTAACACAGGCAAGCAGCTGTCAGTGGTTCTACCATAGCAATGGCACCTATTTTGCAACCCAGAGGGCAGGACCAGGACACATGACAGCAGTGGAGCATATTAAAAGGTCTCTGGTTTAGTAAGACCAGCTGTGAGGCCTGCCCAGTTTTGTGGAAGTTGAGATAGAGTGTTGCATCCTGCCCAAATCTCTCACACTGAACCTTTTCCCTCCTTGTGCCTTTCTTAAACTCATCACTGTCACACATTCATAATCAAACTACAGAGTAGGAGCTTTTGGCATAAAAGATAGACTGATACTAAAAGCATGCCCTCGCAGGCAATTGTAAAGAAGATTCTATTTTAATAGAAAATGTTCATCGCCATCAATATACATAAACCAGAATATTATTGCATCGCTGTATTGTCACAACCCAGAGAGGTCAGAGAGCCTTGGAGAAGACACTGAAAGCATGTTTGGGAACATTTTGATTGTAGACCTCCCCAAATGTAATTCTGCTGAAAGGACGAAGCTGATCAACACTGCAATCAGAACATTACTAGAAGGTGCCTTTCCTGGATATCTCCCTCCTGATCCACCCACTCCTTAACTCCCTATTATAACCATACTGATGCTTCTGCACACAGGACCAACTTGCTTGTATGTGCACCTCTGCTCACCCTTTCCACAGGCTGCATTCGCAAGGGAATTAGCTGAGGGTGCACTAAGAGGAAAAGCCTTTGCATGAGAGAGTTTACAACACAGTTTCTCCCCTTTCTCATCCAAGTTCACTTTCTTCAATAAGCCACTTCTTAACATTGATGTGACTTTCTTCTCCCCTTCATGCTGTAATACTGGTGCTGAATTTTGATGAGAGAAAACCAGGTGCAGCCCATGGCATTTATTTATTTAGAAGAAACATTTTGATTAGTATTTTGGACTTATGGGGAAGAATGCTAGTTCAGCTGCTTCTCTCAATCCAGAATGAGTTCTTACATTTTTATATAGTCAATTAAAAGAAACACTTGCCTTGAATCCACAACTGTATTTTTTCTTTTAGATATTCCAGTCACTTCTGGTCTTACATTAATGTTAGCTCTTTATATAATTAATACAGAGGCCACAGGAACCAAAAAAAGTTAATTTCGTAACTGTAGCTTTCCTCTTTTTATGTTTGCAATTTCAATTAACTGTTCTAAATAACTGACAACATGGAATATAAAACATTCCTGCAACAATGTAGGTCTAACAGCAATTACGTTGATTTACTCTGGACCATGTTAAGTTCAGGGAGTAGGATAAAGAGACAAGAGTTTAAAACTTCTTTCACACTGATGTAATAAATTCAGTACATTGCTTTAAAGTTAGGGCAAAATAGCTGGTAACTGAAAGTCAAAAAAAACCCCTTGTTTTGTTTTCCACTGTGATAGAAAACAATAGATTATGGGAAAGTTCTTCAGAAGGTGATCAGAGGAAAAGTTCACCAGCATCTATCATGGACTGTGTCTCTGTGGCCTGCTGGGATAGGAGGGAGGGACATAAAGGTGTCAGCAGTTGAACTGATACGGTAAATCACAGTAGTGCTAGTAAAGCGCAATGGCAGCCTAGTGTAAATGCCTTCAGACTTCTATTTCTTCTCCGAGGTTGTACCCGGGACACGTCCCCTCTTTGTGACCTTATCTCTGGGGCAGTGGGCTGTGCGCTGGTCTCTTCTCTTTAGTTTACGAGGACTAATCCATTGGCAGGTTAATAAAAGGTGAAAAGAACAATCACCAAGGCCAAAATAAACAAGTAGTACCTTTGACTGCTTAAGGATTCTCAGTTTTCCTCATCAGCATGCTCAACCCACCTCATCTCTCTCTTTCTAAATACTTTAATAATAAGTACATCTGTAAATTGTTGATTAAAAAAAAAGTACTGACAGTATGCAAAGCAGGAGAACAATAAGACCATTCCATGAAACGTGGATGCTTCCACTTTGCAGGCATGTAATTTGTCTCTGTAAATATGTACTTTTCTGTGCATGTCCCCATGGTTGGAATGTATAGTATTTTTCTAGAAATACTGGCAATCAGTGATCAGCACTCTCTCAGCCACAGTTTGTGGAAGATTCCCTCAGAAATGTCTAAAATCTGAGACATTTCATTTCATAGAAGGAGCAAAAAGGTCATGACACGCCATTACTTCAAGCAATCTGTTGATAAGATTAATGAACTTTTCCCTTTAACTGCTAGATTTATAATGCATGTGCTAGCTTGAAACGGTGCTGTAGGCAGCATCATTAACATAAATAACACATATTTGATATAGCAATACCAAGAATAAGAGAAGTCAGGACAAGGGGAAAGATGACACTAAGGTGAAAATCATCTAAGTGTTGTACAGCCGTGGCTGTGGGGCAGTGCTGGAGCAGCAGGGCTGTTGGCTCTGTTGGCTTCGCTGGTGGCTTCCCATTGTTCCCACCCTATCTCCTTCCATTCTTGTCAAAGTTAAGGACAATTCACAAAAGAGGAGGCTTTCCTGACCTTCCAGGCCAGGAAGTGGTTTCCAATTACTCTGTGGTCCCTAGGCTTCAAAGGAAAGTTTTGGAGAGAAGCAGGGTATTTTATGAGTAGATATATGATGTAGACTTGTAGGTAAGAGCAAAAAAACCCAACCCAATTCACACGCCAGCAGCATACTATCCAGCGCTCTCCTTCCTTGCCCAAAGGGTACAGATAGGTTGTTAATTCAAAGGGGCCAAGATATGAAATAAAGGCTATTGGGCAAAGCATACCACAGCCTCTCACCTTGAGTCAATTAGTCAACAAGCCAAGAAAATGAAGACTTGCCATCAATCCACTGTAAATTCAGATCTAATCCTGAAAAGATGTTTGTTCTACTGACACTTTACACAGAAAAGGAGTATATTTCTCAGATATAGATATATTAAATCAATGTTGACCCTATACAGCTAAAGCAGAAAAAAAGCCCTTAAAATAGTGATTACTGGAGGAAACTGCTCCATTTAAAGCAGCAGTAACAGAGACGACTTAACACAGTCTTGGTAGATGTGTGCCTGCACACAGCTCCTTCTTAAACTGTATCAGTTGTACTTAGACCCTTGTTCAGGACTCAGATCTCCATATTCACACTGATCTTCTCAGCTCCCAACCACCTCAGAAAACTCCTAACCTGCATCCTGTACAAAAGAGAGCAAATGGAACTGCCTTTTGGTAAATTTTATCTCTGGGCTTGTGAGGGGCCCTCAGCTCTGGAATTTATTTCCCCGATTGCTTGAAAACAGCCTCCAACAATCTTTGACCTTCTGGGTAAGCTGTGAGGCCCAAATCCAAGGATTTGTTCTGGGGGAGGCATAAGGACAGTTGGCATTTGTGGGTGTGGTAGGAAAGCATGTTGTCAACAGCTGATTTAGTCCTTGGTTTATAATTTTCTCATGTTGTGGCAGTTATCCTGTATGGCAGTGTAAATTTAACATATGGTGACTTAGCCTTTCCTAAATGGTCATAAACTGAGGGAAAAAAAATGCCTTAAAATCAATCAGTGTATGAATGATTGTGTGTTTGTGAACAAAATGACCTGGCAAACAAGTATGTTATAAGTCACTTTTGCTAAAATGATCCTTCCAGCCTTACAAATCACAGAAGTTCTGCATGTGTCTCTAGGGCACTAACAGCATACACAGGGGAAACAGCATTGTTGGGACTGCTGATAAAGAAAAAATTACACTTTAAGTAGCTAAAAATACTTAATATGTCACCCTGCCCATGTTGCAACTGCATGGCGAGCTGTAAAAGCCTATTAAAACAGCACTAGTATGTCCTACTACCAAACTTCTCATCTGTCCCCCTTTAAAAATATTTTAATCTGAGATTCTTTAAAAGCTGTCTCTGCTGATCTTACTCTTTGGATGTAAATAAATTTGTTAAATATTTTATTTCTAACCCACCCACGAAGTTACATTCATTTACATAAATTAATGAAGGCTGCATTATTCATTGAACTTCTCCTATAACATTTTTCATAAGACATTATTAAACAAGTGAAGCAAGCCAGTCTAGTAATGAACCTTCTCTAAACTTGCTGCCAGTTATGTTCCCTTTCTCCTAATCTATCACTCTAATGGTTGCAACTAATAAACTTCTTGAATCTTTGCTGCTAATCTGTATACGTTTTGCATTGCATGCTGGATGTATAACGTGACAGAGAATTTACAATACAAACCACCTGGCAAACAAAACTATCTGGATTAACAAATGCTATCAAAACCCACCCACTCTTTTTTGTTATAATAGAGAAGACAACTAGTATAACATAGTACCTTTAAGCCATAAATGAAGTAACGAATCTGGGGCTGGAACATGCCCCTACAAAGCAGTATGTCCCAAACACAGTATTTGTGACTCCGTTCATAATTTCAAAAACATTGCCAAAAGCCAATAGATTGGAGTTTCTTTTATTTTGTGAACGTTCAACAGAGACACAGCCTTGTAGAGGATCCTATAGGCTTGCATACGAGCCTGTTAGATTGTTCTAGGGAAGATGTTAGGTAATAATTTGGAGGTAAAGAAATTCTGCAATGGGTTGCTTGCTCTTCAGCTACTTAATATATACTAAGGACTAAGTCAAAAGTAGTTGGATTTTCAGAGAACCTAAGTACTCAGGTCCTTTTGAGACAGCAAATTTTGAGAATTCATACCTCACAAAAATTAATTCTAGTGCTTAACAAAAAGAGAGAGATGGATCTCAGGGTCTAATATTATGCACATTAGTTTTAAACAACAGGGGCATATTCTTTTATCAGCATCCACCCTGAACACCTCTGCTGATGCATAGAATTAACAAAACACAGCAGTGTTCTGTTCTCAAAGATTACTAGATGCAGATTGTAATAATAGTTTTCAAAATTTCCCATAGCACTAAGGAAAGTACCACTTGGAAGTCAAGGATGCAATATTTTACATATTATTAAGTGTTTTTCTTGGTACCTCTCTAAAGGTTATACTAAATATCCAACCACAATAAAATAAGAAAACATAAAATAGATTGAAATGGAGTTGAAAGAACAGCAACTCTTTGTAAGCTTTCATCTTGTAAGGGATAGGAAAAAAACTCTTATAGTAAAGACACAAGATAAAGTAAAATGTCAGAAAGGTAAGTGGAAAACATTAAATATACAAGGCTTCAAATGGCACTGTTCCTTCAATAGGTGCTTTTATGAACCAAAAGAAAAAACCCTCTCCCTGATCAATTGCTGAAAGAAACACAGCCTAGTGATTTTTAATCAAGCAATATTCTTTTATTCCCAGTCTTCACCATTCATTTGTACTTTTTTTTCCTACTCACATAACAATTTTCAAGAGTCACTATCACCTGTACTGACTTTATCTGGGAATACTATTGTCTTCCAATCAGGAACTAATTTATCAGGTAGCATTCCTCAATGTGCATATATACCAACATCATTATTTGATGTCATTTCTATTCAAGAATGGGTATAACTGTACGTTGTTAGGAACAACACATTTGACACTGAAGAGATATTTCAGAAATTCTAATCACCAGGTATGCTGCAGGAGTTATTATTATTCATATGGGTTTAGGAGAAGTGTGGGTTCCAGTTACTCATCTCACCCCCAGAAAAGAACCAGCATGTTACATATAAATCATGGCTTTTAACTCCAGGACTGACCAAAGCATAACACCTCTGAGCCACATGTGTTTTTTTACGAGAGGCGTAGTCAAAGACTTTCCTTTCAAGTGGCAGACTAACTAAGATCAGGAATATGAAATCCACCCAGAAGCCCCAATAATAAGAAGGGAGTGAGTGCTCCCCACCAAACGTGGCCCTTTAATGAGTTTTGACTTGGACCAGCAGTCACACAGAGTAACACAAAATAACACTTAAAAAGCCAAAGTCAGAGCATTGCTCTAGGAACTACCTGTCAACAGTGGTTAGATTGGAGGAGCAGCTTCTTCCTGCCTCCTCCCTTTCCATTGCAGCGCCCCAGCACAAACCATGGTTCATGCAGCGAGCTGGACCAAGGTGTGTCTGGGTGAAAAACAATGAGGTTCAGCCAGATCAGCAAGATCAGTTACAGATCCAATATAACAAGAAGAGTAGGAGCTGCGGGTGCAGGAACTGGTGAGCCCCAAAGTAGAAGCCACAGCCTCAGTGTGTACCCACCACCAGGCGCTGCTGAACAAGCAAAGCTACATAATCATACCAGAGCTCACCTGAACTGAGTCTGTAGCCAGCATCTAATCTGCCAAGATACAGCTGCATAGAGGAGATTAGTATAGGTTGTAAAACCTGCTCAAGAAGTTGGGCAAATATTTTAGCAATTAACCCACATTACTGCAGCTACACTGCTACCATTTCTGAGGATGGCTTTTTTAAAGCTAACTCCAAGATGCCTAAATTACACAGCTGTGATGGACCATTTAACTGCAGAGATAAATGATACAGGGCAGTGCCTAACATACATTATGTTGTCATGATTTATAACAGCTGAGGATGTACCCTCAGATATCCAGACAAAATCAAATTAAGTATATGATTTTTTTTTTCTCCAAACATAAATGCCTTAAAACCCCGACTCAAAAATAAAAAGGAAACTGAGAAATACATATATGAACTTACACTTAGGCTGTGAAATTGTTTACATTCCCTATGTTCCCCAGACAGTATTTAGGTTCCCATTCTTCATAAAAACAAAATATAAACAAAATATAATGTGAAGAACATGCAAAACATTCCCACACAGAAAATATTTCAATTAAAATTAAACAAAACATATAAAGAATAGCAGCATCTAATTGGATTTGCAGAATGTTGTAATGTTAAGGAGGAAAACATTAACAAGAAATACCAAGACAAGAGTCTTGCTGTTCTCCAGCCTTCAGGATCACCTCCAAACTGGGATCGGAGGTTGCAGTTTTCCACTGCTATACTGATAATAAAGGGTTCTTAAACTGAGATTACTCACCAAATCTCTGATAAATGGAATTTTGCATAGTAAAAATTATTTAAGATATTGCCAAGAAGATGCAGGCGCAATCTAAAAAGAATTTTTTTTTCATTTTAAAACTGTTTTAAAAAATCAATACTAAAGTCTTGATAGTTACATTCATTTTCATACGCAGGTTATGCCTGAGATCTTATAGTATACATTAAAAATACTAGCTGAAACCACATCAAATTCATTAGAGAAACAGTTCTTAAAAAAAAAAAATCCAAAACCTCATAGATGTTACTAAACACCTGCAGTGAATTTGAGGAACTTAACTTGTTCTTGATTTTTACCTTTGGAGAACATAACAAAAAGCAACTGTTTTCCAAAAGCAAACAAATATAATTAAATTAGTCTATATGGTGCTATAAGTGTTCATGACACTGAATTACACTGGTTTACTTTGTAGATGTTTATAGAGCCAGCTGATGTTGTTTGACTTTTGACGGAAGACTAATAGGTGTAGTAATGGGAGGGGAAGTAAAAAAACTTTATGGTTTGGCCAAATCAGGGGTCATGCCTAGGGCATTTTATCTGCCCTGCTTACACACCCTCAGGGAATTGCATCTCAACAGCAGATTCCCTCTTAATCAATTCACATTAGCGCCTGCCTTTTAGTTTTTCACTTTGCTGAATTTCAGGAAAGAAGTTCCTAAACCAAATGCGTGCCCTATCTCTGACCAAGTCAGAGCTGTTGCATTTTAAAAACAAATCACAGCAGATTTTATTTGCTCTACCAGCTGATAAGAGACACCTTCATGAGTAAAGATTCAGTCAGCAGACCCAACACCAAACAAGATCCAGTGGTCTGTTTACACAGGTCAGCTGTAATATAGGAGGAGAGAACTTTATGGAATTCCACACACCACCAGTCCATTTTCTCTAGCTTCAGAGGAAATACGTAACTCATTACACATATGTCACAAGATTATGTGCTTGATAGACCTGCAGTATGTGCTGTCATTCCATGTGTTTCCAGTGAGTAAGCATATTTTGCTCTTGCTACTTACAGGTTAAAACTTACAAATTACTTTTCGCAAGTGATAACTACAGTAGGGGTGGGAGGCAGGGGGAAGCACAGAAATAGTGAAAAGCTCATTCACAAAAGCAGATCCGATGTTACATTCTTTAGACTCACTAGGGTTAAGTTACATTCTCTACCATACATGCAGACCTTTGTACAGAGGATCATAAAAAATAAACTTTATTATCAAACTTAAAATTCACACATTAAACATAAGATCTAGACAAATAATACTGAAAACATTCTCAAACAATAACCATTTTAGGTAATTTGGATGAGCAGCTAGTTACCATTGTTTCAAATTCCTTTAAGAATACTTCTTAATACATACACCATTGTGAATTGCCTTCAACTGCTTAGCTGGCCAGCTTGGAGTAAGATTTTTAAATAGGGGAAAACTTATTTCTATAGAAATAACATTATCTAATTATGAATCAGAGACCCATAATTGTAGTGCTTGAAGGAAAAAAATATCATAGCCTTTTGAAATATTTAGAGGACATAAATAACTATTGTACATTTCAAGTTTAAATATTTAAAGGCCTTTGTTACTATAAAAAGTTACTATGTACATAATAGATGCTATGTAGAAATCCAGCCAGAGACAAGCATTGAGTTCTCAGATTTGGCCACTGAAACCTACGAATTTGGTAGGCAGATTGTCCACAGGGTACACTATAGGGCCAGTCTTCATTGTAGGAGGTCCATTCAGCAGCTGCCAGTCACAGCTCCGAGCCAACTCCACTGTAAATATTTTTAGAAGGACTTTTGCGAACTCTTTGCCCACACAGCTCCTCAAGCCCCCACCAAAAGGAATGAAACTGAACCTAGAGGAATCCTCTGGAGATGGAGACATGAAGCGATCCGGGTTGAATTCATCTTTGTCAGTAAAGAGATCTGCCACGTCATGGGTATCACAGATACTGTAAATAACATTCCAACCTTTAGGGATCTGGTAACCCTGTCAAAAGAAGGGAAGGGACATGAAGCACCTTGCTGTGTTAATTAAGGTGAAGTGTTGCTACAGAACATGTCAGTGCACCCCATCTCCCCTCCTGGCTTCCTCCAGGTCACTCTAAGGCAAAAGTCTATGTGAATACTCCAGTTCTGTGCAGCAGCACGGAGGAGTGGAGCCCAAGTCCCGCTTACATTTAGCTCAAGGGTCTTGAGTGCAACTCGAAATCCTCCAGGAACAGGAGGGCTCAGCCTGAGGGTCTCTTTGATGACACAGCCAGTGTACTTCAGCTGCTCCAAGACCTCCATGTCCAGCTGCTTCTCTTGGCTGGGACCACACAGTAACCCCTAGAAAGGAAGATGCTGCCGTGACTTGCCAGGGAGCAGGCAGACAGGGCTCCCAGCACCTCAAAGCAGCTGCTCCTCACTAAGTGCTATTTTCCCGGCACCCCCTAAAACAGAGGCACCGCCTCGGTCAAGGGGAGCCCTATCTGGGACAACTCTCCTGAAGGCATTTTCCCAATGCCTGCTCCTATGAAATGGCTCCAGGGTAAACATTCACCTTCACCTGCAGCTCTTTCCTCACTTTCTGCAGGACATCGTGGTGGAGCCCTAGGAAGGCAATCAGCGACGTGGCAGCGCTAGCAGTGGTTTCATGGCCCCCAAACAGAAGCTCTGTGGCAGACTCCTTCAGCTCCTGAAGTACAGGACAGAATAACACAAAACCGGTCTTGAATATGGTACCAGAACCACTCCACCACCGCATCGCTCCCAGGCTGGAGCAGATGCCCAGGGCCAGGATTGGGGTGGCAGTTATGCTTGCTGAGGACATGGTCCCAGTCCCGTGTTTCCCATCACACAGCCCGGTTGTGGCCCCCGCACGCCAGCAAGCTACACAAGCCAGTTTATTGCACCAGGAGAGTGAGCTGAGCCTCCTGCCCTCTCCTTTTGGCCCCAGAAGATAAGCGCCCTGCTGACAGGGGGGAGAGGGAACCTCACCTGGGGAAAGGGATACATCTGGCCCAGGGAAACCTCACCTGCATGTTGAGCTGCTCCCCGTTGGCCTGCGTGTGCTCCATCAGCAGCTGCAGCGCATCCTTGTAGCCGCCTTCAGGCTCCTTGCAGGCCATCTTGGCACGGATGTTCTCCTCGATCTTGGCGTGGATGATGTTTCGTGCCCGCAAGCCCTGGCCGGGCAGCAGGGAGAGGAGCAAGGTGGGACCCCGGCCCTTCTGCCGCCCCTCCCAGCCGGTCCCCGCCGCCCCGGCCACCGGAAGCCTTACCCGGTAGAGCCCGCTGAAGGGCACGTCGATGGGGAGGGAGAAGAGGTTGCGGATCATCTCCTCGAAGGCCTCCACCAGCTGCCGCTCGCCGTCGGGGCTGGCCTGGCGGGGCTGGAAGCCCAGCAGGATCCTCATGGCAATGCGGAACATGAGGCGCTTCACCTCGGGGTAGACCAGCAGGCAGGGCCCGGCGGCGCCCAGCCAGCGAGCCAGGCAGGCGCTCACCTCCTCCTGGATGACTGGCACGTAGTGCTGCAGCGCGTCCCGGGAGAAGGCTCGCATGATCACCTGCCCAGGGGGACGGGGAGGAGGAGGAGGAAGGGGACACGGGCTCAGCCGCCGCGCCCGGGGCTGCTGCCCGCTCCCCGCCCGCCGTCGGGGCCGGTCGGTACCTTCTTGCGGTGCTTGTGCTGCGCGTTGTGGAGGTTGGAGAGGCAGCCGGAGCCCAGGATGGTCCGCACCGACGCGGGCCACTGCACCGACACCAGCCGGTGTTCGCCCAGCAGGATGTGCCGCACGTTCTCGGCGCCCATCACCCGCACCGTGGGGCGCCCGAAGAGGTGCGTCTTGTAGATGAAGCCGTATTTCCTACGCTTCATCTGCAGGAATTTCCGCCTCTGCACCGGGACGAGGCGAGGGAAAGGGTGAGATTTACCGGAGGAGGAGAGGAGCGGGCGGGGAGGGCGGCTCTCTCCCACCTGGTTGCGAGCGCTCGGCGGCTCCCCCGCGGCCAGAGGAGGAGCCGGGGCGCCTCGCCGTCGCCTCCCTTACCTGCAGCACCATCTGCAGCGTCTCCCCGAAGAAGGGGAGCCCCATGGTGCCCGGGGGCAGCGGGAGCGGGCAGCTGGGGTCGCGGCCGCTCGCGCAGTACAGGTCCCAGAGCTTGACGGCGGCCAGAAAGAGCAGCAGGGGCAGCAGGAAGGTGCACAGGGCGCTGGCGACCAGGGCGGAGAAGCCCATGGCTGGGGGAGCGCGACCGGCCCCAGAGCTCCGACCGCGCAGGCCGGGCTCGCCGCGGGCCGCCTTTTTATACCCTTCCCAGGTCGCTGCCCACCCTACCTTGGTCCGATAAATTAGTTCACCCAAAGTTCATCTTTAATTGCGGATCGCGGCGTGGCTCCTCCCCCCGAAATCTTTAACTATTTGCTCCGCGCGGCGCGTCCCGCCCGCCGCACGGGAAAGGTGCTGCCGGCCACCCCGAGTCACCGGGGGCGCCCGGAGACACCGCTCCGGGGCCCGGAGACACCGCTCCGGGAGCGGGGCCGGCCGGGGCTCCCTCTGCCCGGGTCTGGCGGCCGGTGCGGGCTCTGGACGGGGCGGGCAGAGCCGCCGCCGCCGCCCTCGGCTTCACCTCGGAGGGGCCCGGCTCGTGTTTCTGCGCGGCCGCTGGGGAAGGAGCCGCGGGCAGCCGAGTCCCGTCCCGGCCTCCCGGTGCGGGTTCAAGCGCGGGTCACCGAGGGAAAGGGAGGTGAGCGCCGAAAGGAAACACCCGCCCCGCCGCGCCCGCTCCGCTGCCCGCAGCTCCCGCCTCCCGGCGCCGTCGGGGCGGCCGCGAGGGGCGAGGGCACCGGCCGGGGGGCTCGGCTGCTGCCCCTAAACCGTCCCGCTCGCTTTCACCCACTTTTCCCCTTTCCTTTTCCCTCCCTTTTACTTTCCCTTCCTCGCTCCCAGACGAGCTCAATAAACGCTGGAAGTCGTGCGTGTGTTTGTGCAGGGAGACGAGGGGGAATACGTCGCTTTGAATTATTTTTTTTTTCTCTCTCTCTGGCGACCGTCGCATCGCGCGGGACCCTTTCCTCCCGTGGGGCTGCCCGGCGGGAGCGGGGCTGCCCACCTCCGCGGCCCCCGGTGCCTCCCGGTGCCTCCCGGTCCTCCCCGCCCTCGGGGTGCGGCGGCCGCGCCCTGACCCGGCGCTGACCCGCGTGTGACCTACAACACGGACCGTGACATCTGCGTGAACCCGGCCGGCAACCGCGCCAAGTTCACTGTCTATCAAAATAACGAGATACGGTGGCCTGAGCACCGATAATTGCCACAGGAAGGCTTTATTATCTCCCCAGCTGTGTATTCTGCAGCCATCGGCTCGAAAAGAATCAAATGGTAAAGAGTGAAAGGGATAATTAAAAACATCTTGGAAGGGGGTCAAGAAATTAACAGCCTAATATGAACAAACTTTCATTACAAGTAACAATTATTACACTTCATTTGGAAATGCTCGTGTTTATCTACAAACAAAATTCGTTTTGAGTCGTCTATTTCTTTTTTAACAACTAGATTTGCCTTAAGTTTTTCAGCGGGTGGCTACAGGGCTCATCAGCCCTCGGCGTAATTTTAAAGCGCACTGCTGGAGGAGCCCCGGCCGACCTGCACCTAGTGCTGGGCACTGTATGTCCAGCCCTGCCCACGGTGGGAGCCTGCATGACCCGCAGGTCACAGCCAGCAGATCCTGAGCCCGCATCACCCGCAGGTCACAGCCAGTCAGTGGCTCCTGAGCCCGCATTGCCTGCGGGTCACAGCCAGCCACCAGCTCCTGCTAATTAAAATTAGTCATTGCCACTTGCAGCCACCACCTACCGAGTTCACCTCTGATAGCCAGATTCACCTTTCAGGACAGGGTCAGGAGGGGCAGAGGCTCTGGTTCACTATAGGGTCGACCTGCCAACAGCACTTAACTCAGCCCTGCAGTTCAACCTCTTCCAGATTTGACCTGGCACATTCGGGAGCTGCGTTTCTGCCCCAGGTAGTGTTGTGCTCGCTCCACAGCTCTCTGACTGCTAACAGCCGCACACACCCTGTGCAGAGCCCCAGCATGGACGTGCAAGGGGGACTGGCCAGGGATGGTCAGTTTTAGCCTGGTGTTGAAGGAGGACAAAGATTCAGGGGACAGGGGCTCTCCCCAGACTCCCCAGTCCAAAGGGACTATGTCCTCATGGCACATTTCTGTCCTCACAGGTCAAATCTCCTTCACACAGAGCCTCCAGGACCAGGATGCGCTCAAAGAACAACCCAGATGATTTCCCTCGTTGCTTCCACACATGAGTGACACTGGGGAGCAGAGGTGACGTTGAAAGGAGCAGATTAACAGATTGCAGTGGAGCAAGGACCTGGGCTCAGCTTTGTTCTTAGTGCAAGCAACAGGACTCACTTCATTTTACACAGGAAAGAAATACCCATGTCTCAGTGAGGCAGGTGGTACTCAAAAACCACCTAGGAGGGTGCCCTCAACACCCAGGCTTAGCCCCAAACATCACCCCTTGGATGGACCCAGAGCTGCTGTCCTGGCACTTGCCCTAGCAGAGTCAGGCTGCAGGAGGTGACACAGTCACTCTGTCCAGCCAGCCACCGTGTCACCCTGCAAATGCCCCCTCTGCAAAGAGAACAGCATCATCAGGAAAGGAATTCTTAGCATAAATCAGACATATTCAGAAATGCTAGTTTTCTAAATGTTTATTCTCCGAAGGCCCCTTCCCTGCTTCAATCCAACTCCTCAGTCAGGAGGATCACAGCCTGTGGGGACCCTGGAGAGGGGCTTTGTGACAGACCCCAGGCAGCAGCGCAGTGCTCAGCCACAACATACACAGCTATTACTACCGGTGAATGAGACACCCTCTGAGCTGGCTCTAATGGGAGGTGCAGGAGTCAGATTAAATATTTACAATAAAAACCACTTTGCGCTCTATTATTCTAGTTAAGTTCATGCTGTGGATCTTCCCTCTTATTTACATCTCTTAAAAGCTGTATGGTGTGCGGGGTCCTGCCTTCCCTATAATACACCCACAGGAGATAACCCTGGGACAGAAAAGCTCTAGGAGCCTTAGCTGTGTGACTGGGCATTTTGCTCCCCATCCCCGGAGACTGGGGACGTGTGTGGGGCCGGGGTTGGCTGAAGCCCCATGAAGGATGCTCCCTGCCAGCAGCATCAATGGCTTTTACCCCCGGGCTGGGGCTGAGGCTCACCCCAATGCTCAGGGACAGGACCCTCCCTAATGGCTTGTACACCAAGAGGGGGAAAACCACAAAAAGTATCTCTGAGATTTGGCTCTGCAGTGACCCAGTGCCATACCCAGCCTGAGGCAGCAGACACATGGCTCCTGCAGCCATGGAAGGGCACTGATGCCAGAACTGAGGGGTCAGCATGACCCCGGCTCAGGCCTGGCTGCTGCAGTGGCTGGGCTGCAAGGGGTGGAAGTAGAGTTGCAGCCCATCGTTGATGGGGTGCACAATGGGCACGGTCTGCATGGCAGGGTAGCCAGGGGTTGCCAGCTCCCAGCGGGCCGTGCTGACCAGCTCGATAGCCAGCAGCTTGAGAATGGCCTGCGCAAGCTCCTTGCCGATGCAGCCCCGTGCCCCTCCGCCAAAGGGGATGTAGTGGAAGCGGCCCGTGGCCTCCGTCCGGGTGGCACTGAAGCGGTCAGGGTCGAAGCTGCCTGGGGGACTCTGGTAGATGGTAGCCGTCTCATGTGTGTCACGGATGCTGTACATGACACTCCAACCTTTGGGGATCTGGTAGCCCTGTTGGAGAGAAGAGGGGAAGAGAGGGGTATTACGTGCCTGTGTAGCTGCCTGTACTTAGTGGAAGGCAAGCAGAGGGTGCCTGGGGATGAGCCCACCATATTGCCCTCTGCTCTGCAGTTACTTTTCTCCCCAGCCTAGCTAGGACTCACAGAGGCTGCTGGATGCCAGCTCCCCTGAGCTACACTGCCAGGAACCACCAGTGTGTTGGACACGGTGCTGAGAGGCAGCGGCAGGCAGCAGCTCCCTAGCAGCCTGATGGTACCTGAGGCACTTACATCCAGCTCAAAAGTCTGCAGTGCCGTTCTGTAGCCTCCAGAGACAGGGGGCAGCACCCGCAGCACCTCCTTAATCACACAGTCCAGGTAACGCAGATGGTTCAGCTTCTCCAAGCTGATGTCCGAGGGGCAGCTCTGCCCTGATGACACCCACAGCTGGGGGCCCGCGCAGGGACTGCTCTGGGGGAGAGTGGGCTCTGGTGGGGCACAGAGCTGGGAAGAACTTTCCTCCATTAGACCTGAGGGCTGTCTCTGTTTCTTGTGAGCGTCTTTAGCCATAGGGTAAAGTGACTTCTCAGTGTCCCTGCTCTGGGAAGTCAGGGTGTCCGGGCAGGGTCCCTCAGGGCAGTGCTCACGCTGCTCATATAGCTCGTGGGACATCAGCTCCTGTCTTATTTTTTCAATCACTGAGGGGTGCTTCAGTAGCAGGAGGATCAGAGAGGTGCTGGCACTAGCCGTGGTGAAAAAAGCAGCAAATATGAGCTCAATTGCTGACTCCTGGAGAGGAAAGAAAGTGAGAAGTTTGAATGCAATTTTAAACTGGTGACATTTAAACAGGTGATTCAGACTATGCTCACCTTTTGCAGGTTTTGTCCCTGTGCAGACGGCCCTGACCCCTCCCTCCAGGTCTCCACAAACCTGCACCTACCCTGGGCTGGCAGAGACCAAAACAAGACACTTTTATTCTTTCATTTCTGTATGAATTGGACATCAATTTGCCAAGTGACTGATGCAGAAACACAATTGAGATGAGTGCACATCACCTTCAATCCAACTCTTCTGAGCTTTCTTCCCAAGATTTAAAAATTTTAAAGAAGCATTTTAGCATGCATTTTAACATACAGAGTGAAGTGCATTTCAAACATTACACTATATACCTGCATCTGGTAATTCCCCTTTGCTTTTACCTTCCCGCCCAGCCAGTGGTTATGAGGCTGTGTGCTTATGAATAAATCCTAGATGCGCTGGCAGCTAAAATGGTTTGCATTTGTTCCATCTCCAGTTATAATCAACCATTTGACTGTCTGGGAGCACACACAAGCCAACAGAGTCAAAAGCAGAAAGACCTCTACAGCAGGTCAGCCCAGGAGGTGCAGTAGCTGGCAGCAAGATCTCCTGCAGGGATACACACACCACACAAGGGATTTGTTCACTTTTCAAGCTTTACATACTGAAGTACAGCAGCATATCTGATAGCACTGTAGCAGATGTGTCCATAACAAGCCATGAGGTTAACCAGCTCAGACAAACCACAACACAGTCAAATGTGTAATAAGTGCCTTGTCCAGGCTCATGGAACCCCACACAGCCTCCCAGTTTTTCTGGGCCTGCCTATATGGCACAGCATGTGCCAGGCTGCCGCAGGCTGTTTGCAGCACCCTGTGATCAATTATTGGAAATTGTTTTCCAAAAGTTAAGGGTTGCCCAGAGCTGGGTCACAGTATGTCATGTCTCTGAGACCCAACATAAGCCTCAGACTTGCAGCACCATCTGAAGGTGCCAAGAGGTTCCATAGCACCAGGTTGGGAGTGCTGAGGCCAGAGGCTTGACCCAAAAACCACAGGAGAAGCTGGACGGAGAAGCACAAGTAACCACCACCCTGGGAGGGACTGGGACCCGGCTGGCACTACTGAGCACTAATCACTCCAGCCCAGGGGCAAAGTGGAGCAAAAATACCCAGGGAAAATGAGCAGTTTCCTTTCACACAGCTATGTGTTTAGATTTTAAACTGTTCTGACACAACCGGTTTCGGGAGAGGTGAAGCCAAAATCACAGGGAGGGACACTTGAAGCCTGAAGGTACCTGAAGCCAAATCTGCTTAGGTCAAGGGTAATGTAACAAGGATTATTTTTTGCTACCATCCCCAGTGCCATATATTGGCTGGACTATAGGTTTTTGCCAAAGTGCAGCTCTCAAGGGCATCTTTCAGCTGAAATAAAACCTCTGAAATAACAGATCCCTGTCGACCCCTATCACACCTCCTGCAGGCATGAGCAGGAATTTTTACATTCACAAGGTAGCAGACGCTGCTGAAAAATCTCTCAGCTCCACCACTTGCAATTAAAACTGGAGATGTTTCAACAACACGGAAGGAATTTAGGGCAGGCTCTGCAGTTTGAAATAACAGCCCTTATGACTCCCTGCATCAACCTCTGACAGTGCTGCTACATAAGATGTGACACCAAGCTGCTGGCTTTCCCTCTTTGCTTTTACAAGGCCAACATAACCTGTGGCTGCACCTTCCAACAGCTTCACCAGAGTTGTCCCTGTGCTGTACCCTGACTCCTATCTGGGGAGGCAGGACCAGTGGTGTTTGGGTTCCACCCAACCAGCTGGTGACAGCACTGTAGGATCAGGTAGGGGGCTGTTTAATCCTTCCAAGGTTTTAAATGTTCTAAACCAGTAGTTTTGGCAAAGCGATATCTTTTTTTAAGGACCTTTCCATTTCCAATGTCCTGCTGAGTTCACACCAGCAGTGCAAATCACGGTGTATTTAGGGAAACTTTTGGGAAGACAGACCTTAAAAATTATTTCAACAAAAAACCCCAAATCAGTAACTATTGTGTGCCAGTGTTTGGAGTGCTTCTCAAAGTCCAGGACTCTGAGGCAGCTTTCAACTTTGTATCCAATTACACCATGTCACTGCATGAGAGCTCTAATACTGTTTTACTAGAGTGGAGAATATTGCCATAATTGCAAACAAGGGCTGTTCAGTTTGCAAGTTATTTTTTAAAATACAAATAAGGTAGATATGTTCTAACTGTAAAAGTCAAGGACAGCATATGTGTGTACTGCCACTGGAATCAGGTGACTCAAGTCACTGCCATGTAGCTCTGTGGTCCGTTTAATATCCTCTTATTCCATTTGTGGTCAGAACCAGAGACACTATGAGACATCATGTAATTATTCATGTATAATAACCATGTGAATACTAACAGATTAATCAATCTTAATCACAGTTTGAATCACAGGCAATTACTTTTAAATTTTTGTTTATAAAAAGCATCCTATTAGAATAAATAATATTATAATTATAATTAAATTTCTTCAGGAATATATGTACAGGTTCTAATTTATCTAGCAGTCACTATAAAGTCTTTCAAATATTTTAGATTTAGGGATTACACTTTCACAAAATATTTATAAAACTTTAGTCTTTGAATAAACACCTAAATAAATGGTAAAACTATGCCTGTTCAATACTATTAAACTACATTCAAATACCTTTATACTCTATTCATCTGCTATACCCATGTAAAACTGTTTCAAAACTTAGTATATAAATGCAGTATTTTCTGTCATTCACTGACACCAAGTGACCTCGAGCTAGGAATAACGCAGCATTAATGCCAATTTTCTCCCCAAGATCTTTGGCAAAACACTCTTCACATTCACTCAGTAGTTTTGACTCAGTAAAGACAATTGAGTTCCTCCCTAAACCAGAGTGATGTATCATAGCAATCCACAAGCTAGATGATCTAATTAATGATGAGGTGATAGGAAACGACCCATAATCTCTCATTTGATCCCTGGACACATTTTGATATATCGTCTCAGAGATTCCTGGGCTCACAGCTCCAATGATCTACACACCATGCTATGCCAGATGCTAGGGGATGTTTGAGAAGCACATGACTAGCTCTAAATATTCCCAAGATTTTATTTTTGAGGTTACCGAGTGCACACGGACATCCAGAACCTTGGCACAGCCATATAGTCCTACCAGGGTTCTAAGTCAGTCTGAAGCCTGGTAGCCGTGAAAAGGTAAAAGAGGCATGTGCTGCCTTTTTAAATACCAGCTCTCTTCTAATGCAGAGACACAATTCTACAAGAGCATATGAGCATGCCAAGTCCAGGCTTTCTTGCCTGTGTCTTCAGCATCAGTAAGAGGAAGGCAGCAGCCAGTTGCTGGTGGCAGGTCCACACACAACCCTCCTCTCAAACGGCCACTGAGTTGGAAGGGACATTACAAGGGTGGAGTTCCCCTTACCTTTAGCTCCTGCATGGTGAATTCTTTGCCATGCTCCTTGGCACTGTTTATTATGAAATCCAGGGCATCGTTGTGATCTTTTGGGTTGTTTCCCTGCAGTTTTTCCTGTATAGCATTCTCCATAAACTCATGTAGCATGTTCCGTGCTTTGATTCCCTGCAGGAGGCAGACAGAGTTCAGGAGAGCCTTAGGAACTGCTCCCTTCTCCAGAGAGACCAGAGGACCCCACGTGTGGCAATCCTTAATCCCAGGATCTGTAACAGCAAGAACTACTTAATCTGTTGCCCAGCTACAGAGCCTTGCAAAAGGCAGCAGTCTGGGGGGAACTGCTGCAAATTCTGTTGCCTTGCTGTTATGAATCAAATACATAAAGTCCTAAGAAATATTCTGAGAGGAAGACAAGAGTAAATGCACGATACAGAGTCCAG
Source organism: Piaya cayana (assembly GCA_013389865.1). Lineage (NCBI taxonomy): Eukaryota > Metazoa > Chordata > Aves > Cuculiformes > Coccyzidae > Piaya > Piaya cayana. The sequence goes on from WAAB01025394.1 coordinate 435,087, forward strand.
AGGCATCTGCACTGAACAAACCCACGGTCACATCAGGTTCAAAGGAAGCTTGTCTAAAATGATAAGAAACCGTGACTTAGTAAAACTGAGTCCAAGCAGCTGGGCAGATCTGACACAAGAAAAAATCAGTGGCTTTACCAGGGTGTAGTAAATAAAAACACATTAATCACACCCAGCTCATCTCCAGTTGCATTGCGCTCGGGTGCAGCAAAACATTTGAGTAAGATCTCTGCAAGTCAAGTGATCAGCCACCTCTTTGCCAAGTGGGATGGATGGAGTCAAAAGTATGTGCTTCTGTACCAAGATGCCTCCTGCAAAAGCCAGAAGGAGCAGAGATTTGGGGTGAAAAATGGCCATGACCAGATAGCAGGAAGAACATACAAACTCTGAGATTTTATGTGGGAACAACGGGACAAAGGAAACAAGGCAGGGAGCAAGGGAAAAGAAAAAGGGACCTAAATGTAAGTTGAAGAGGTTGGTCTGGAGCCAGGCAGGTTGTAGCTGACCTGAGAGAAGGCAGGGAGGGATGGGGGCTTAAAGCTCAAACTGGTGGCAACCTGTAAAGGGATAGACAAGGGAAAATATGAGCTTTGAATTGGTGGATAAGAGCAGCAGGAAGGTTGGAGAACTGGGACTGGCTGAAGTAAGGTGATCTGGTGTGGCAGAGCTCACAGTGGAAATAGGACATTGCACAGGACGTAGCTAAAAGTGGTAGAAGATTTGAGCGGTGGTGAGGAAGGGTAACCCAAAGGCAGAAGAAGGGATGCAGACTGAAATGGGACAGGAGAGGTAGGACACAAGACCAATACCTAGAGCAGGAATTTGGGAGGCAGGCAAGGAGGAGCAGGGCAGCAGGGAAGAACTATACATTAAAAGAGGCAGAGGAGACTGTCCCTCTACCATGTTTCCCTCCAGGACCCCTTCCTGTCTCTCTGCTGATGTGGGACAAGGGACCAAACCTGTGGTGTGCTGTGTCCACCTGCCTTTATGCTCATGCCCACAAACCCCTCACCCATGCACTGATACGAGTCCAGGCAGGATGAGATGGGACAGGACCAGACATGATGGACTAACCAAAGTCAACAGAAGCAACATATGGGGTGAGGAAGAAGAGAAGCCCTGCACAGTACAATGAGCTGGAGCCACTGCCCAGAGGTCCTGGAAGCTAACCAGGAGCAGATAAGTACAGAGAGAAAAGGAGACACCTGAGACGGGCAAGACACCAAGTCCTCGGACCTGGCAGAGGGTGCCACCACGTGTCCCAGCCCATCAGAAGTGCTCCTTAGTGGACCCGGGGAAAGGGGGTCTGTACTGCTGGGGTCTGGGATCCTGCCCCCAGGCAGAGGGCGCAGAGCAGGCAGCAATACCTTGCGCAGCCCGCTGAAGGGTATGTTGAGGGGCAAGGAGAAGAGGTTCTCCACCAGCTGTTCAAAGGTTTTGGCCAGGTCCTTGAACTGTTTTTCCTCCAGACGGAGACCCAGCAGAATCTGAGCTGCAATGCGGAAAGTTAAGGTTTTAGCAGAAGAATAAACGGCGACAGAGCCCGGCTCCATGCACCAGCCCCGCAGCTCCCAGCTCACAACCTTCTGGATCCGTGGCAGGTAGCTCTCCAGGGCAGCATGACTGAACACTCTGGCCAGGATCTAGAAGGATGGGAACAGAGGCAGGTGGTTAAAGTGTGGGGATCCTGGGTAGCACCAAGGCCTGGGCCCAGGCAGGAGGTACTGCCTGAGCTGCACGTTCTTTCGGGGCAGCTGCGAGGCTCACCTTGCGGCGCTGGCGGTGCAGGTCACCGACGGAGCCGAGCAGTGTGTGGGAGCCCAGGATGATCTGGGTGCTTTGGGGCCACTGCGTGCTGACCAGTGTGTGCTCACCCAGCAGGATCTTGCGGACGTTGTCAGCGCCTGTCACTCGCACCACCGGCCGGCCCAGGAGGTGAGTCTTGAACACATTCCCGTACTTCTTCCGCCGGGAGCTGTGAAAGTGGGAGCCCTGGGGACGAGCCACAGGTCAGCATGGGGCTCCCAATGGCACCCTCCCCGCTCACCCTGTCCCCTCGCACCTCACCTGGAGCAGCCAGTGCAGGGTCTCCCCGAAGAAGGGCCAGCCCATGGAGCCCTCAGGCAGCGGCAGGGCGCTGCTGCGGTCCCGACTGAGGCTCCAGCGCAGTGCCCACAGGTGCCGGCACAGGACACCCAGCAGCACCAGAGCAGCCAGCGCCGCCACCGCGGGCCAGGGCAGCCCCAGCATCCTCTGGGCTGCGGCTGCCACCCGGCCCCCGCTCACCTCCCGCTGCCGGTTTGCCCCTCAGCCACGTTTATATAGATATTGGCCACTTACGCCCCAACCACCTTCGGAGATGACGTCTCTGCTGCATATTTAAGCAGTGCAGCCAAGTGTGGTGATTGGAGCGGGAGCGCTGGAGCTGTGAGCGAGGGGCACGGGGCGCCCCCCTGCCCAGGCTGGGGACCCGGCGCCCTGCTCCGCCCCCCCCAGCCAGCCCTGCCGGTTCCCCCCCCCCCGCGGCACCGGAGCTCCGAGGTGCCTTCCAGTGCGCAAAATCAAACGGGAACACGGGTGAGGTTCATATTACTGTATTTAGACTGTCAATAACTTAAAAATACAGTGAAAATGTACATTATTTTTTTACATGTTCTGTTTGGTTTGTATTTGTTAGACATTCTCGTTGTGTCTAAAAGAGCCAGGAGGGGACAGTGCAAAGAGACCAGCGGCAGGGTGAAAGGCAAACTGCTGGGACGGGTCTGGCTATGGAAAGCGCATACTGACAGAGGGAGCACAAAACCAAGTGGCAAATCTATTCCTTACAGTGACCTGGGGAAAAGAACCCAGGATCTTACAAAACTACAGTTAGAAATAGTAACCCTGAGGAACAAAACCAAACCAAAAAAAGTCACATTATAAAGAACTCAAATGGTTATTTACATTCACAACCTCAAGATTAAACCCTTCTGGAGAATAAAGCCTACAAGTGCTAATGCTAAATAAATATCAAGTCTAGTTATCAGGTAGTTTTCAAAGGTACTAAAAATCAAAAGATTTTTTTTATACCTCCAGACTACAAAATCTGGTATACAAAATTGTGTCCAATCACTTTGAGGCATACATTTAACACAGGAAAACAACGGGTGCATCTGAGATGCAAGTATCTCAATGCTTAAAAAAACCATAAAATTAGGATTCATCCAGAAAACAACAAGTAAAGGATCATTTCTCAAGTAATTCCTACCTAGAGCAAATTTTTGGACACCATGTCTTGCAGATATTTAAATAACATATTTACAGTTCGGCTGTTCCATGTACAATACGACTGAGATTGTTTTTATTGTACAGTCTCATTTTTCACTGTTTGATTACAATATACAAAATAGTATTCGATCCATTAAAAATACGTACAAAGAATTGTTTGCTGAAGACTTCATGTACAAGCCACCAACTGCATTTTTCCTTTACTCAGTTGAATGACTGTCTTAACTGATATCACTTGTTTACTTAGTAGAAATAATGGCTAAGAAATACGTCTTGACGTGGTGAGATACCGTCGATTCAACAGGCCTATGTGTGCTGGGACATACCATTCACTAAACTCCTAAGCTGCTTTACTACAGTCTCTATTAGCTTCTGCTTGTCACGATCATTCTTCCTGAACTGAGCAAAAATGTTGTTCTTTTTGCTAGAATCTTTCATTCTGGAGAAATAATTAAAAAAAAAAAGATACAGACATATTAGAAACATAATTTGAAAATGAAAAACCTGACTATTTAAATAGGTTTACTTTCATTCCTCTTTTGATATTTCTGATAATAACAGAAAAATTACAAAACCTGTTATCTCTGCATTCTTAAATTAAACTTCTGCAATAAGGAAGTCGTTTTAACAATTATTACTTCATACACTGCCGGCAAGTATTAAGCAAAGAGCACTTGGGCACAAGCCGGCCCTACCAACTGTGCTAGGAGAGACACAAACCACAAAATCTGTTAGTATCATCTGCCTCCACGGTAGGTTCAGACTCGGCAAAGGGGTGTGTTTCGTTCACCATTAAACTACCCGGTACCGTTAGTGCTGATCTCCCGGATCAATGGATTTAAAAAACGAAATTTGGGGAATAATATAAATTGAAGCAATACTATTTGGTTACAAATACGATACGTACCCTCTGTGAACTCTGCAAAACAGGTATTTGCCGCAGGCAGGAGAGGAGAGAAAATACCGTTAGAAAGCGTCTTTAAATCCCAGTGTGTCAATGCGGTTTCTAAACGCGGTTTGATGCCCTCCCCGGCTCCACCGCTGCTCTTCCCCCTCCCTAAGGCAGCAGCTCGGGATGCCGCAGGCTGCTCGGGACCCTCCGGCACCGCCCGCACTTACTTCTCCAGGAGCGTGAGGGCCGTGCCTGGACTGACCCGCAGGTATTTGGAGGTGGCCTGCCCGTAGTCTGCCAGGTAGGTGGACCAGTCCCACACCATGAAGAGGTCCAGAAGCTGTGGGGGGGCAAGAGCGTGAGGGAGCGCCGAGGGACTGTTGGTAGAGGTACCCAGCTGGGCGCCCTGCCGTAGCTCCTGCCTGGAGCCCGCAGCCCTGCCGTAGCTCCTGCCTGGAGCCCGCAGCCTTGCTGCAGCTCCTGCCCAGAGCCCCTCACCTGCCTGTTTCTCCCTCCAACTCTTTCTGCCTCTTTCCATGGGCCAGGGTGTGGCTGTGCGGGTTTGGCCCGTGAAAGGGATGCTAATGGCTTCACCACTTCATTTACTGTGGGGGGTGTGAAGGGGACACTTGTGCCTGTGTCTGTTCACAGTAATTTAATCAGAGGTTCAGGTAGTCTCAATTAAGTGAATTGAACAACTCCTGCTGTGCTCTCCATAGTGACTGATCCCTGTGATTTAGCCCCAAGTCCATGGCACACTTCTGGCCCAAACTAACCCCAAGCACATAAACAGGACAATAAAAAGCCTCCAAGCGCAGCCTCGCATCTGGCCACAGTTTTGAGTTAGGCCTCTGACTCAGAGATCTCAGAACAGCCTGTTTCTGCACGCGGGCGCGACGCCTAACTCCGGCAGCCAGCACCCGCGCAGCCTACAGAGCCTAATTCCTCATCTGCCATCACGGGTGCAGGCCAGGCACCGCTGGGCGCCCTGCCCAGGCTGCCCGGGGCCAGGGCACAGGCGGCACAACCCGACGCAGCCTTTCCCACGGCTACCTGGCGGCCCCGCTCCCGCTGACGTCAATGGCGTGGTGCCCCAGCCTCCCCCCGCCACTGACGCCTGGCCTCATCCCGCTGCAGAGGGCTAACGTGGGCTTGCTCCTAGAATGCCCGCTGTTAGCCGAGTCTTCTGTTAAAATGAGCATGGGGAACCATGAGAAACACTCTCCCCTGGCTTGCAGTGCCTGTGGCTGCTCTGCTGTGCTGTGTCCTCATTGTAACCTAAAGCCCCTGACTGCCTGCAGGCCTTGCTACACCAGTAAGGCTGGGAAAGGTGGGATGGAACAGGACTTTCTGTAAAAATAAACACTTTAGGAAACGTAATTGACTATTACAGGTTGTACCATTTTGCTATTTAAATAAAGAACCCTTTTCACTTTAAACATTTGCTTCTGCTGAGCCAGACCAGAGCTGTTATAGCTGGGGCACACCAGCAAGCGCCCTGGCTCCCACAGGCACAGCTGCAGCAGGCACCCACTCCTCTGCCTTCTTGAGATACGCTAAGAGCAGGACTGCACCTCCGAGCCTTGCTGTACGCAAACCTCTCAGTTTGATAAAACATCACACATCTCCAGTAATCCCCAAAATTATCACACCAACTTAATCACAAAATGAAAGCATACACCAGGTCTTCACAGCTTCCAGTTCATATACTTTTTTCCTGCAATTTTTTCTACTTCTTAACCTCTTTCATGTGTTACTTTCAAATGGAGTGTCTAATTTAAATAAATTATCTTGTAATAATTACTCCTTCCATATTTGTATCATAGACTTTTATGAATATGCAGTAATATTTCCTGACTTTCTAATGGACCTCAGCACAGTTACTCCTCTGTCATTCCAAAGTCCTCCAGGGATCATTACAAAGCTCAGTAATATCTACATTTTACATTGGCCTATCTCATTTGCATGAAAGGTGTAAAAAAAAGCAAGAAGACTATTTCATTCACTGCTGACTAAATATCCATGATATCAAGGTTAAATGCAAATAATTATTTCTCACAAAGCTCTTTCTCGGAACAGGCACAATCAATTCTCCTACTGAACTGGAGAGAAGAGAACATGTCTTCAGTCATTTGGAAAGGCTCTGGATAACTCAGGATTTAGTGGCATTTGTGAAATCCACAGCCCCAGTTGTTGCTGCATGTTACTCATTATTACTTGCACTACAACAATCAGTAGCACGCAGTCCTCAGAGAGGTTGCATAGTACATTCAAAGGAACAATCAAAAGAGTGGAAAGATAGGACAGGCAGATGTACAACACAGACTGGGAGCCACAGGAACCCAAACTATGTAATCTGAAGACTTCATCTTCCCTCTGTCTTAAAGAGAAGTGAATAGAATGTATTAATACATTATTACTAATTACAATGTCACTTATCACGGGATCCACATAGGAAATGGTGCTTAAGAAAAGACTATGCCAATGCTCCTATAGCAGTTGTGTTCAGTAAATCAAAGGCAGAGGATTTAATTTCTTATCCCGACTGTAACACTGGAGTTCAGGATTGTGCAGTCCAAAGCCATTGATGACCAATACAATTACAGTGTTGGCAAATTCAAACAAACATTCCTGCCAACATGACATGAGTGATTTTCACACCATAGTTCCAGTGCTTGAATCAACTGCCCAACTGTGTCATGGCTCTGGTACATCTAGGGATAGTGATGGCTATGGTGGAAGATTACACCTCATTTGTCACCTGACTAAACACAGGTAGGCTTGGAGGGATCTAAGCAGACCACTGAGTCTTTGCTTTTCAAGACCAGATAAAACATACCCCGAGATAACATGAAACATTCTGGCTCTGAAGAGTGACTACCTTGAGAGACACCATTGGCAAGAGGGATGCACCCAGAGCCCCTTCCCTACTCCACACTTGGTCAAAGAGCTGCACATAACCAGTGTCATGCTAATAAATCTCCTGAATTAAACCAGCTGCCATAACATGCAGCAATGTAACATGAAAGTCCCAGGACATGCAATCAAATGACACACGCCACCCTTCCCTCTTTCTGCACATGTGTTCAGGGGCTGCACTGACAAATGTGTCCTGCTACTGGAGTAAATTTGACCAAGCTGCAGACACTGCTGGAGACCGAACTGCTGCTGTGCACAATTATGCATTGTGCATTTTGTTCCCCTTACAGCTGCAGTTCTGCATTGTGGCACACTGCTGTACATAATGGGCTTTGACAGCACGTACTGTACACTGTGGGTGGGCAAGAGCTGCCTGGTGTGCAGCTCTTCAGATCTGTGTCCTGACCATTCAGATCACCTGCATCTGACTTGGCAGATGTACAGTCAATTCAGACACTTTGCAAGGGGAGCAGGCTGGCAAGCAGCCACTGGGAGTAAGGACAGTCTAGCAGAAATGAGCTGCTGGTCCCAGGACCATCACATGTGTATGGGAAAGAACTTCAGCCCACTCATACAAAGCTTCCCTGGAGCACAGCCCCAAATTCACCTTTACTCCCGCAGCCGTGCTGCAATGGCATTGACTCTACAGACTGCTTTAACTTTTGTTACTGTATTCTTTCTGATTAACACGGCCTTTTGCTACAAAAATATGTGCCTTTTAAAATAGAGCACTTGAATTCCTCCTCTATAAAAAGCTCTCAGCTAAAGTGAATGTCCTGGCCACAGGCATATGATCTGGAAGACACCCCATCCATTCAAAGCAGCATAAAAATATTTGGGCTACTTCACATGACTTGAACATACCCTTGGAAAGACAAAACTAGCAATAAACACTGGCCTACCTAATCCTGTGATAGATTATTTTTATTTTAGTAAAGGATAAAGTTATCTTGTAATTTATACATGAAGACTATTGAAAATAGGAGTGGAACAGGAAGATTCAAAAAGCCTCTTTTTTAATTCATGCAAACAGATAGCTACATGAAATTCATCGTGAAAACTTGGCCAACTCTTCAACAGAGGAGAAAAAAAACCCTAAATTTTCCCTATCTTTTTCTGTATTTTCAATTACAATAGATGCATATTAAAGTGATTTTATAATGTGACAGGGACTACGTGTGTGCAAAACCATGGGGAGAGGGAACAGCCTTTGGTAATGTTACACGGTACTCAAGATGAAGATATAAAGAAAATAGTTTGTGGATTTGGCTTGACATGCTGTTGTGACTCATACTAGAGAGATGTAATGTGTGGGATATGTTAAGTTCCACTGAAATAAAAGAAGGCTCAAAATCTTTGCAGTTTTAAATACTGTGATTACTGCTAATGTGGAAAAAAAAACCTGCATCATGGGCAAGTCTAATCGTTAAAGCATTAATTTTGCCAAAAAGAGTATCAGCTACAATTAAAAAAACCCAAAACATTCAGGGGGTTTAACTTCAGTTGAGCTCACCCTAAAGCTTCTCAGTTATGAAGCATGAAGTACAGGACAATTTGCTGGTTCTATGACAGTGGCAACTAGAATCAACCTACTAAAGGCCAAATTACAGCAACATTTTCCTAGTAATATTTTACCTGCTAAAACTGTTGCTATTACCAAAATAACTGAAAATGAGATGTATTGTCTAGCAAGGAATGGTCCACAGACATTCACTGTACTAAGAGAAGTATATGCACAGAATAAGTCCTGGCAACAAATATCTTCCTGCCTCAAAAATCAATCAAAATCCACACAGTGCAGTACATCACACTGACACTGCTGGCTGTGACTTCTTTAGAATGTGCATTGTTTGCCTTAGACTCATAATAGGAAAAATGTTTATTTTGCACATACACCTTTCCAAGGCTAAGATGTACAGGAGCTACTTCACACTGAACAGAACAGCAATCTCTCCCACAACTCTCAAGAGTCTGGAGGCAGTGCAGACCAAGAGCTGTTAGTCAGCAGCTCAGCCCCAACTAAGGAGCCACTGAGGGTGCACTGTCAGAACCAGCTTATCAATGTGGCTGAAATACTGTGAAGAACCTAATAATGTACGTACTCTGTTATGCAAGAACAATGGCACTGTTGTACTCTCTTTATCTCATAACAACCATGAAAAATAAGAATAAGCTCAGGCAGGCAACACTATACCTGAAAATTTCATAATGGAGTATGTTTCCAAAGGAGCAAAGGAACAGATCTTCAAGCCTTTCTGACTAGGCATAATTAACAAGAGTTTCTAGAGAAGTATCTCTATCTGTGTGCACAAATCGTTACCAAAAAAAAAGAAGTAACATAGGAAAAAAAGCTTTATTCTTTCTATTACAGTACGTCAGGCGGAGTGTTCAATACTGTCCATTTACTTACACTTACAGGACAGATAGAGTATAAACTTCTGCCTTAATTAGAGGATTCCCCTCTTATAAAGGTGTGATAAAAGAAGATCCTTTATCCTTTGGGACCATCAGGGTTGATGATCAGAGATCAGTATGATCCTTTTGCTGTACATGAAACAGTGTTGTCGTCTCAAACTGCATTATCAGTCACATATTTTTCTATAACCTTCCTGTCTATGTATTTTCTAAATGCCTTTTATGTGTCTAACACAAGCTCATTCTGCTCAAAACAAATACTACATGGGAAAAATGTTTATATATGCTTACATAAAAGGCTATAGTCACTTCTTACATTATACAGATAGCGCTGCTGCTTTTATTTAGAAGACTTATTTTAAACAGAACAATCTTACTGTAAATAATACTAAACTATTTCAGCAGTTAAAAGAGGTCCTACTACAAGACCTTGATAGCTAAAAGGTTTGTTTAACACAAAATGTTACAATATTGATGCCACGGTGGGGGGGGAACTTCTTAAGAGTTTAGGGACAGAATTCTGGTTTCAAATACAGCACTTATTTATTCTTCAAGTTCAGAACTGCTCTTTCCCAAAATCGAGGCGATATGGCCATGCTTGGCTATAAATTAATGGTAATCATTGCTCAGTAAAGCTTTGTCTTTTACTACCTAAAGTCCTGAGTAGTTCATCCAGTCCTGAATTTAGGCCATCCCGTAATTATGTGAGAATTTTATGCACTGGGAACTGCTGGAATCGACCATCCGGCCCTTTCACTGCTGTTTCAACCTCTTGTCACATCCTCAAATATCATACAGATGCCCTTTGCTTTTTACTTTTGGGCAACTGTCAGGAATAATCTTGGAAGAGAACACAACTTTGGGAACTAGCTATCCATGGAATCAACAGAAGGGCTTCATAGAAGGAGCATCTATTAGACAACACTGAGCATGTTAGATATACTCAAAAAATGTAATTTTAAATTATCAAGGTATCATGGTATAAGTTGCAATAATGCAGTCACCTCCTTTAAAGGATAAGAATGTCAGTAAATAGCTTCAATTTTACAACTAGGTACTCCTGATTCGGGGGCTGGGAAGAAATGAGTTGTACACTTAGTACCCTGCTTACCTATCTGCAAACCCAAATATTCCATCAAAAGAAAAGTAATTTGTCATATCACTGTCAGTTTTGTCCTTCTGGCCCACTGTCCTTGCTCACAAGCTGAATTTTTCTTCTGCTAAACAGTTTATTAACCCCTAATCACCCAGTTACTTCTGCACTTGATTGCATGTGTAATTACCTTTTGTCAGGTACAATTTGCCTGATAAACATGTCAGAACACTTGCTGCTTAGTCTGTTGAAACAGATAAATGCTGTCTTTCCACAGCCTTGGGGCATAATTAACGGGGGGGGGGGGGGAAAAAAAGGCAGTTATAAAAACAGACAGAAGCTGATTCAGTGAGGCAGGAGTTCACAGCGTGCAGGCCGCCAATGCCCATGGCCGGCCCGCTATGCTTGCCTGAGCGCTTATTGAGCTCCAGCCTGCTGTGACAGGGCAACATGGGCAGCCTCAAAACAAAGTTAAAGTAGGTTTCCACGTGAACTTCAAAAAAAGAGTGGGATGACGCCCGTCTGAGGGAAAAAAAAACCTAACAAAAACAACGAAGTGAGGCAACAGATAATGATATTGGTATAGTCCCTGTCATCGTTACGTGTTACCCTCAAGCAGCCTCCCTGAGATGAGTCCAGGGATTGAAAAACTAAAAGGAAGCAGAGAAAAAAGAAAAGGAAAAGCAAAAAGGGCAAGATGCGGTGGAAAACGGAGGCGGGGGGGGGTGTGTGTGGAGAAAGAAAGAAAAGGCAAAAAAGCAGCTTTGTGGGCTCAGTTGTTTCTAATTTCTGCCCCGTAGTGTTTGCAGGTTATGTACCCAGGCACTACGGGAGTGCAAAAAAAGAAATCCTTACCTGACCTCTGGATAACCCAAACAGGAGATTAGCCCATTTCCAAGCAAAGCAGGTTGTCACACTGTTAGGCCAATTGCTTCTATTGACACTTTGCATAAACATCTTACACAGGGTGATCAGAAAGGACTGTTATGCCATTAACGCTTTTTTTATTTTTTTTATACCTAAGCCTTACAGAATAAAGGCCTTTCTGAGCCAGGGATAACAAAAGGGTCAAAAGGTCACAAACATTCCTTTAAGTAGGTAAAAATCAGGGAAGTTTAGATTCATTGAAAAGTGCAAATTGGAAAATTTTTTGCATCTTGCAACATTCCAGAACGCTCAGCTTTTTCTAATTTTACTTCTAGCAAATTCATTAATCTACTTCATTGAGCATTTTTACTTTTCTTTTAAATAAGAGAATGCTAAACCCTTCATTTTAGGAAACAGCGAGCTGTCTAATCTTCTCAGCTAATCAGTAATCTAAACAGATTTCGATGTTACCATTAAAATCCTCATGGGGATCAGTGTAAAAACATATAATTTTTTCTTGGAGTGGTATGACTGAACAGTGTCTCACACACAGTTTTCACCTATAATTTACACAGTATGTGGTTTGCATTGTGCACAGCAAAATATTCTATATTTCCCTTTGGTTTGTTTTTGCTTTGATCAGAGATGGAAACAATCTCCCTTTAATAGTATAAAAGCCACCTGCTGGGCATCGCAGAGTACAGCTAATTGGTATATTCTTTCAAATTTAGATATAATGGATCTTGACCTCCTTAATTAAAAAAATCCCAAACCCTTGAATACTGGTGATCTCTTCTGGGAAATGAACTGTGCCAAGCATATTCAACTGCAAGTTATGTTCAATCTTTTCTTAAGAGAGAAAACAGAAATAGCATTGCAATTTCTTCCTTCAGGATGCACGGCTTTTGATCGAGAAAAAAAGCCCCCTGACTGTTGTTAGCTATGTATCACTTAAGTCATTAAGATAAAGGAATAGCAAATACATTATTATTTCAAGTATTACTATTTATATTGGGCTTTGGAATTAAAAAGCTTCAAAGATTAAGGGGACTTTTTCATTTTAAACTTAGCAAGCTCACAAAAGAAACTCACAAATGTCCCAGCTCTCAACATTTCCCACCCCAAGAAGCTCACACTGTACCAATATACACCTTTTATTCAGAAGAATAAATGGGCTTGATGACCCAAGAGGAAGCCTGTCAACCAGAATCATTGTTGTTTCATAATTTCTGACATAACGTTAACCTCTCAGTGGAGCTATAATCTCATCGGTTTGTGAACTCTAAAGCAACGCTGCCTTCCTTTTGTTAAAACACTTATTTGTACTCTGCCCAGCATAATGGGGCCATGGTCCATGACTGGAACTCATCCGCACTGCAGTAACACAGCTATACAACAACAACATTTTCTTTTTAGCCCCTGCTTATGTTTCATGCACAAGTATGCATGAATATGTTACACACATATAAACTTATTTCTAACGAATTAACAAAAAAACATCTGCATGAACATGAAGATAACACCCCCCAGTAGTTCACCAAATGTTATTTCCCTTGTTTATTAAAGCATGCACACCATGAAAGCACTTACTAGATTGGAACTAAAATGTGAGGGACCAGAATCAGAACCGCACAAAGACCAGTCTTGTTCACACTAAACATTTCCTGGTCACAAAGAAACTACAGAAGTATTTAAAACACAGATATTTAAGTCCAGCTTAGAAGGGAAAAAAAAGAGAGTTCACTAACTGTAGAATGACACAGCACCAATCAAATGCAATTATTACTTAATCAGTCAGCATTCGTTACTGCTGACAAATACCTTGTTAGCCTGGTTGGCAAGTCCACCTGCCACTTGCAAAAATATTCTTTTTTATTTACTCCTGGTGACTTATTTAGTGAATGTGGTGAATTTTAAAATCCCCCACTACTGATCACATAACTGGAACAACACACACCGGTCTTTTATTTCAAAGTGTAAATTGATCTCTTGATCTGTAAATGCCTCCCCATAGTTTATGCTACTCTTTTTCTGGATTGGTATAACAAATGCATTTTCAAAGTGATGTTATGGGGACTTAGCTATGCAATTCCCATTAGTGTCAATGGGGGTCGCAGGCTAAATTCCTAGGCAATGCTTTGAAAACTGAGCCCTGGGTTTTCAAAGGAAGGATAGTTTTGTGTTAAAAAGGCAATGTCTTTCCATTTTTAAGCCGTTCCATTATATGCACAATTTTTTCCACTACACATTTAAAAATTGTGCATTGGGGACATTTAAATGTTCACAAAAATGAAACAGTTTTATATTTAAATGCTTCCATCTGTTTCATATGTATAAGTGAAGACCATATCCGTCACTATCATGAATGTTGGGATACAATCTTTAACATATTTTTCGGTGTATAATGTATAAACTCAAAGGTTATGACAGCTGAACCACTGGGAATTGTTGTCATGCTAAGGAAAAACTTTAAAAGTTACTTGTGTTCAATTAAGTCTTTTATAACCTAAATTCTCTGAAAGGGTGGAATTCTCTCCTAAAATCTGGACTGCAAGGTACACTCTGGGATATGTCTGATCTCGTTATATTCACAAGCAAGCCCAAATACATTTTTTTACCGACTGGCACTTCAAGTGAACTTAGGCCAGCCTACACAATAAAACGCTTGCTGTTTAAGTCACATGAACAAGCTTGTTGTTGTTACTATAACCAGAAAAACACTCACAACATATAATTTTTACAACTACCATTAAAACTTCAAGCAGCCCAAAATGTAACATCTGAAGAAAGCCAATAAAAATTAGTCACTGAAGCAAATGCAAATAGCTGGGCCTTCAGCAATACACAATAAAGCAACAAGGAATACCTCTTCAAAGAAGATTTGTTTAATTACAGTGCAAATGTTTATTATGAAGTGTATTCTTCATCATCACTAAAGAACAAGCTGGACTAGTAGTAAAAGAACCATCTTTTGAGCCTAGAAACAGGGAAGAGTTTGAAAAGCAGGAGCCTGGCAGACAGTCAGGCTCCAGAGGGCACGGGTTCGGGCCAAATTGCTCCTGTCAAGCCTGTCAGCCGGTACACGAAGTCCCATTAGACAAAGCATAAAACTATGTCAATGGTAAAATTTGTGTGGATTAAAAAATAAGTATTATGCAATGGCCAAGTCATTCATATTTTTTTGTTTGTTTTTGAGCTTCTGAGGCAGAGGCAACATGCTCAAACAGCACACAAGGGTGACAAGTGCAGCCCCCCAAAACAGGGCATCCACCTCTGACCTGAACAAAACTTTGAAAATATTATTTAAGCTTTTTAAATTATAAGGCATTTAATACAGCCAGTTAATATTAAGCTGTCATTTTCATTTGGCTTGTCTTTTTTTTCTTTTTTTAAACAGAGATTCTCGAGTAGCTTTAAACAGTAAAATTTACCCAAAACATTATTAACTAAAGAGGTAATTTTTAGAGGTCTGATAACTAAACTTATATTTTCTATACAAACCTCTTTCAAATGCATAAGATTTATTAACAGATTTGCTTTTAAGTAGTTGCTTGTCTATGAAATAACACCATAAATGGCATGTGATGTGGCACAGTACCTTAAAATACTTATTGTGGGGATTAAAATGGTAGCATTTGTCTCAATCTTCCTGTGCAAATCTGTTGGGAGACGTTTCACTAGAAAAGGTGTATTAAAAATTTTTAAGATCTATTGTTAAAATGAACTGTTTTACAGAAGATGGAAATTAATTAAAAAACATCTAATTTGGTGTAACTGGAATAAAATTTAAACACAAAACAACAACTCCCATATTGTGTTCTAGAACTGAACACTCTTGTCTTTTCTGTCATATTTACTATTTAGTAGTATCCATGTGAGTAACCAGATGCCTGCAGTCTCACCAGAGGTCAGTATCTATACTATACAATGAAAAATCATTCTCTGACAAATGTTTTGAACTAATCCAAACTTGTCCTTGTATGCATGCACACCTAATCTATAAAGTCAGGCTGCAGTACCCTAGAACTAAATAACAGTAGTGGTCTTGCCCAAGTATAATTACAACTCCTGAGTTTAAATTTCAGTCTGATTACTTCTAGGTTTGAAGGAAGGAGTTTTAAATACATGGCCCTGGCATGCAAATATAAACTGATGCCTACGGGAAGACAAGCAAGAATGACACAGCTCCATAGCATCAACCTCACAGAGGAGGGAAAGACTTCAGCTGTTTGTGTGCAGCTGCAGCTCACAGAACTGACCCAGGAAGCTGCCAGCCTGGCCACAGGAAATTCAGTAGTAGAATAGGATATTTCCTTCTCCTAGCTTTCCAGTTATTTCTTGACATATTCTGACTTGAACTAAAACAACAGAGAAAATTACATCTAGGAAAACCACTGAAATTACACTGTTACAGAGACTGAGCCTTACAACCAAGCAGGAGGATATACATCAGGTCTGTAAGGTTTATGAGCACTTCTTGATTTTGCAGTATTTGATCTCCACAGAGGTTGAGGATCTCTAGTGTGCACCTATGAAACACGTCTCCACTGAGGTAACCAGGGGTTCCACAGCCTGCTAGTAGGGGAAATTTGTAGGGGAATTCACCGGTAGGGGAAAATAGTTTCAACACAACAGTGTAATTTTTTTTTCATATATAACTTGTTGGTTTCTTATGGTTTATTTTTCAGATTTGTATGGTTCTCAAAAAGATGCAGATCTAAAATAAAAAAATCACAGAGTCTCAGTGCTCTGGATTCTTATGTTAGGTGGCCACCAAAGCCATCAGCATTTTATACATAAGGCATCTCTCTGAAAAACCTCTGCTGAAAGCAGATATAGAAACTGTTCAATAAAGCATCTCAGCTGATCTTGGGTGCTGAACTAGAATATGTGAAAAGCCACTAAAATCTAAGACATAACAGGCCAGAAACCAGCACCATTTTATTTGCATCCAGTGAAACAAAAATCCAATGCAATCTATAAGACAAACACTTAGGTGTGCTCATCATGAGTTTACTGTAAACAAACAGTTATTTCTTCCAAAGCAGTGCACTCAGGGTATGGCTGCAGAACCACCCTTCATAGCAGATGAAGTTACATCCCTTAGGGAAAGCTATACTAGATCTGGGAACCACTGGACAAGGAATCCCACAATCAGTAGCTCAGGAATGTAAACACAGACAAGTTAAGAGCAAAGCCAAAATCACTAGACAAAAGTTTCATATTCTTTCCTGGAAAACCTTCACTTTCTTTTTCAGCTACTACAAGAAGTTTACGCCCACATTTATATCTGTCAAGTGACTTAAAAAACATTCTAGCAAATACTAGAGCCTGTATAAAATTCCACTATGTTTTCTTGTCTAGATAACTTGCTTTAGCAAAGGCTTCTGAGCCCAGTAAGCTTCAGTAATAAGAAACCATAATAACTCAGAATTTATTTTTGTTGGCTTTTTGCAAAAGATCTTTCTTCTCCTGCTGCTATGTTTGCAAACTTTTTAGGAAAAACCCTTTCTGCTTAATGTCAACAGTCCACTTCTCTAAGAATCACATCTTCACAAAATTATTCTCCTTACAGTGTGATCTTTTTGCTTACAATATGCCCTTTCTCCTCACTTCTCAGACTGTATTTTCTTAAAATATTTAATCTGAGAAATTATTTTCATAATTGCTCCAGAAGAGAGAAAAAAAATCCTAACTATATAATACGTAATTTGTAATAATCACACTTCATATCTCAGCTCCAATAGATCCCAATACACATGGATTCTACTGCTGAGTAAGGATAGCACAACTCAGCTTCTAATGCCTTCTGCAACTCAGAAACCTCTTCCCTGATTTTATTTGCCACTTTGAAATGTTATCCCTTTCTGGCAAGTAATCCCGTGCTAGATTCTTTTGCTTCTTAAACGAACATTATTCTCACCCTTTATTGACTGACCACATCTATTATCACATGTAAGCAGTGTTAATCCTCTAGTAATTAACACCCTTATTAGAGTAATTTTAACTCAAAGAAGTTTAAATCACATTATTTGTTTTATTTAATTAAGCTATGGGGACTGTTTTACACTATCATTTGAGTTTCTGCCTGTGCCTTTTCCATCTACCAGTTACTCAGGTTCCTCCCACCCCACGTATTCTGTCTAGGCATTATTCAACGTAATTCTCTTCCACTGTGAACCTTTTAAACTATTCTTTACGTCAAGAGCTGCAAGACTTAGGAATTATATTGAAATTACCATTCCCAAAACTATCACACAGATGTGCATTTCAATGATATTATCAAATCAATATTTCCATGAGACTCGGTAGCCTGTTCGTGCTTAAAATGAAAGAGACACTTTTAATGTATCCTAAGCAAGAGTAGCTATTTTTATTTAAATTTTAGACTGGCAAAAGGGAAGGAGAATCAGAATGCACTGAGTTGTGCCACTTAGAAAGTCTGGGTCAGCACTTTGTTACTTTGAAATACGCTTTTAAAATTGTATTTTGTGCATATGTGTCTCTTCTGCATGTTCCTTTCTATGGGAAAACAATCGATACCTATGTTCTCCTGCAGATCTCAGGTAAGCTACTTAACTGACATGTTTGACACAGGGTCAAAAGATGAAAACTGTTTTCTGGTTTAACTGCATCATGTTACACTGTGCACTCTGGAAGAGTGCAGGCTAATTGTGTGTCCTCCTCGAACAATTCGCTGGAGGCATGCGACTGAAACCAGGAAAGCTTGTGTTCTCCTGGGAATAAGGCAACCTGATGGCTTCATAGACTTTATACACCATTAACTGTGCACTGAAAGTCTTTTCTTTCCTTTGGGTAAAAACATCTCTTCAGACTTTTAATGTTTTAAAAAAAAAGGTTCTTAATGGGTCTCAGCATAAACCACAGAAAACTATAAACAAAGAAAGAAAAGGATAAAGACAATAAAGTGCATTTCTAGACAGGAACTAACCTTTTCCTCTTTCTTCATTGTCTTTTTTTTCCTCCATCATCTACTACATTACTCATATTTTCACATTTTTTCATTATTTTTTCTCTCACCATCACTCTCTCTATAATTGTGTGGTTTCCTAAATTACGCTCCTCCTTTGTTACTAAGGCTCTAGGGAAAAGTTCCCTTCAAGAGTTTTTCTTTAGGTTCTAAAACACACAAAATTTGTATGTAAATTTTACTTGTTATTTCAACATTCTTTAAAACAACGCAACTTCTGAGATGACAAACCAGAAACACCCATAAAAGACATAAATGCTAACATTTAAGCCAGTAAAATATAAAAATGTGCCTAAGAACAGTCGGTACAGTCAAATCACCTATAGTATAATCAGTTCAATCAGAAACCAGTTATTTACACAACAGTAGTTTCTTTTGCCCCCTATTAGTATCTTTGTACTAACAGAAAGAAAACGAGGTTTTTAGTACACCAGGTTTTACTGACTGATTGGAGGCAGTCAGAGAGCCAGAACAACATTTTTTAATTCTTATTTCTGCAGTGCTAAAACCTCCAGCTCAAGATCAGTGTACTGTATAGTACATATTGCACAGAGCCTTTTGAAAATTTGCTCTTTTGTTCTAAAACATTATCATCCAAATGAATAAATATTCATTAACCACATTTCACTTATTCAATTCACTGTCATACTATGCCTATGTACATTCTTCTTTGTGGTGTTCTGAAGCAGAGAGCAACCCTTGATTTCTTGTTGTAGAGGGTTCCTTTGATTCTCCTGAATTTTACATTGGCCCTATAGCAACTTCCAAAGAAGAAATGAACTGCCTTTCTTTTCACAGAAGAAACTAAAAAAATGGGAAAACATGGGATGTTGTTCCTGCTCTCTGTGACAGACAGATAAGTTAAAGAAGGAACGGAATCCAAGTATGTTGATTGATGTAACTGAAAAAGTACTGAAGGCAAATCTGTAGGGTTCAGGTGTTAGCAGAGCTGCCCAATATATACTATATACCAGTGGTACTACCAGTGTAGCTAAGGCTGGAGGATGTAAGCAATCTGTGAACAGAAATTATTGAATAACCTAATGCAGCTACCAGCCCCATGACTCCCCAATGGGTGATGAGGACTCATAGATGTTAAAAGAATACAAATAACAACTTGAAGGAAAACAATTATTTTCTTCTCCTGTGTTGTTCAATTAACAATGCTCATTCATTACTCATAGGAACCACATACCACCCACGGGATTCAGAGGAAGTCCTGTGGAGCTGGGGGCTCCAAAACTGAACTCCATCCATCAGCTCAGGGCTACAGAGGACCCAGACACAATAGTAGAGATCCTGCAGCAACTGGTTGTCAGCAGGGAGACAACAGCTTGATATAACGTATTCACAAACTTCAGGCAAGTCACACACCCAAATCTTGCTTCCTTGCATTTACGTCATTTCTTATGTGACAAAGATAAATGTGAAGATCAAAACAAGAGCAAAATTGCTAGCAAAAGGAAACTATTACAGAGAAACTTCACTCCACTGAATAACTTTGACTGAATGGGATGTGTATCAGTAACTCAAGAAAGGGTAAGCAGGAATATAGAAATATAATAGGTACATGGGTCAATTATTTCTAATTCAGGCAGGAGATTTGTTAATTAAGAAATTATCTGAAAGCAAGCCTTCTGAAACCTTTCTACTGACAGATCCTCTGCAAAAGAATAGAAACTTTCTCCAGATAGAGCTTAGTTTGTGCTTTCTCTCATAATATCCTTGGAAGTGACTGCTTTATAAACAGTTTCCCAGGCATGCAGCATGCCAGTTACTGAAGAAATTTAGTACCTCATCAAAGAAAACTGAAGCCTTTGGGGTCTGGCATTGTGGACAAGGTGTAGTAGAGATAATGCACTTCAGCTATCAAGGATGCATTTTCAGTGCCATTCAGGTAATACAGGGAATTCCTCTGTAACTATGTGATAAGCCTTCTTGAACAGAAGGGCCTTCCAGAGACATGTTTTCAACCATAACAACAGCTCTGCAGATTTTTGAATGAATTGATTAACTATTTCTAAACCTTATCTTGTGAAAGCACTGATGACTAAGAAGAAGAGCTGAAAGCTGATTAAACATGACAGGTAGTAGTATTTAGATAGGGACTCGGATATGTCCATCTAAATAGCCTTGACAGCAGGTTTTGCCTTTTTTGATCAACTTTTCCAGTGAAACTTCTAGTAACTTCTATGATGGTACTATTTAGAAGATGGAACTCCTCTGCACTGTTTTAAGTAGTCAAGAGTTTCACCTACATGCGATAAATGAGATCAATAAATGCCATTTCCCATCTGAATTCCCACACCTATAAATTCACTTAACACTAACAACTTCCCCCAGTTTGGTTCAATTAAGGCTTATGTTCTTTTGCAAAGGTTGTTATCTGCAGGTCTCTAAGTTAGGAAAATTATTTTCTTTTTTTTGGTAACTTCCATGGTTTAGGTTCCTACAGCATTCTTTACTGTCAGTTAGGAGATGACATTCAGCTTAAGCATTATACCTTTCATCACAGTCTTTAGTGCACAAGATAGTATACTTTCCTCTGAAGAAACTGGTACAGTTTTTGCCATAGATGGAGTAGTGTATCTTGTAGTTACACAGTCAAATGTACATTGTTTTATTTAAGTAAGTATTGATGTGGCTACTGAAGTAAAGTAACAGCCTTTTTAAAACCTGTTTTCAGGTATGCCCTCTCATTGTCAGTAAGCTGGGATCTAGAGGAAAAACTTGGCAAACTATTTATGTGTTATTTGTACTTCTCTGCTGAAAAAGAGGAATTCAGATATTAAACTGGATACAATTAGTTTTGTGTTGAATTTGATAAATTTTTTAACATCCTAAAGAACACACATGCACCCAATACCTGGCACATATGCTCTTACTTCTTGGCAGTATCAGTGTAGGAATATCGAATGGTAGGAAATCACTGACTTGCCATCCTGCTTTTATTCTGCAAACCCTTATCAAGATAATGGATCCAAAGCCATGCTTGTTTTTGACACCCCTCTGCTAATTTCTGTGCATTTGTTTCCAAAGCTTCCTAATTCTTACCAGCTGGCAGTTATAAATCTAAGTAACAAGATGACTTGCTTCTGTGTACAGAGCACTGATCAAGATCTTCCTCACAAACATCTGGGCACACAACTTGTGATCTAAGACTACTGTGAGTACCTACTTTAGAGAATCTAGCTGAAAAGGAGAAATCAAAAGCAAGAGATTCTACTGGGGAATATAAGGGCTTACAAACAAATTGTAATGTTCATATGAAGAATTCCCATTTACTTGTAAGAATACTGCATTCTGAAAAGACATTGCGTCCCTCCTGCAAGTCAGATAATACACATTTAGCACGCAGTCATACTCCGATCAGCTATGCATATGCATGCTACCAGTACGATATGAATACATGAGATATTGAGCCTTGAAGTGTCCCTGTTCGGCTCACACCATGCCTTAAGCCCTCTTCTGTTTCAGTGCGGAGGCAGTTTATGGAGAAGGGCAAGGCCAGCAAGAGTGTTGCTTCCTTCCTCAGCAGCGCGAGACCGATGGTCTGAAATCCAAAGAGGTGCACCTCTTGTTTTGTTGCTGTCTGAAATCTGAGCTCCTCTCTTTAGCTGAATAAGCAGCATTGCACTGAAAACTACAGAAGCACAAATCCCATTACATAACACCCCGAGGCTGGGCTTCATGTTACAGATGTAATGTGCTTCTCTGCTTGTTCAGAGAAGCTGGGGAGTGCATGGGGTGGGGAAAGGGATCAGTAAGCATTGTGAAAGAGCCTCTGTGAAGATGAAAGTCTCAACAACCATTTCCCTCAGGAAGCAAAAGATGAAATACTCTGTACTACTCGCTAATTAAAATTTCAGTCTTTGCCTTATGAAAGAGAGGCTTACTTTTATCTTTAAACTCTAAAGTTTTTAAGACTTACTCCTAAACATAGCTAGGGATTTCTCCCTCTTGGAAAATCCCGATGTTTTTTCAGGTCAAGACTCTTCTGCAGAGTAGAGGCCAGGGGTAGGTGTACCCTACTCATTTCAAAGCATAAGCACTGTGTGGCTGGCAGCTTGTGAATGAATCCACAGCACATCTTTGATGCCTTCAACCTCCAAGAATCACAGTGGATAGGTTTGGCAACAGGCTGCAACTTATTCTTGGAATGTCCTAAAGGGCTCAAGAGTGTTCTCCACAGGAAACACAGATGGTGAGAGCTTCAGTATGCTTTACATTTGGGGAATTGGAGACAAGCCAGAGCTGAAATGCAGTTACTACCACAGGAAATGAATTCAAATTAAACACTACAGACAAACAGTGGGGAAGACTGAGCTGTCAGCCTGCCTTCAGTGGCAGACAATCCTGTGGCTGGGATTGAAGCCTAGTGATCTGTGGCACAGTTCTAACCTACAATGAGTTAGTTCTGAGTTTAATAGAAGGACAGTATCATCTCACAGTGATGACTGAGAAGAGGAAGAGGAGGACTGTATTAAGTACTAGTTAGAAATTTCTCCATCAAATATATTTACACCTGTTGCATGCAACACTACAGTTTAGGAGGTTAGCAATATTTCTCACCAACAATACACCAGAAAATGCATTACAAAGTAAATGAAGAAGCAACCCAGGAAACTATCCATGTAATTTCCATTATGCTTTGGAATCGGAAGAAAATGCATTCATAAATATCAAGTATCAATTTTTAGAAGTATATATTGTTCATTCACAATAAACGGAGCTCATAAAAGTGCTTATCTACATGCTTATTTACACACATCATAAACAAAAGTCTGACAAAAATGTATCTTCTGATGTTTCTATGGTAAACTGTTTAATAATCACACTGCTTGCATTATGACTTTATATCTAATTTATCTCTAATTTTAGCAAAATATTAACAGAATTTGCTGAAAAGCTTTGAGAATTTTCTCCCATACCTATGCAGAATTTACAGACCTTGTTGCTCACAGTCCTTGGTCTCACAGACTGGGGCACATCACTATCAGACTGTAAACTCTATCTTACCATGTGGGTGGAGGTACTGCTATGGTAGCTGCTTAACTTGGGGGTTACCAATAGTACATGATTATGTTCACTTGAGATGGATGCTCCTGCTGCAGGATCAGCACTGACAACAACTGCAGGATATTAACAATACGTCATTAAGTGCCAAAAGGACACAGATGAGACACAGCTCTCCTCACCCCTAGTAAAATAAGGAAATGCCACAATCATCCAGCTGAGTACTTGCCTGAGTTCAGACAGCAGAGGAAGAAGGCCTGTTGGAGCTGAATTAGTGCCTGTGGTAGAAAGAAACACTAGAAGCAACTTACAAATGCTATAGTGAAAAGAAGCCAAGCTGCACCTGCAGCTTAGGTTATAACTCTGCAGGCAATAAACTGATTTCAAAAATAGGCATTTGTTACCACCCAGTTGGTTATCAATCAGGAAATTTGCCCTAGGACAGTAACTATTAACCTCTTGGGCTACCACAAGGTTATTGTTCCCGTCCACTACACACTACACTGGCTCCCGAAGAATAATGCACAAATTGTAAGATTCAAGCCTTTTCTCACAGTATTTAAGTATTCAGGACATCTAAGAAACTGCTTCACATTCCAGAACTGTAACCCTAGTCTTTAGGCACTAAAGAACAGATCATAACCAGGACAAAACTAATTCATGTCAGAGGCTGAGCTTCCTCAAAGACTAATTCAAGTAGGACTAACTAAGACCTGTTTACTTTTGAAGGTTAATTCCAATTGACCTAGGATCTGAATCAGTAGCAAAATCCCCAAAGTTCATTCCACCTCACTTTGGGCCACTGCACTATTTATTCAGGCTCTCTATCCTGAGATTATCTTCCGTGTGATGCGGGTTGCAGGAGAGCTGTGTCACCTTCACAACATGCCAGAGACCAGGCTCCTTAAAGCAGTACATACCACTTGGACAACAACTGTCTTGCTGAGTTGGCCTTTCCGTCAGTTGCTTTAAGAAAGTGGGGCAAAAGAGTGTATGTATGACTTTAACTCCTACTGCCTGTCTTAGTCTACAAGGCATGACACAATTACTACAGCTGTACAGAACCACAATTCTATCCCAATTTGCTTAGCAGCTGTTCACTGCTATAGGAGCTGCAAGTTTCTAGATGATCATCGCTATCACTACGGGGAACTGTATATTAGTGTTCTCCCTGCAGTAACCTTCAGGTACCTCTCTAAGAAAATACTGAGTGTTATTCTGCGGTTTTAGAGCCACTGCCCATCTTCCTGGGCCTGAAGCACAATCCCCTCTTACCAGCCGAGGGATGAAACTACATAGGTACAGATCCCCTTTGGAGAATAGTCCACTGGCTGCCATAGATGCAAAGATTTCTACAGTTGCAAAAGCCAAGTAAGTTTTTGACTACACTCATTAACTATCAGTCAGTATAAAGCAAGTAAAATGACACTTCTGTCTGAAATTAAGAGCAGTGAAGCACTGGCACAAGATGCTCAGAGAAGTGTCAGAGTCTCCACCCCTGGAGATGTTTAAAAAATGTGTAGACGTGGCACTTCAGAAAATTATTTAGAAGGCATGGTGGTGTTTGGCTGACAGTTAGACTTAATGATCTTAGAGGTCTTTTCCAACCTTAACAATTCTATGAAAAAAACTACTCACATGCAGAAAAGACTATCCAAACATGAAATTATCCTGCATTCATTTGTTTAGGTTACTCCATATGACAGATGAGCTTTTAGGATCTTCAGAAATTGTGCCCCCCGCCCAGTTATTTTCTGTCTTGTGTGCCAAACATATATAGCAGAGCACAGTCAAAATGTAAAAATCAGAAAGTCATCTATGTACATAAAAGCCTTCCACCTGGCAGAAGAAAACAGAATAGAGAACAAATGTGATTTGCATGATTAGTCAACCAGATCAAGTCACCTCTGTAAGATGCTGAGACACAATGGTTATGGGAACAGCACAAAAATCTATATTGACTAGGGTTTCTATAGATTACTAAGATCTTTATGGTGGATTTTAAGTATGAGCATAAGAGGTGATAGCATAAGGAGGAAGAGATGGCTCATCAAAGGGGACACTGGTAAGTGCCTGGCCCCTTTGTGATTCCTGGCCTCTTAGAGCTTCCCACTACTAACTTCTGTTCCCTTTTTAGACGCAGCTCCTCCAACTATTTCTCTTTCTGTTTGCTCTTTTATGACCGTGGAAGGAAGAATGAAAATGGGCTTGCTGTGGACAACATGCCATCAACACACTGTCTTCAGAAAAAAAAAAAAAAAAAAGGATTAGGAACTCTTAGGATGAAAATAGCTATGACAATTCTGTTCAGAGCTGTTCTTCCCCCCACAGCAATCATCCAAGTGTAACTCTTCCCCTCTGTCCTCCAAGCTGGCTCCTTCTAAGTGACTTTACTTCTTTACTAAAGTGCGCTACAGTATCCTACTGCCCAATCCTCATTAATCTTACACACTCCCCTACTACAACAGGGAGGGAGTAAGCTGTTGTTGAGATAACTGGCTTCCATTAGCAACCATGCGATTGGCAGGACGATAAAGTCTTCTCCCTTGTGGGTCAGCTGCTTTTTAAGAAGAG
The DNA here is from genome assembly GCA_013389865.1 of Piaya cayana. NCBI lineage: Eukaryota > Metazoa > Chordata > Aves > Cuculiformes > Coccyzidae > Piaya > Piaya cayana. The sequence goes on from WAAB01025394.1 coordinate 461,121, forward strand.
GGCAATCCTGCTGATCCATCTTTTAGCTACAGTCTCTCACGGAGTCCCAAATCTCCTGCATTTTAGCTTTGATACAGTTCAAGCTTTTCCCCCTGTATCAGCCCCTACCTGTCATCAGCTCCTCTGTACCAAACAGCCAATATCAGGAGTTTGACCTCAGGGCACAGTCCGGGTGGGCAGGTAAAACCTGACCACTGGACCTACTTCCTTATCTTTCATATCCTGCAATTCATGAAATAGTATCAAATTCAAACTAAAAACCAGCAGCGTGACCTTTTATAAGAACTTTCTGAAAAAGGCTCTGTTGCCTTTCTAAGTATCCTTGAAAAGAACTGTCATCCACCCTATTAAGATAGAAATGGATCACAAATAAGGAAGAGAGGGAAAACACTGCAAATCCTTCGTAAATGTTTTTAACATATGCTTGCAATACCTTTTGGTAAGGCCCATAATAAAAAATATAGTAAAAAACAAATCAAAACAAATACACTAGAACTGTTCTAAATCTACAAGCTCCAGTTGCTACCCAACAGAGAGCTGCCCAGACTTTTGCTGTTTATGATGTACCTGAAATGGATTAGGTTCCCTTAGCATAAAAGCATCCTCTATAAAGCGTTACTTGCATCAGAAGAGTTCTAAATATAAGTTGCTAACATAAAATGAGAGCTATCATAAGCATGTCCCTATTTATGTGACATGCTCCACAGCTCCTGCTTAAAGCATCCAAAACAACCTTGCAAATACAGGCTCCGCAAGGATCCTATATCTGCTTCATGTAGTTCACAGTTATACCACTGTAGATACCACTGTTGTATTACTGTGAGAATGTAACAGGCAACCCTACCTTTTAACTTTTGTATTTAAAAATACACTTTAATTAAGCCCTTTCTAACTCTTAGGAGAAACTGGAATACTTTTGCCTCAGGATTTTTCCCTTCTGAAAGGCCTTTTCATTATCTTGCTGTGACAAACCTACTAAATTACTGAAAGCAAAATATTCTTACTATATGGATAATTTGGCACAGAATTCCTTCTACATTTCTCTTCTTTTCTGACTGCTTTGACAGGTGCTGAAAAGTATCACCAACATCTGCAAAAAGCTTACCCCCCACGTGAAGTTAATGATTCATTTCACTATTTAAATAACATACTCATGATTTTGTGAAATAATAAATCATAAAGTGAAATAAATCATAACAAAAGTATTTTGAAAGTTTTTGAAAATTATTTACTATAGGTGGACAGAGTGTTGGAACTTACAGAGAGCAAGAAATAGAAATAACTACATAAAATTAAGATAAGTAGATGTCAGTCTGGAAAAACCTTCCTTTTGGCAAGAACTACAGAAAAGTGCTTACAATATTAAGGCATTTCAAATAGATATAAAATTGATATAGAATAAAGATCAGTTAGTCAAAATAAAGCTGCTTTCTAAGAGTTTACAAGAATTCTATGTAACAAATTAAGGAAAGGAAATGCTGAATAATACCATACTCGATTCTGCTTTCTGGAGAGTAGTTTTGTGGGCAAAAAAAACATTGCTTAAAATGGATTCAGACCAGCACATACCAGGGTAACACATACACTCTTGCGAGAAGGTGTCACAGGATAGTTACAAAAAAGTCAGGACCAAAATTCAACCTTATAAGCACGTTAAGAGTACCACCAGTAGAACAGTGCCCCCTAACAACACATTGGAGAAACAGTTTTATGCTAAATTAGAGGGAATAGGGCCACTAATAACACTTCAAATAACTGCTTTTCAAAACTAATTACATGGGAATGCAAAAACATGAAAGGTTCTTGAATTTAATAACCTCAGCATTGGTCAAAAGGGGAAATTAGTAGGATAAAAAAACAACAAGTAGTGTCTTACTTGTCTGAGGTCGATGAAAGCTAACTGCAGGGTGTCTCCCTGGAATCCTGGCACAGGCTCAGAACTAGCAAACACTGCAAAGAAAGGTTAAAAATATTACAGATGTAGATGTTCAAAAAATCGAACAGAAGTCAAGCTCTATGCAATATAAAAGCTATCTAATATTAAAATGAAACAACTTTGACAGAAATACATTAGTAACTCACAGTCATTAAAAATGAACAAACCCAAAACCAACTTTCCCATCATTTTTCCAATAATACCAAAGAATAACACATTTAGGGGTATTAAGAGGAATTTTACTTAAACCTCTAACCCAGTAGTAATGCTACAACCATAGAAGCCAACAACTTTTTTTGGCCTGAGGTCAATGATTACTGAAGAATTTCAAAATAATACCAATTCCATGGCTGTCAACATATTTTCAAACATCTGCTTTTCTTAAGAGCATCTGCTCTACAAAGCCCCCACCTCTGGCCAAACAGCAATAAAAGACAAACACTAAGGTGGGAGTTACTTTAATGTGTAGATGACGGGTGGAAAGCTCTACATGCCACAGTCAGAGCAGAGCTGAAATGCCTGTTCATGCCTTTTAGCCAGCTTATTGATAATGAACTTCAGTGCTTTTTGAACCCAAAAATAGGCTGTCAAGATTGAAAGGCAAAACTATATTCAAAATACAAAAAAAAAAGGTAACGTTTAGGGTAATGAACAAAACTCAGCTATTTGTTTAACTTAGGAACTGATTAATAACTGCCAAACATGAAAATAAATATACTTTTGTCGTTCTTGTCCCAGACACATGTTAACAACCAACACAGACACACTTAACAGCCCCACTCAAACTCTTGTGATGTGTCTAACAAAGTTTTTCTTATGCTCTTCAGTTAGAGCTCTTAACAAAACAAAGCAGGTATTACTGTAGCAGTTTTAGAGAGATGTCACCTGAGGCAGTGAAAGGTAACATGTTTTTCCAAGTTTGAGAAACAGGCCATGTAATGGTAGAGGAAACACAACACGTATCCAAAATATTTCCAAACCCAGTGCATAACTGTACTATGCCACATGGACTCCTATTAACTTTTGAAAATAACATTAATTCCTTCACTGAATTTTTTTAATGGCTAGTTATAAAATTTGGATCACCCAATGAAAATAAACATCCAGAAAGACACTTGCATCGCAGCTAACGTGATGGTAAAATAATGGGCTCAATTATTTACTTCTGAATGTATGGTTTCAGTGTAAAGCAGACTAATGAATTCAAACAGACTATTCACAAGCCTGAAAATTATTATTATTTTCGCTTCTATGATATTCCCTATAAAGATTATTATTTAAGTGGTACATGAAGTTACTAAAACCATCTCAGAATAACCAGGAACAGCTTAGTAATAGATGAATATAGTATCAAAGTATCAGCTTTATGAATAAAGGCAGAATTTATTGCCTGTATTACAGTAGCACGAAAAATTTTATGGACAACCACGTATCATAGAATCATAGAATCACCACGTTGGAAGAGACCCACTGGATCATCAAGTCCAACCATTCCCACCAGTCTCTAAACCATGCCCCTCAGTGCCTCATCCACCCACACTTTAAACACCTCCAGGGAAGGCAAGTCAACCACCTCCCTGGGCAGTCCATTCCATCGCCTAATGACCTTTTCTGTGA
>WAAB01025395.1:0-16640 GCA_013389865.1 Piaya cayana
ATATCTTTCTACATTTGTCATTAAGATTTTTGTCGCTGATTGCAAAATTAAGGTTTCTTTAACTGCTTGGTTGTCTACTTGCTTGTCAAGCACATTCTTCGATCTATCTATACACACCATATATGGGTAAGCCTGTTTCAATTTTCAAAATCTGGTATCTTTATGTGTTTGATTAAACAAAAAGCCGCATCTGTTGTAAAATTGCATTATTTAAACTTCTTGAACTGCTACCAATGTTGTTTAATTGAGTCATTTCTTATTGCTGAAACTGCCTGGGCTTCGTGGCGGTGGCGGTGGCAAGCGGCGATGAGCAGCCTCCCCTCTGCCCAGGGCAGCAGCTCTCCCCCCCAACGGTGGTAGTGGAGAAATTAGTACTTTCTCTACAGGTATTTCAAGTCTCTGGCCTCCCACAAACAAATCCCAGGAAAAGTCTGTAGCTGTTTAGGGTCACTGCACCTCTGCTGATGAAAATAAATCAAAGTTCTCTCAGGGGCTGCTGCAAGCCTCTCCAATCGGGGCTGCGGGAGCTGGAGGTGGGGGGGCGGGGAAGGGAAAACCCTTGTCCGGGTGGCTTAATTCTGGAGCAGTTAGTACATTCTCTTTTGCAGCTCTTGGAATCTTCTTTATCACTTTGTAACTAATCAGTTCACAGCGTGGATCGCCATTACGCACACAGATCAAAGCTTGCAATATTTCAACTTCCCCACACTGCTGTGCCTCCCTGCTGACTTGTGCCTGTTGGTCCGAGGGACAGGGAGCAGGTAGAGGTGGATCAGGCTCTTTCTCAGTGACTATCAGACCCGGATCAAAGGGAGTGTTGGTCCCCCCCCCTCGGGGGCTGCAGAGCCCAGCACAAGCAGTTTAGAGGAGTGGAGGGGTGTTGACAATCCTGCACTCGGCTCAAAATTATCACTCTGCTTTTTAGAGCTGACTTGCGCCTTTAGCGCTTCAAAACTATCTGTCCTCCATTTCAATAGTTCAATTAGACAACTCTTGTATGCAAATGAACCACCATTAGTAAGATATTGCTCAAACAGTCTTTGTCCCATTTTCTCCCAAGTCTCTTTCTCAAACTGGGCAGCAGTCATTGTAACAACGCCCCTTTATATGCCCATGTTATCATAGACTCCAATACAGCTTTTTCATAGGTAATTCCTCTCACGGAGAGGATATTTTGGAAGAGCTTCTGTGCAGCTTCTATCCGAGCTTTATCCTTGGAAGACTGCACTGGCCCCGTCTCTTCCCCGGCCGCTCACCTGGCCAATGGTGAGTTTCTCAAATTTACGCTGCGCAGCCCTGGAAAAACTATTTCCTGAGTCCTGGGGACAAGGACTCACCTACGACTGGCTTTTCCATTCCCCCTACCACGTCTTCAGTTGTCCAGCAACTTCGGCAAGTAATCCGAGGGAGTCCCTGTTTGGGCGCCAAATGACAGAGGAAATGGGACATCACGCAGAGACCATTATGATCCAAGTGAACCACTTTATTGAAGTTCACAACAGATTCTTATACCTTACACAATTAATACAGGCTATTGTTTAGGAAGATGATTCCACAATCCTCCTTTAGCAACAAGCAATCAATTTGTTGCATTAATCTAATGCTTTCCCATGAAAAACAGCTGTGTGTATTCTAGCTCACAACTCGATAGACTACAAAGTAACAACTCAAGGTCTAACAAAGAAAAGTTGCCAGTGAGAAACAAGAGAAGCATTACAGCAGAACAATCGCTTAATGTTGTAGAAGAAACTTTGAGCCTGTATAAGCCATTGTATTCGTGGTGCGTACATGCGAAACCATGCATACAAAATTGGAAAGCTATATGTGCAAAGCTGAAAATCTTTATGCTAAGATGCCTTTATTTCATATAGCATAAGCTGTTCAGTGCTTGGAGATGCTCACTAAATGGCCTCTGGTCTGTAGGCACCCATCAAACTTCAGCAAAACCAAGATTATACCTCATAGTTGGAATTATGGCCATGCCATGGACACATCACCCTAGATTTTGTAAAGAAATAGGAACACTGTGAGGTAGATTGTACTCTGGTCTTTACTCTTTTTCACTTATGACTTACTGATAGTCCTTTCCAAAGTAATAACTAGTACCTTTCTTTTTCTTATGCCCATTCCTTTCCTATTAGGGATGGAAAAAAAAAAAAGAAAGAAAAAAACAGAAACAAAAACCAGTATAATTTGAACTCCTTCTAATTCCAAAGGTTAAATTAATTGTTCTGGTGAAGAACCTAAGATGGCTTTAGTCACTCTCAGCAACATCGGTATGCATCAGCTAAGAGTTTGACCAAGAATTTAGTTTGTAGTAAAACTGCAGCTGCAGGACTGGTGAAGGAGAGAAGGAAGAGCAAGGAAAGGACCTTAAAGTTCCTGCAGTGCAGTTTCTGCTAAGAGTCTTACTGACTCATTTTTTACCTGTAGGGGCCAAACAAAGAGTTCTTTGGGTGTAAGGATTAGGCTTCCTTCCTGGAGGAATTAATACGTTCAAATAGATAAGGGAGACAGCATGAAAAGATGTATGTCACCATAAATGAGAAATTTTTATCTTCACCATCAAATTATTCCAGACTATTTTTTTCAGCTGTAATTGGTATTCTCATTTCTCGGAGAATAGATGGTGCTTTTATGTCTTTTTGAGCAGAGAACAAAATTGTCTCCTGATAGGGACTAGACAGCTTAGCCATTGCATAATGAGATTTGTAACAGGATATTGAGCCCTTTGCCTCCAGGTCATTGCTTTGATTATACCTTAGGTCAGGAGTGATCCAAAGCTACTGTATAATGCTCATGCAGCAGGTGTTAAGCAAACTCCTAGGAGACAAATTTCAGTCTTTTACAAGGCTTGATTCTGCAATATATTGCAGCCCCACCCAGCAAAGTACTAAAGTACATCCTTGACTTGAGGTAGGATGCTTTGACATGATGCTGGGATAAATATTCTTGGGCACTGCAATGCTTTAGAAACACACTGACAGACTGGAGTTAAAATCTGTATCTTCTACCATCCTAATCACCTGATTACTATTCATTTAAACAACAAAATATATGATTGTATGTAAGTATTGTATAACTTATGTGTGATCAATTAATATTATCAATATTATCAATATCAACCATATGGAACTAGAGTTGTTTAGCCTAGAGAACAGGAGGCTGAGGGGAGACTTTATCACTCTCTACAGTTACCTTAAAGGAAGTTGTAGACAGGTGGGTGCTAGTCTTCCAAGTGATAAATGATAGTACAAGAGAGAATGCCCTCAAGTTGCACGAGGGGAGGTTCAGATTAGACATTATGAAAAAATTCTTCACTGAAAGGGTTCCCAGGCACTGGAACAGCTGCCCAGGGAGGTGATTGAGTCACCATCCTTGGATGTATTTAAAAGATGGTTGAATTAAATGCTTAGGGATATGATTTAGTAGTGGACAAATATGGCTGGACTTGATGATCTCAAAAGTCTTTTCCAACCTAGTGATCCTATGATTCTATGGTACGTTACAGTGTTATTTGCCAGATACAAATTACAGAGGTAAAGGAAGTGGTAATATGTGAAATTCTGTTAACAGAAGGTGGTAGATGAGTAGTAACCTTAAACGAAAAGTTTGGCTGTCAGTGACCTTAGCTGTAGTGCTACGCATGAGCTTGGAAACTGTTTTCTGAAGTGTGGTATAAATTTTATTACTTTTGGATTGGGAAACTGAGTGATATACGTAGATGCTTTTTTTTGCAAGTTTGTAAGATTAGAAAATTAATCAGGCAGTTGGGATGCTTGCCATTTTTATAAGGAGAGAAACAGGAACTGGCAAAATACCAAGGAGTAATAAGGCTATGTGTCATTCATGCCTTCATAATGGCATGTTTTCTTTCTTCTTCATTCTTCTCTTGTTGATAATATCATTTATGTTTCAGGGAGAAGATCCATTACATTCGGACAGAGGGTACGCATGGGCTTGAAAAGTTGTCCTGTGATGCAGATTTAGTAATTCTGCTGAGGTAATCAATTTGATCAAAAGCATAATGTCATTACTTATGGTACCAGTGAAGCTGGCTGGCTCTTAGCATTGAAAAGATTTTGTTAGATCTTCTACATTATTTGTAATTAGAATAGGATTCATTGTTACTGATGGTCATCCAAAATAATTCTACCAGAGTTTATCTACTCTTCTTTCCTGGAAGGCAGTCTCCATAAGTGCAGTTAAATCCATCCCCAGCCAGCTCAATCAAATAGCTGTTCCTGTCAAATAGCAGATAAGAAAGAATCAGGTCAAAGTGCTTCCTTTTAATGGATAAATTCTTGTTTCTTGTGTTGTGTTTATTTTAAAAAAAACCAAAAACTTGTCTTTCTAAGTGTAAGCAAATGATGTAACTGCTCATTAAGTTGCTAGTTTTACTGCAGCAGTGCTCCCCACACATGCAGGACCACGTCACACTAATGAAACCTCAATGTACAGTGCTTCAAGCATTGTTTGGGAAAAGTAGATAAGGCTTTGATTTTCACTGAGACCAGGGAGCTTGGGCTTTAGGTTCTAGCTACTTTTGCTTCGCCCAGATAAGGACTTGGTTTATTGTCTTGGTCCTACATGGAAAACATTGCATTACCCAGGTGCTTGGTTAACTGTCTAATGCAAGAAGTTTACAGCTTATTTCCATCAAGTTAATCCAAATGGTGAAAGAGCTGAGCTAAATGAAAATGTATGACCTAAGAAAAACCAAACAGATGTCTGTTGTCCTTACTTCTTGCTTCTAATGTGTTGAAGTTGTCCCTGTTTACTACATAGCCTCAGATCTCTACTCTCTGTCAGCAGACTAAGCCACTGCATTAAGATGAAATGTCTAGTAAAATTAATTTTGTTCTCCTTTGTTCCTGGTGACTATACCTGATCTGGGAAACTTGTGGATTTTATGAATCCATGAGTTCAGAGATGTACCCAAACTTATAACCACTGCAGATTGGCACCATACTGCATGTCTACATTCCTTCACATGATGAATGTGAAGCAAACCTCTCCCTATAACTTCTTCCATGCAGCCTATTTGAAGAGGATATTATGTCCTACATACCACTGCAGGCTGCCTTCCATCCTGGTTACAGTTTCTCTCCTCGCTGCTCACCCTGTTCATCACCCCAAAATTCGCCAGGTAAGGTGGCGGGGAACATAATAGAAAATCTTACATTTGTGGTACTTCTCCTAACAAATACAAAGGGCCAGATTCACAGCCAGCCTCAGTTGCCAGCATGCTAATTCCAGGGCCCACTCTGAATCTGACCTCAGCTGTTTTTTGCTGGCTTGGTTGTCGTTGTTTTTAGGTATCTGTTGAAATGTTAGCAGTAGATGAAGCACATACATAAATCAGAAATTGCCCATATGGAAGAAGGTACTTTCCTGCTTTTTATATAGTTGGGACGGATTAGAATAAGAAAATGGTGCACTCCAAACATAACTCAATGACGTGGAAGCACATTCATGTTATGTGACAGGAGCAAAGGGCGGCTTCCAAATCAAAGGCGTATTCCAGTACTTCAGTATTTCTGTAAAGGTCAGTCCCCTCTGCTCGGTGTTCCAAAGCCTTCACTTCTTCTCAAGGCTAATCTATTTTGAGACCTGAGGGGATCATCTTGATCATCTAATCTGACCTGTCTTCAGCCCATTGACTTAGGTTTGACAGAAAATGTATTTTCCAGAAAGCCATGCTGTCTGAGAAGGTTATTTCCAGCTGTGGTATGTCTCTGTCGTTATTGTTTATGCTATAGAAATTTGAGGAGCTCCTGTCTCCCTTTTGCCAAGATAAACAACCCCCACCACAGTCTCACTGCCCAACTGCATCCAGTGTCCATTTTAAGGGAATTGACAGAAATGTGACCTGAAGAAAGCTGGTTTTGGCTGAGCTTTTTATACATTTAATTAAATTATCTGATTCCAAACAAAATTGATGAACAAGATACATTCAAATTTCAGAGGTGGCTGTGGAAAATTAGAATGGTTTTGATGTAAAGAAGTTAAATGCTGAACCCCTGTCTATAGGAGGGCAGTGTTTTGTCAGCATGTCCTGTTTTCATTAATAAGTTTTAATACCATTGTTAATACAGTTCCCATCCTCTGCATCAGGACAGGTCATAAACAAGTCTCCTACAAAACAAATCTTAGTATTTGGCAAGAACATGGCTTAGGAGGATGTTAAAATAATTGCACTGGTCTTGTGAAAACACAAGAAGAGCAAGTGTCCATTTCCAGCAACATACTTTCTGCTTGCTTATTTCTGCCACTGGTTAAATAGCCCACGAGAACACCCATTCTCTTATGTCCTGGGGGGGGAAAGAAGTCTTAGGAGAAGATGTAAGTATGGTTTTCTGATTAACCATCAGAGAATATTCTTCCCTTCTGGCAGCCATGATACTTTGTGCTTCTACTAAATGTGATTTTTTTTTTTCCTTCCTGTGAAGGATTTTTTGCTGAATTTCCCATAAAAGGGCTTGTTTTTATTGTCTTCTGTATTAACATAAGGAAATGGGATTTCATGGATCCATTTATGGCATGGCATTTGTTCATACAAAAGGACAAATCTGCTATGTGTGTGAATCGTAAGAGGAAAATGTAGCATTTCTTGCTGACAGAAATCCTTGATGCCACAAAGGGATTTTGTGTTGATAGCTGGAAGTGTTTAATACACAGTCAGATTAACACGGGGAAGCCCAATTCCCAGCTTGGCTAGGGTGCTAGGCTCCAGTGAGAAGCCTTTTTTGAGCACCAGAGGTTCAATCCTGTCGAGTAAGATCTCCTATACCATGCGGAGGAGAGAGATATCTCTTAAAAGTGTAAAAGGGGAAGAAAACCTAAATGCCAATGATTGTGAGTGGGAATTATGTATGTCAGTCTTTCTTGTGCCTTTCTGATCCTTGATTTCCATTCAGATCAGTAACAGTTAAAGACTGAGGCAATACAAAAGCACAGACAAGGCAAGGTGAACAGCTCTTCCAGTGAAGAAGGTACAGATCCTGAAAGTCATTGCAATCACGAATTATAGGAACATACAATTCAGTTAATGCCAGGTAGAACAAAAATAATGGTGGGTGCACTGTATGCCTATAAAAAGTTCCTGATGCATTTGTTAGCCAATTCTGTCTGTAAATGTCAGTTGCATGATTTGAAAACATTTAAAGCCCCTTACACTTTAGGATGATGTTCATTTTCCTACTAGGACTGCAGCGAGCAAGTGCAAGAGCTCCTTCGCCATACAGGAGGGACTTTGAAGCCAAGCTGCGCAATTTTTATCGAAAACTTGAAGCCAAAGGGTATGGGCAAGGTCCAGGTAAAATTAAGTGAGTATTATAACAAGTCACTCAAATAGTCTAACGTGTTATATCTTTGTCTTTTATCATTATCGATCAATGAAGACACTGATAGGCAGTAGGAAATACACCAGGGGTTGAATTTTGTACATCAAGGCAAGATAAGATCGTAGTATAGCAGGCAAAAGAATGACCTTCAAGAGGCTTCTGTGTGGAAATTTTATTTCTTATAGATTTATATTCTCTTATGCTTCCATTCCCTGCTTATTTAATAGGGATGATGAAATTCCTACCCAGAATTTGGTAGTAGGAAAATCACCCATTCAGACAAACATCCACCACAGATTATTGACAGCTACATCATTGTAATTATGGATTGACTCCGAAATCTTTGAGTCTACATATCAGTGTAAGTCAGGACAGAGTATGACCCTACAGACACAAGCCTGTACGTGCAGGTTTAACTTTCAGTAGTCCTTTGTGTTGGTAGCCCTCCTGGACTTGAACTAGAAAGATTTATGCCTCTTTTTGTGTTTTGGGGGGATCTCTGTCACTTGGCTGTGGAGTTTGCCTTCCAAGCATCTTGTTAGTTGGCTTTTGAGTCTATTCCTTCTTGTGCTCAAGCCTAGTTATCCAGCTTGGCTAAAGAACTCTGTGTTTCTAAGGTATTTCCTGGGCATCTGGTTGAATTTATGCATCAGGTTGGCTTCCTACCAAATCACATCTGTTGTGGGGAAAAAAAGAAGTATGAAGTCAGGCAATTTATTCCAGGCAAATGCCATTATTCTTACAGAGCTGCAGTGTCCTAGATGTTGGTTATCCCTTTTGGTGTCCTGCTAAGTGGGTCCAAGGCAGACATGAAATATATTTTAGAAGTTTTTCTTAAAGTGTCCATGAATACATGAACAAGAAAGATTTTTTTGCAGAGATGATGTTTAAATGTACTATTCATTAAGTTCTTTAAGAGGTTGGCAGAGGAGTGAGAGACATGTTGTATGAGCAGAGGCTGATACTCCTTTTACTCACCCTGTTACAGAAGCAGTAATTCCACAGAAATTAAATCCAGGAGGAGTCTGGGGCTAATCCCAGACAGCTGTGACCTCATATACACAGGAAATTCACAGCCCCCTGTACTATACAAAGTGTATGTAGAGGACATTGCAGAGAGTCTTAAATAGAGCAACACTTTGAACCAACTCCCAGCATCGTGAAGAAATTCGCCTTTGAGGAACATAGGAAAACGTGATGAAACAACTCACTCAAAACCCATAATGATGAAGTAGCTTGTGCTCCAGTGGATGCAACTTGATTAACTTCTCTGAGAATACCTCTCTCTTTACAAGCTCTTGTTTACCTTCAGCCTCACAGGCTCACACAAGACTCAATCATTAGATCTCTGTTTCTGCCTCTGTTTGCAGGTTAATTATACGACGTGACCACTTGCTGGAAGGCACCTTCAACCAGGTAATGGCATATTCACGCAAGGAGCTCCAGCGGAACAAACTCTACGTCACATTTGTTGGCGAGGAAGGGTAGGGAACCACTAAATGCTATCAGTTTTGAAGTAGCTGTTATGTTGCAAAGCACTTACAGAGTTGGCCAAGGCTGAGCCTCTCGTGTTGTGTGATGTTTGCTTGGTTTTATTTCACCTCTGAGTAAGTGATTCATCTTAATCAGCTTGAACATTTGTTAAAAGTAACAATAGCAGTAATGTTTCATTTCCCTGTAACACCTTCCTAGATGTCTGGAAGTGACAATTTAAGTGGTTAAACCTAATGTCATCTTGTTATCATAGGTATTTTGACTGGCTGGAAGGCAAAACCAAACTATTGCCCTATGTTTACATACTGAATCAGTCTCAGGGTTATAATTAGAGACCAGACCTTTATGCCCTTTGTTACTCTAACTCTTCAAAATTGATCTGTTTTTACTTTGAAGATTTTTGCTTTGCATACCATCTAATGATCATTTGTGTGAGAAACACTCTTTCACTGCTAAAATATGAAAAAGGACTAAGTCTTCGAAGCAAAGATAGTATTTTTATTTTACAATTCAGCGCTGAATTGGATGCCCTTCTAAAAAGGCATACTGCAAAGGCTGGTTACAGGAGTTTTTTACTGGTTGAACATGTGTATTCATTCAGATTTTGAGAAACACTGGTTACACATTTGAGGAATATTGGTTAACCATACACAGAACTCATATCACCCACTCTCAAATGTACATCACAGTTCCTTTGTGTTCAGAATCCTCTCATGCTCTTTATNCAAACCAGCTGCAACAAAACCCATCAACCGATTCCCACATTTGTTATCGATATGTGGACTTCTGTTTCTGTTTGAAGTGAGAAACATGAATGCTGTTTGGTCCTTACTGTTTAATTCATTCAGTTGGAAGCTGAACATATTAGAAGTTTCTTGAGAAGGCCTTTTCTCAGGAGGTTTCTGAAAGCCTTACAAATCCATGATCCATTCTTCTGTGATTAAAGCTACCCCCTGACTTTTTTTTTCCCAATCTAAACAGAACCTTTCAAAACCACCCTGGCTCACCTCAAGATCTACCTTGTAACCGAGTCTTGATCCACATGCTTTTATGATGGCAAGACCATTGTGCCTATATCCAGTGTTCCATCTAACAAAGGCTTAAAATCATATTTCAATAGTTTTGTATATAAGGTTTCTTATTAAAAAGAATTGTATACACACGGATAGGATTTCAGTTGCAAAGGCCACAGAACAATAAGACTCTGTGGCAGCTCACAGCCTGTCCAGCTACTGCTTACACCAACAGCTCTGAGGTGGCACATCAAGTTAAGAGCTTCTGCCAAGCTGATACTGTCTGGGGACATGTTAAGTCCTGTAGAAAATAGAAGTCACCAGTCTCAGAGAGAGTGACACAGTGACCTCAGTATCAGGGGTTTTCTTAACTCTTTGTACTCCATGGATTCAGTGTTACTTATCAGTTTTTCAGATCTGATTTTGTCCCTTGTGTGCAAGTAACGCATAAACATGCAGCATACCTCAGTTTGCATTTTTGGAATAGCATTCCAGTATGCTAAAACTGGACAAAGTCATGTTGTTTTTGCTACATCCCTAATAACTTTTGCTCTGTATGGCAAGTATCCTCAGGAGAAACTACAAATCAATTTGATTTGCAAATTCATTCATTCTTCACTGATTAATTTACATCTGAAGATACATTCCCCCAGAGTTTCTGCTGTTTAATGCTAATAAAGGTTCTTCTGGAGGGATTCCAAGATACCAATTCCCTGCTGCAAAGAAGAGTTGATGCTGTATGGCCACATGATGCTCTATGGGCACAGCTTCCCATGTGTTTCACAGCTAAAATGACATTGAAAATTAACTATGAAGGTTTTATGATGAGTTAATATGTGGCCCAGAAGTGTAATACCTAGTCTCTCATAGGAGGTTTTTGAATATAGACAGGTAGGTTTAGTAGTTCTTTACTCCAGCCATCACCAGGCTTAGCCCAGTATTTTAATGTCCATTGAACCCAATCTGTTACTTGGTTAGCACTAGTGGTTCATGTGGGTTTATTACTGTCCTCTTTTGCTGTTGTGACTTTAGTCTCACCTCATGATCCAAGAGCTAAACTGCTCAAAGGATAAAGTACTGTATCTCCAGATGTAAAACAGAGGAGGGTGGGCCAGCCTGCCCTTTACTGTCTTTCTAGTTGCACAGATCAATTATGTGGTTATGCTTCCATGACTTCAAAAATAATGCAGAACATTCTGACATAGCTACAGTTTTCCACTTACTTTACATTTGTTAAGTAAAAGGAATTGTGCCCACCTCAGAAAATCTTTTGACACACATGATACCAGGGTATAAATAATTTGTACATTTTGCTACATGTAGATTTATTTTAGATTGAAAAACCTACCTACCATTATTAGAAGACAATCTGTTTTCACTAAATCCATCACAGTTAGGTTTAATGCATTCATAAAGCTTTTTGGAGTTTCATTTTTCAAGTTTAGATAATTGGAAACAGCTTGATTTAAAAGTTGAGTTGAAAAAAAGGAAAAAAAAGATGACTCCACAGAGCAAAACCATGCAACAGTTAAGCACAGCTTGAGGTGTGTCACATATATTTGAAACTGTTGCAAAAGTGTAAAAGTAGAAGAACTTGGATGGAACAACTGAGGAATCACCATTCTATTTTAAGAGATCCAGTTCTGTTAGAACTTGGTGTTGTTCAGCATTGACTTTTAGGTTATAGCTATAACTAAGAAACCATCCTTGGGGCTAGACTGTACCTTTGGTTACATCTCAACCTAGGAGGGAAAGAGCAATTTCTGCTTCTGTCTGTACTGCCTGGTCTGTGAACCCAGGTGTTCATAGGCTACTCACTAAAGAGTTAGCCCTCTGCTAGCCAGCCAGCTAAGGCAAGGCTGAGCTTCGTACCTCCTGTTTACTAAGCTTGTAGAACAAAGGAAAAGAAGCTACTTAAGTGATATTTCTGAGTTATGATTCCTCCCAGATCAACCTGGATGCTGGTGAAGTTTCAACATTCTGACTTGTCTAGGGCTCAGAATCAAGTTTTAAGAGGGGAAATAGACCATGTTAGAAACACTTCACTGCATGAGAGTAGGTGTTAGACAGCAGCCAGTGTAGCCAAAACCCAGGAAATTCCCTCAAATGGGAATGAACCTCATTTTATCTTTCTTACCTTTTCCTTTCCAGGTTGGACTACAGCGGCCCCTCCCGAGAATTCTTCTTCCTTCTGTCTCAGGAGCTCTTCAATCCCTATTATGGGCTGTTCGAGTATTCAGCTAACGACACTTACACTGTACAGATCAGCCCCATGTCTGCCTTTGTTGAAAATCACCTGGAATGGTAAGGATGTTTCATGTAGAACTGAACAATCCTTTTAGAGCAATACAGAAATGGAAATGCAAAACACTAAATCTGCCGGTTTAGACTAGACTGCATACAAATATCATTAATTCTGCTAGAAAGAAGTGGGAAGTATTTTGGGAGAAGGAAGAGAGGGAGTAAGCATAAATACAACAGCAAGCTCTGAAAAATGGGTTGTGATGAGGTACTACTATTAAAATGTCCTGCTCACATTGCTTGGGGCTTAAAGTTTGTGCAGTACTTGTGAACAGAAAAAGGAGAGGAAGAAGAGTTCTGCTTAATACAGGCCTCCTCTCCTTGGTCTCTTTCTAAGAATAGCAAGTGTCTTTCTGTACATTAAGCAGTATTGTGCTTGGAAGCCATGCAGTGTTCTCCAAGAGCCACATTGCTGCTTTGTACCTACTACAGGCTTTAAAAAAGGGCCCAGGGAAATCAGTTTCCCTTTCTGCCCCTGACAGTGTCCCTGTTTGTGTGTGACATGGCCAGCAGAGCAAGCAGATACTTCACCTTACCAAATATGTGTGCAAACAGAATTTTTAAAAAAAGAGGCTGATCTTGTTTCTTTATCAAAAATTCTGAATACATATTGTGATCTCATTTTTCTGTATGCCTCCAGATCTGTCCATCTTTGGGAATTGTTTTCCCTTTGATAGTTTCAGATGTGGTTCAGTGAAGCATGGGCTGCCAGCCCTGGGTGTCTTTTGATCCCTTGAGGGATTTCATTGTCAGAGATATACTGCCACATGGGTTTGTTCCTATGTTTTTCTTTGTCTTAGCAATCTCACTGGCTCCTCTCAGACATCCTTTCTTAAAATGGAAGGCAGTTCAGGCCCCTTTCAAATTGAAAATAGCGCATGCCCTTCTATTCCTGTAAACAGGTCCTCCTTTGTTTTGACTTCCAGTGGGCAGGAGGTGAAGAGCAACTAAATGGTTGTACTGTCACTTCTGTTAAGGTTGCAGTGTAGAAAAAACGATGCTGCTGGGAGCTAGCCTCTGAATTTTTGAGGTGGGGTTTTTTGGGTTTTTTTTTTGTTTTTTTGCATTATAGCTTCCAGCAGTGGAGCATTATACTAACAGTGATCCTTGTTTTAGACTTTCTCTGCTGACATTAGCAGAAAAAGAATGGTTTAATTCTTACAGCTTGTCCATCTCCCACTGCAGTCCTGTTCATTAGACATTACACAGTGACTTCCTAATTTTCAAGAAAAAATATAGTCCTTTGTTTGGGTAAACAGGCAGCATGGATAAACTTGTGATTTAGGAGACTGTATCTGTTAAGATGCATTTTGATTTCAGGGCACAGGACTTTTTAGGCAGGTGAAAACCCAAGATCATTCTACCCACACTGTGAGCAAACTGGACACCAGCCTTTTTCTCCAGAGATCATGTTGCCATATTGTCTCAGTGGTATTTGAAACAGGTGCTTACTCTTATCTGTTATAAATACTGTTGTTACAAAGAATTGAGTTGTGATTTTCTTAAGTGATAAATCACACTGCAAGAAGTACATACTTTGTTTGATCCTCTCATTTTGTTCTTCTGTTAGTTAAGAGATTTCAGCATAGAAGGGGCAGATTTTTAAAGGTAACCTGGGCATCTAGAACAGCAGAAAGACACCTAATATGATTTTCTACTTCAGTTAGCATTTGACTCAAAAATTAGTAGTAGTCACACACTTAGGATACTTCTCCAACTACATGTATCTTTACACGCTTCTTGTACACAGAATGTTATATGGGCTTTGGGCATTTTTCATTTTGTTTTTATAGGAAGGAGAAATGTCTCTTGGCCTGCATAAGGAAAAAAAATGCTATGAATTAAGTGGTTTGTGCATAAAGTAGTGTAAGTAGGACAAGATTGCAGAACCCAAGGGAAAGATAAGCAATCCAGTAAGTGCTTGGAAATACTTCCAGAACTAGTTATGGAAATAGCTGGCTGAGACCAGCAGTTTACAATTAGCCCAATAAGTTTCATGATTGGCTTCTAGATATCTAGACATTCTAAATGATTTTATGGTCTGTTGACTGATCTCAGCTATTCATGTGTAACCTTTGAGTATTGTGTTCAGAAATCTGTGCAGCCAGCTAAGATAGGATTTGGTCCAAGCTTTTCAAAACTCATAGAGTATGATTCTCCCATAAAGGCTTTATAGGCTAACTTCTCTGAGGGTACTGTACTAACTTGTCATTATCTGTTTATGAGGAATGGTTTTTTTTGAGGCTCTGAGTTTTTCTCCAATCTTGTTCTCACCAAAATCAATGCTACAACTTCTGTTTCTCAGACTTTGTTGTTCATATGGTTCCAGCAGAACCTCCTCCCTCTACCAAGCAAAAAATAAAATTGTTTTCCTGTTCCCAAATTTATTACGAGACATCCATTAACATACATGGATGAATCAGTCTTGAGTGTCCCAGGGACACAGATAACTAATATTCATAGTCTTGTCAAAACTTGAAGTTTGATGTCAGCCATGACAACCACACAACTACAATTGGTTTAGATTTGCAGATTTCTTGAACTGTATGCCTTTTGGTGCTATGGGGCTTATCATGTATGTGAAATCTACCCTTGATGTGTTTTCTGCATTATAACTGTGCAAGACCTATTCAGACACAGCTATGTTATGAAACTGGGCTAGCAAAAGAATCCCTCAAAAATCTTTTACATTTTTTCTTCCTTAAGTGAACAGTGGCAAGTTTGAGATAAATACAACAATATGCAAAGATAGGAAGTTTTATTCATATAGGCGGAATTAAGAAACACAGTTCTTTTTCTCCTGGCCCAAAAGTTACAGTGCTGCCCCTGTTGATGGCTTATTTCATGCCTTGCTCTTTGTACAAACAGTATTCTGAGTCCAGAATGAGCACATCAAAGCACAGAGTAGTTGTATCTGTGCCAAGTTAAGAAAGAGACATAATGACTGGAAAATATTTCTCATTTATGGAGAAACTGAGATTTAACACCTTTCCCGCAAGCTTCCATTGAATAAGTCTTTTTCCTTCAGTTAACATATGTGCCTGCTGAACACATAAAATGCAAGATATCACACATTATGAAACTTTAAAAAATTGTTTTAAATTCCCCTCTGTCTGAAAGGACAGGTCTAGACCTAAGAATTTTGATGTTTTTATCTGCATGCTACAGGATGAATATGAAGCTCAGAGCCGTAAGAACTGCTTCTAATCCATTGAGCCATTCTATTTGATCTAGGTAACGTGTCTAGCTCTTTGGTGAATATTTGAAAACATTTTCTGAACCACGGTTTACAATCCCACTTAAGGCAGTTTGCCCTTTTCCAGGTGGGTGAAACATGGTGGCAGCTGCTTTTTATTATTCTAGTGAAAAGAATATATTTGAGCCCATGAAGAACACTGTCTTTGCCCTTGGTCAGGTGTTTTGGGCAAGTGAATTAGGTGAGTCACTGAATAGTCCTTCTAGTATTTTGCTCCGTGTGCTGCAAGACAAAGTACTGGGGAATACTAAATGTTTCTATCACAATCACATGTGAAGTTAGAGGTGTAATATTCAGTACAGCTGAATGCTTAGTTCTTACATACTTATAAATAGCTCCCAACAGCTTGCCACATTAGCTTCTCACTTTCCTCCCAACTAACAGTCCTATAAAAGATTTTAGACTGACTTTGAGTTCCCTGCAGTGTTGAAACACAGGGGTCTAAAAAGGTGCAAGACTAGAAGATAAACAATTTCCATCAGGGTGAAAAAAAGGTTCCTGTTTCTGATTTGAATAACTAAGGTTTGGATGAATATTGTAGTTCTTCTTTTCACCAAAAATAACTAAATAATACAAAGTTGGATGGGTAAATCAACCTTGAGACAAAAAAAGAAAAATGCTGAAGCATAATAGATGGAGAAAATGTGTTTATCAGTTCTGGCAATACAATATGTAGTTCCAGAGTTTGCACAGGCTCAAATCCTCCTGTGGGTCACTGGTTACTCTTCCTGTTTTCTTCATGGTGCATTTTCAAGAGGTCTAGAAAATAGCTGACATCTGTTGGGTGCATCTGGTTGGTTCTATACTGTAACAAAATTATTTGTCTAATGATGGTATTGATACACTGTGGTTTTCCTCAGATCTTTATTTTGTTTGCCATTTTCCATAGTATTCCCCTACTCAGCTTCAGCTCGGCAAAATGGTGAAACGGATGTTTGTTTCTGTGATGATTTCTCTGTCATTTTCACCAAACCTGAAGAGCATTATCTCTGTGCTGTTTCATTATTCTTGTGGCTACCAATTTCAGATGTTTATGATTTGGCTGTCATTGTAATCACAGAATCACAGAATCACCGGGTTGGAAGAGACCCACTGGATCATCGAGTCCAACCACTCCCACAAAACACTAAACCATGTCCCTCAGGACCTCGTCCACCCGTAACTTAAACACCTCCAGGGAAGGCGAATCAACCACCTCCCTGGGCAGCATATTCCAGTGCCTAATGACCC
>WAAB01025395.1:17213-92412 GCA_013389865.1 Piaya cayana
GTAGCAGAATGCTGTGAGAAACTGTGTCAAAGGCTTTGCTGAAGTCCAGGAAGACCACGTCCACAGCCTTTCCCTCATCCAGTAGACGAGTCACTGTGTCATAGAAGGCGATCAGGTTGGTTTGGCAGGACCTGCCTTTTGTAAACCCATGTTGGCCACATAAGAAGTTATACTTCTTAGAATAAAGCAATTCTCACTGTTTTCTTGTGAACTTCCCCTTCCTTCTATGAGTACTTGATCTAATAGTGACAATAAAAGTAGCATTGCCTTTTCAGTTCACAAAACACACTGTTCACAAACTGCTGTCAGGTAGAAATCCAGCCACTCTTTTTTACTTCTTCTCAGTGGGCCAGAATTTTCCTTCACAGCAGTCCTGCCCCAAGCAGTAATCCAGTAAGATAATGTGATGCACCCTTTATCAAGAGACAGCACTGTACTCTTGGCACAGTCATCTACACTAGACTTTTTGTCCTCAGATCATGTGCCTGATCTTTTATCTGATTCATCCCAGAAATCCTTTTCACATCACTTACTTTAGAATTATTAGTTCATTGCATGTTTGCGAATGTAGAACCACAGCCATAGGTGTGAAAAGAAGCCCGGTCTCTGCATAGAAGAACAGATGGACTAGACATCTGAGGGATGCTAACTTGAAACATCTTCTTCTGTCTTTTCATAGCAGATTAATGACAGCATCTTTTTTTAACAATTAGGCACTCATGGACCTTGCTGTGACATTTATGCAGCCAGAGAGCAGTACCCAGTGTCACAGTTATCTTAGAGGTATTTACAGCTTGCTAATCATATTGTATCCATCTCAGAAAAGTCCTGCTGTGTTTTGTTTGTTTTTCTTCAAATAAAATTTCATACATTTATTTAGCAAAAACTTATTAGAAAGTTGAAGACTTGTAAGTTAAATATTTTCATGCAGAACCCTATCGAAGACTACCCAATTATCCTGGTCCCCAGAAGCTGTAGATTGATTCCTGGCTGCAGTGCCCCAACAAACAGTAACTTGATGCTCATTTAGAACTGCTGTGGGCAGGAGCTTCCTTATACAGTTCTGATAGTTAGCCTTTCTTTCTGCCTTCCAGTACCCCTTGTATTCTAGTCTGTGCTGCTGAACAGAGCCAGACAGAAAACTTGTATGTATTTCTACGTCATATTCTGCAGGCAGATGAAAGCCCGTTGCGCCCATTCCTCCATGCAGACATAAACATGCTTTCCCTGTTCTCCAAGCCAGCTGGTGTGGTTACTGCAATGTTGAGCTGAGAAAATATATGCTGCCCACCATCAGAGCTGATTACTTCAGGCTTGGCACTGCCTTAATTGCTTTTACATGCTCTAGCAATCTTGGCACATGGGTAGAGCAAGCTCCTTTTGCCTACTTAGTGCTGTGTGAGTATGCCCCAGTCAAATTCTGACCTTCTCTTTTATTTACTTCATGTAAACAAGAAACCACATAGCCATCATTGTCCATCTAAAACACGCCAGAGAATGCAGGGTGGTTTTTTTCCATGTTTTGTTTTAATAAACCCAAGAAGAACCAAGAATGTTGCAACCTCAGCTGTCTTTCTCCTTAGAGAGCTTGGGTGGTTTTATGAACCCAATTTCCTTAGGAGTTTTGCCTTGTGCAACTGCGCTTACTGTCTGACAGTTTCCTAAGCAGTTTGAGACCTATTTGGCAGGAAGATAAATGTCTCAAAGGCACTAATTTCCTAAAAGCTTTGCGAAACTTATCGCTGAATAGAGGATAGATACACAGAAGAGTGCATCAGCAAGGGTGGGCTGGTGTGCTCAACAGTTACCTGTTCTGTGTGGCCTCTCAACTGGCCAGTTACCACAAGTGAGCTGACAAGTCCATCGCAGGCTCAGGCTGCAAACCAGCTATATCATCTTCCTCAGTAGCTTGAGGATGTGAGGGAAAGTTGTGAAAGCTTAGGAGAGGTAGAAGGGAGAAACTGAAGGTACTCCAAAGTGTGGGAAGTGCTAGCAGAGATCTATAGGAGGAACTGGAGCTATGGCAGTGCAATGTAAGGTAAGACCATCAGTGGCAGATCTATAGGAAACAAAGCTCCATTAATCCTTCTACATGCAAAATGACTTATTGCAGTTGAAGTCTTTTTAAAGTAAGTAAGTGACAAATCATCTCATGACCTAATGGGTTGTATTCCAATGCTGACCAGCTCACAGAATGGACTTAGGCACAATCCATGGCTCTTTATAGAAACAGTGGAGAAATGTAGTTACAGCATCTGTGCAGGAGGTATTCAAACAGCCATTACCCCTTTCTACTGACTGAGAGCAGCTCTGGGGAGTATGTGGCCCAGATTACTCATTTCTCTCTTTAACTTCAATATTTCAACTGTTGTGTCAGGCAACATATAGCCCAATGCCTGTTTTATTAAGAGAGTCAGAAACACTGAGTTTGGTTTTGGGCTCAGATGGGCCAGTTGTGTGGATCTGCATTTGTGGGAGGAATTAATTTAGAAAGCAATTTTTGCAGCCATCTTGAAAGAACATGGTTTTGCTAAGCTCTGAAAAATCATCCTCTTAAAAATCAGATCAGATATGGTACCTCAGAGTGGGCATAGAGCAATATCCGGTTGTTTTTGAAATTAGGTGATTACCTCTTTGCCTCAGTTTCCAGCTGAAAAGATTTCCTAGTATGTAATCAACTTGAAATCCATTTGATTCACATTAACGCTCTGAACTGCTTTGAAATTCTCAGATGAAAGGCACTATAGAAAACCAAAGCATTCAATGTAATATTACACTGTAAATCTTAATTACTAGCAATATCTTATTTTAAATAAATTACGTTTGCATGAGAAATTTTCAAGCACTATTGTAAATCTTCTGGACAAAAGTTATATTAAAATAAATATGCAGCTGAAATAATTTTATAAGACTATATGAAAAGAGTATGTTACTGAAATTCCCTCTTGCTTCTGCACTGTGATCTCTCTCAATGCCTTCTCTGCTTAAGTAAATGTTGATTTTCCTATTAAGTTTGATATATGACTATAGCACATAAAGTCTGCCTCAACAGCTGGTTAATTATTTATTAAGGGTCAGGAGGAATTGGAAGATTAAAGGCAAACCAAAGTGAAGGAGAATAAAACCACTCTCTCTAACTGTGCTTCTACAGCAACCATTTTAATAAAAAGATTCTGCTTTATATTTACCCTATGCTTTACTTTCTCTTGTTGCTGGAGGATTTTTTTCAAGTTCTTTTGAGGATCTACTACACAGGTTGAAAGAAGAGATGTCTCTCAGTCTTTCCTTCTTTTTTGAGTCTCATATTGTCTAGCATTTCTTCCATAATTTAAGTTTTGTTTGAGGGAAAGGTGGGGTCTCTGTTTTGTTGTGGTTTTACAGAAGTTGTCTTTATATTTTTTTCCCATGCTTAAGGTCATTTAGTCTTTTGCAACGCTGTGGGTTAAATTTGCCTAGTGATGGGAGGTATCACAAGAAAATATCTGTAGTGTCTCCCCCTTGAAAGTAGTGAAGGAGAGAAGGGTAAAATCCACACTGTCCCTGAGCCTGTGGGCCTGCAGGGAAGCATCAGGGTGGGCAGTGATCATGTGTTTATTACTGGTGGAGTAAAAACTCCCAGGGAGCAATGAATGTCCTAATATTGCTTGTTCCAGCCACACAGGAAGGCAAGGCTGAGCTGTCACTATGAAGTATTGCTCAGTCATCTTTCTCCCTCCTTTTTTCTCACTACATTTTATTCAGACTTTGGTAAGGTAAAGAAAATTCAATTACAGCAGGTGCAGAAATTCCCAAGCTAATCCGCTTTATTAGTAAACACAATTCATACATCAAAAGAAAGACTGCTTGCAGAGCAGAATTGTTTTCAGCAAATCACTCAAGTTCCTTTGGGCCATTTTTGAGTAGAAAAGGCATTTCTCTTTGTGTAGGTCTCTCCTTGGGATATTTTGAAAACTAAATTTTTCATTTTTAAATTGAAAATTATTCTTCATTTTGGTATTATATTAAAATGCAGAAGAAGGGAAGAATAAAGATTTTAATATATGTGATTTGAATGTATTTGAAAGAAGAAGGGTTCAGTGCTGGGTCCAGCCCTGTTCAATGTCTTCATCAATGACGTAGATGAAGGCATTGAGTGCACCCTTAGCAAGTTTGCAGATGACACTAAGCTGGGTGGAAGTGTGGATCTGCTGGAGGGTAGGGAGGCTCTGCAAAGGGATCTAAACAGGCTGGACCACTGGGCTGAGTCCAATGGCATGAGGTTTAACAAAGCCAAATGCCGGGTCCTGCACTTGGGGCACAACAACCCTATGCAGNAGGGGCTCAAGAACAGGCCTTATGAGGAGCGGCTGAGAGAGCTGGGGCTGTTTAGCGTGGAGAAGAGGAAGCTGAGAGGAGACCTCATTTCTCTCTACAACTACCTGAGGGGAGGTTGTAGAGAAGAGGGTGCTGGCCTCTTATCCCTAGTGACAGGGGACAGGACGAGGGGGAATGGCCTCAATCTCCACCAGGGGTGATTTAGGCTAGACATTAGGAAAAAATTTTTCACAGAAAGGGTCATTGGACAGGCTGCCCAGGGAGGTGGTTGATTCACCTTCCCTGGAGGTGTTTAAGGCATGGGTGGACAAGGTGCTGAAGGGCATGGTTTAGTGTTTGATAGGAATGGTTGGACTTGATGATCTGGTGGGTCTCTTCCAACCTGGTTCTATGATTCTATGAATATCAAATTTTTCAGTTTTCTCAAACTTGGGACAGGTATATTTTTCAGAATGTTGATAAAATTATGGAGGATGAGAAAAATCCTGACCTGTCCACCCTCTGTGAAAAAAGATGTATTTAGTAACAGGAAGACAGACTGTAAATTCAGTGTCTTGTATCTGATTGAATGAAGCTTTTTTACGTTGTGGCTCACAACTTGCATTCTGGAAAAGACAGACTAGAAAATGAAATTCTCTAATTGTATTGGAAAGATTCCTAAATAAAAAGTCTAAAGTTTTCTTGAACTTCAGAACAGCAATTCAAAGGCCCAGGTCTACTGTATTGTACATGTTCCGATAGCAGTTGTCAGTTTGCAGTGGTTTGCAAAACAAGATCTAAAATAGACTGTCAAACAATTAATAGCATGCCTGAATTTTAGCATACATATTTTTTACTTTAATCAGTCAATGAGCCCCATCCTGAGGGACAGGGAACATTTGCTAAGTTGTGGCACAGTGCAAACAACTTTTGGACTGGGGGTGGCAAGTCCATCTGGCTCTGCACTGCAGACAACGTGTTTGCAGTTAGCTCAGTGTCTGCATCATGCCTCATCACAAGGTGTAAACATTCCTGGGTGCTTACCAGTGAATTAATGAGTAGTCTTTCTTGTGCTTAAATACCCCAGACAGGCTGGAAAGGATGTGCCTCCTTCGGCTGAGAATAAGCCAGTTCTTGTGGCTTCAGCATTTGTGGTTAGCCACTGAAGGAAAATGTGCAGTCATTTGGCTTGTGGTTTTATGGCCGTCTTGTCTGGTAGATGACTAAACCTATGGATTTTCCTCTGTAGCTTGACTAGTTTGTTTCGACATATGGGAAAGCTGTGGAAAGCAAACATAAATCATGCAATGTATAAAATATCACCAGTTCCTATGTTTACAAAGTGCCCACCTCACCCACCCCCAGTAGCTTTTCCAAAAGACTTAACCAAGAAATAAAAATGTCTTGATAAAAGTGCTCTTTTGTGGCTTGAAAAAAAACAACCTATATGCATCAGACTGAGTTGATCCATAAGGAGGTGCTCAGAAACCAGACTTGATTCACAAAATTACATATTGCTTTATAGAAGACAAGAAAGTAAAATACATCAAATAGATTGAACAACTAAAAAAACCCAACTCTGAGCTGTGGCTTAGAGCCTTGTGATTCCTTTGCAGTCTCTGCTACTTTTTTCTTGATAACATTAGGGAAGTCATTTTACTTCTGGACTTACATTTTCTCATTTGTCAAATGAAATATTGAGACTGATCTCTAAGCTGCTTTGAGATCTGCCGGTCAAACATTCAGTCTTGGATCTTGGAATCAAAAAATGTAGAGCTTTGTGATTTTCTATCCAGTAGTTCATACCTCAGTCTGCATCTTCTCTTTAGTTACTAGGCAGAATTGAAGGAGAGGTTACAGTCTTACAGCCAGTATGTTTTATCCATTTTACTAGCAAAAGAAGCTAAACCCTGCAAGAAGCCCAGTTTCTGATGTTGGTTAGTCATGTTTGCGCCACCATATTTTGCCAGGGGTTCTTCCAGAGGAGGATAATTGTGTAATACATTATGGTCCATGGGTTGATAGGTCTGCAAGTAGATCCAGCTACTCCAGCACTCGACTGCGCTCCTCCTCCCCTCTTCCAAACACTACATTCCTGGAACTTCTTTGTTACTGGTAAAATGACACATACTACAGATTTGTTGTCATAGAGAGGCTCTCTGCTTTATTAATCTTCTTTTCAAGGACAGAACTGGAATTCAGATCTCCATTTCCTGTGCCTGGAGTCTCTGGTGCTCAGACAACCCATGACTCCGAGGCTGGCGTGCCTGCCATGATGGGAGTGATGGAAGTCCTAGAGCCAGATTTGCTCACATCTGTGTCTGCAGCAATAACCTCTAGCATGGTTCAGCTGAGGTGCAGAGTGCCAGTGCTGCTACCTCGGTGTACGTCATATTAACTTGGATACGGTGCTGTGCAAATGCAAATGTAGGTGTTCCTCTGTTTGAGCATTTACCTGGAGCTACTGTGTGCTTAAACTAAGGAGTTCTTCTGAAAGTAGCCGCTTGATAAATTGTGTTTAGAGAAACCTGAGGGTATGCTGTGAATTTCCCTAATGTATGTTATCTTTGGCCCTCATTTTTCTGGATAAAACAGAACAGCCTACAGCTTTCCTGATAAAAGCATGCCTTTTTCTCTGTGACATAATTAGTCTTTTACCCTTTCCTGACAGTTCTGTCATGGTGGGGATAGCCAGACTATAAGTAAGATGAAAGGACATTTTGAGTGAAAATGTACCATAGCTGAGATAGACACAAGGAAAAGACTTGAAGGATTTTATTAGGTTAAACAAAGAATCAGTAAGGTTTGCATTATCTCGTTGTTTTTCAGTTACTGGTAAATTAAGCTTCAGGAATGGTTTGAGGCTTAGTTGCCAATTCAGGGTACAAGGGCAGAGATTTAGAAGGACATGGATAGTTTACATTTCCATCATGTGAAAGCAGTAGCTCTTTTTAATGTGGTTACTTTTTAGTACTGAGAAACAGAACGGTTGTATTCCAGTTGCAGATAGATCCAGAGAATAAAAGTAGGGCAGGTACTTACTGGACGGTCAGTATTGCACTGGCCTTCTGTAGCCAAAAATTTATGCACAGTTCAGCAATAAACTGAGAGGTTGACTCACATAAACATGTTCATCATAGGAAACTCGGGTGCTCAGAAAAAGTAAAAATATCTGAAGGAAGGCTGGCAAGGGGAGGCTCACTCCTGGGGATCTTCCAACTGCAGAGAGTTACTATTTCAGAATTTGAAACCTAATGGAAGTTATTTGTATCAGGTCATTTTTCTCCCTGGAAATCAGTTTTCATCCTTTTTTTTGTTTGTTTATTTCAGTCTTTGGGTAATGCATATATATTTCACACATCTCTGAACACCCTCTGCATTTCATGACAATCTACAAGCAGGCCTGATGGATTGTTCCACTTCACAATCAGGGCTACATAAGTAAGGCCAGTGCTTTCTGAAATGAGTGTTACAGATAATTAAATCTCATAAGTTTTACTGGAATAATAAGCAGAGTATTATCAAAGAGGAATGTGCTCCTTCATCTTTTGATGCCTAAACAAAATGTCTTGGCTCTGAGTAGAATGTATCCTCTATTAAGTCCTATTAACATTTGCAGGGGTAAATCCCTGTAGTCTGTAACTATAGAACATCCATCAGTTTCCAGACTAGAAATCTGCACAAACAGTTGCTCCAGGTAAGAATTCCTAAATGTTTCCTTTTGTGTTTACTTTGGAAAATGAACTGAAAATGAACCTTATCTGACCGAAATTTCTATGGTTTCCTAGTGGAAGTATGGAAATTACGCTTAAAAACTCAGTAACAGTCTGAAAAACTGGAATTAATTTTGACCATGTATGAGATAAGATTTGTTGCAGTATTTAGGACGTACCTCAAAGGAGATTGAAAAGAAAACAAGAACAAAACTTGTTCAAGTGGGTCATTACCATTCCTTTTGAAGTGTGTGGAGATCCCCAGTAAGTTCTCAAGTGGGATGCCAGTGTAACCACATATCAGAAGAGGTGGGATAAATCCTCAGCACAACATTGGAAGGTGCCACGTGTAGATGACCCAACATTGTATCTTTGTCTCTCTCAGAATTCTTCATATTCAAGATGGATACAAGAAAAGAAAATATGCCAACAATAATCTTACTATTCCTTATATGGGAATTCTCCTCCAGGACTAATTTAGGAACTATTTTACCTTTTCCCTTTAATCCTCCAGGACTAATTTAGTAATTATTTTAACTATTCTCTTTAACGTGCTGGGACTTTGTGGACTTCTGCCTCCTGGCCTTCATAAGAGCTATTCCTTTCCTATTAATAACTCACAAGCTCATCAGATTCCTGAACTGAAGAGGCATCATGCTGGAATGTCACAGCATCCACCTCTGAGCCTGCAGATACGCAGAGCAAATTTGCCACAACACCAAAGGACACAGTGGCAAAGAGGCAGCCTGCAAAGTTTGCAGATGCAACTTGGATAAACAGAACAGTGTCAGCTATCCCAGCCTGCACGGCTAACCTTTCTGACAATAGATCACTTCACTTCATCACATTAGTCCATTCAAATATTTTGTCATTTGTGGGAGTAGGGGTTAAATATGTACACCAAACAAAAGAAAGGTATTTGTAAATGAAGGCAGATAGAGGTAAGGATTTAATCCACTGCCAAGGTTTCGTAAAGATGATTTGATCTCCTGCTGGATTATTGCTCTATAGATGTAGCTTATTAAAAGAGATGTTGATTATGTCTTGCAAGGAGCCAACACAAGGTTGTATGCTACTAGCATATAGACATAGAACTCTGGTGCATATACCTGACACACTACAAGTTTTGCTTAAAATTCATAGTGTATGAGGCCAGGCAGAGTTTCTGCAACAATCTGGTCAGCTTTTTTTTTTTTTCAAAATAAACATTCTTAGAACTTGCTTGCATTAAAAATAAATAAATAAATAGTTTTAAAAGTGCTAGTGCTGGTGATTCCACCAAAATTCAGAAATCACAAATCAGTGCATTTTCCTCTGCGTGTTGTCCCCCCCTCCAAATCACAAGATGCTAAATCACTATTTTAGGCTATAAGAACGGATTTTTAGTTCCTTTAATCAGTAGTTTCTGGATTTCAGAATGTTAACGACTGTCTTCATAACAATGGAGGTTTTAACTGTCCTTTAAAACAAGCTGTACTACAGCCTCTGGAACCCGTGATGCCTGGTTTATTGCAAATTCGGGTTTCATGAGTGAAATCTGTTGTCTAATAAGATGCTTGTTCAGAGTGAAGCCTTTCCCATGACTGGGCCCTTTTAAATATCTTCCCCCCCTTTGCAAGTCTCTGGTATCTAATGATTGAGATTAGTCCGGTTTCTCCTACTGTGGAAGGACTAATAGGGTCTCCAGCTTCATCCACCTGTTAAATATTGTTCTCCCTTAGAAGAGCTACCAAGGACAGAAGTCCTGTAGCACAGTACTGCATCATTTGTTCAGCTTGTCTTTCAGGTGGCCAAAAGTTCAGCTGCATGATTACACAGTCAAAAGCTTTGAAAGTGATGCAACAGTATGTGTAAATTTGTCTTACCAATGAAAGCATGTTTTCAGTAGTCTTGTGAAAGGAAAATGCGATTTTCAAATTTGATGTGAACCATATTATATTAATCTCTCTGAAGTTCTTCTTTGAATATTTTTTCACGAGCTACTGCATCAAGAAGGGCACTCCTAAACCCAGCTAACGTGTTTGACTGAGATAAGGTTTTGCAAGATTTTCAATCTTTATAATCCCATCAGGTTTATCCTTTATTTAGGATTTAAAGTTTCACATACCATAAAAAATGTAGCCCAAAAGGCATGGTTACCAAAGCATCCCTATACAATGATAAAAACTATTCTTCCCTGTATGCATAGATTACAATTTTGTCAAGGCACATCATTTTCCATCTAAATCTAAGGAAGGGCTGTCATATAAAGTAGAGCTGTGTTCATTCAACTGCTTAAGAGAGAGCCTTGTAACAAAGGGTCATTATGGGTCCTGTCACACTCTGCTGCTATATGATAAGGACCAGAGTAAATTAAATTTCCTGTGACTCACCTGCAATTGGAGGAGAATTTATTGCTTAGTCACTGCTACAGCATATGGATTTGTCTTTCCCTGTGTGCACAGACATGCAGCAAGTATGCAGAGGCCCACTGAGGAGAACGTTCCTGTTATTTTGCAACAGGCTGTTGTGAAAACAGGCTGTTTCAGGGGGACCTGCATCCTCCAGAAGGAAAGGGAGTTAGCTAGGTAGTGTGGAAACTTCTGCAAATGAGTCAAGGAGTGGTGTTGTTAAAAGCCAGAAAGCAGGTGTACACAATGTCCTTTTTGAGTGGATGAATGGTGTCAGCAGGCAGGAAAACCAGAGCAGCTCTCCTGCTCATTAATTCTTTCTGTCATCCCACCATTTCCTGTTCATTAATTCCCTCACGTGTTTCCCCTCACTGCCAGAGCCTGTTACTCAGACTCCAACATTGTCTCAGAAAGGGAAGGGTGTTGAAAGAAAGGGCTGGAGCAGGATCTTGCATTCCCCACCTCTCCCAAGCTATCTTTCCTGCTAGAAAGAAATCAAACCGAGCATTTTACATGTCCTTGGAGAGATAAATATAAGTCAGGTTTAAGGCAGGTATTTGCCCTCGAGCCAGGATTTACCCTTGTGCTGCTTATTCAGTCAGGAAATCTTGTTTTTTTCGGAAGGGACTGAAAGAAGAGGACCGACCTCTGAATCTCACTCATATTCTAAATCCTTCAGGAAGAAATAAACATGAACACCTGGTTTTGTTTTAACTGGTATTTGTAATGAGGGCAGTTTGTTTCTTGTTACTTTTTTGGTAAGTTTTGGTATATTTTATTTGCAGTTGTTATGCCTTGCTGATGTGATGGCAACATAGTGGACTGTGTGGACACACACACAGATAGACTATAGCTGTCCTCTGAGGACAGTATAAAACA
This sequence comes from Piaya cayana, assembly GCA_013389865.1. NCBI lineage: Eukaryota > Metazoa > Chordata > Aves > Cuculiformes > Coccyzidae > Piaya > Piaya cayana. The sequence continues at coordinate 28,489 of WAAB01025395.1, forward strand.
CCTTTAACCCAACTAGAGTTGCTCTGCCCATGTTTGCTCACATTGACCCAGCAGACTTAGTCCTTTCACACAGACACACTATCCATGGCATTTTGCATGATTTAATTCAGTTCTGCCAAAAGGCACTGCTTCAAATTAAACTCAGAGTTAATGGCTACCATCACGTGCGCTCATGACTGTGAACACCTTGATCTAGGTGCACTGCCTTTTCATGTCAGCTTTGCGCTAATGCCTTCAAAGCCATGTAGAGGTACAGAAGTGATAAAAGCAGAAAGGAGAAAACCAATGCTGTTCACACATTCAAGCAATTTCTTAGCAGAATCAGTCCTTCCAAATCCATGAGGCTTTTCTTGGCTATTTACTTTCAGCGTTTGTTTTATTTCAAACAGCTCCTGCCTGCCCAGCCCTGCACAGTCGAGTAGCCATGGGGTGAATATTGTGGTGAGGAACACCCAGTGCTCATACAATTTCCATTCAGTGCTTCACTTTCAAAACAGATAGGGATGGATGGGGGTGGCGAAAAACAAAACCAGAAGAACCAACATGCATTATTTAGGACAAACAGACTTGATTATGGATCCTGGAGGTGCTGTAAAACTGATGGATTATGGGCTCAGCATTTCTGGGATTTTTGCTGTCTGGCTTCCACTGTGCTTTCATTGTGTCAGCTCTCCCTCTTCTCATTGCTTTTTGCTGGAAACATTGCACCAGAGCACAAGTGAAGTGAAGCAGGTCCTAACTAGACCCAACAGCTGCCTTTTGTTGCTGTTGTGGAGCCAGCTGTGAGGAGGTAATATAATCACTCTTCTGTACCAGTCAGCTGCACATCATAAGCACCGTTTTTGGATGCAGGGGATCTGGAGGCAGCTCCTGTGGTGATGTAAATGCTAATTAGGCACACAGCATGCTATTTTTTGCCCCATTTGATGTACTAAGCAGTTGTTGTTCTGTCCCATGAGCATAAAGTTGACTGAATGGATATTCTGCACTGCTTTGATTACAGTGAAACTCGTGTTTCATTCATATGCAGGAGGGGTCTTTGTGCTGATTCCTCTAGTGAAAGGAATGGCTTCTTGGCTTTCTGATCCATTTCTCTTTTCTGCAATAAAACTTTATTGTGATGTCAGTCAGCTCAGGCTTGGAGTGCTCACATTTGAGATGTTGTGGGGTTTTTTTTAAATTTTCCTTTCTTTTTACAAATAAGCAGGTTTTGGATGGGTGATTTGGGCTCATTTTTACAAAAAGTCAACTCACCTGGACTTACATCAGCCCTGTATTTTTCTGTCTGAGATTTCTGATATAAAATCAGGTTTGATGGAAGAATACCTAATAAGCCACAGAAGAAATCATAGAAAGAATAATTTAACAGCTTATTGTCGCAGGTCATGGATTGTAATGAGCAGGACAGTATTTGAGTGTACTTGGAGTGGGACTAGGAGGTGTTGTTCTTAAAAAGCAGAAACAAACACAGTATTATGTAAATACTGAAGAGAGCTGAGCATCCGCTTTAAGAAAGTGGCCTGTGGACAGCTCACCTGAGCTTTAGGTACTGATTTTAAATGAATTTAATTTTAATGTGTCCTTGTTTAGGACACATTAAGGACAAGTTAAGTTATTTGAACTTCAGTTTCCCCCATATAAATTCGACTCATTGCCTTTTTAAAGTATGCTAAAGCCCTACCTTAGAAAGAGTTTTAACAAGTCAGAAACTGTACACATTGTTTCACCAAGTATCCTTTGCAGCTGTTTCAGTAGCATGTTTCCTGCTGAGATGAGGTGGAATATTATGGTATTTCACTGGCTAAATATTGTGCTTGATGGTGTCAGACTGTATCAGAACATTCAACTAAATGTGACAGAAAGTGAGCTTTCAGAGTGGTTATTGGGTTGGCACAGGAGAACATACGTTACGGCAGCTGCTCTTATGGGTACTGTAGGAGATGGATCAAGAAGAGATCCATTACTGGTCAGCAATGCAGAGGGTTGGTGTTAGGTACCTGCTCAGAAAAAAAAATAAAATTAATAAATGCAAGAAATTAATTCAGAAACAAAGAACACTTGCTACTTGTGTAAGTTTCTGTGCTGAATGTCTTGAGTTATACTTCATTTACTCTGCATTTTTATGTCCCAGGTTCAGGTTCAGCGGTCGTATCCTTGGCCTTGCTCTCATTCATCAGTACCTTCTTGATGCTTTCTTCACAAGGCCATTCTACAAAGCACTACTAAGGCTGTAAGTATAAGCATGCAGCCCTGCAAAAGCCGTGCATGAACCATGCAGAAACAGTGAGTTCTGCAGAGACACAGACCCTCGTGGAGTTGCTTCAAGCGCTCTGACCTTCAAGTCCTTTCTGCTGTTGGTTGATTGGGTTTTGATACAAAAGAAACTTGCCCTTTGTAAATACTGACTACGTTAATAAAAATGCATAGTACATATGACAGGAACACACCTTTAATTCCAAAGTCTACTACTGTTGAAATGTTATCACAACTGAAATTATATGTGGAAGACTGCAAAGTATCTTTGATGGAACAAAACAAAACAACAACAAAAAAGGGAGGCAGCTCATCTTAAGAAAAATACAAAATTTCTCACACCTCACTGGTGGAGTATGTTTTTATTCTAAACACAACTTTGATAATTGGGATTACTAATGTAGATATAAACAGTGAATGTTTCATGTTGATCTTCTGCTGTCTTTTACAGTAGTAAGCAGAAACTACCAGTGATATATTATTTTCAACGTCAAGTTTACAAGGTTAACTTTAATTGACAATCTGTCTATCTTTAATTAATAGACTGCAATAAGACAAGGTACATAAAATTTTTAACAATGAGAAATTACATTTTAAATTACATTAACAATGAGAAAATACAATTTTAATTGTATTTAATCTTATTTTTTTAACAATGAGCATTGATGAGGACTCAACACTCATATCTATATTGTGTCTGTGCTAGTCTGGAAATAAACTGAAACCTAGAGTGCTTCCTTTATCATTATTGCCCCTTTAGGAGATTTGGAAGCAGGCTTGTAACATCCCTCTGCCCTCTCAGCCAACAAGGCTGACTCCTTATTAGCAGAAATTTAGGCTACCTAGCCTACCTTTTGTCCATCTTGTGTGATCACATCAAGAATGATACATACGTGGAAGAAGTGAGGAACAATATGGCTGGGCCCACCTGGTAAGTGTGTATTCTGAAGTGCAGAGCATCCTGAAGATGCACATAAAATCAAGTCCCATGGACGCCTTCTGACAGCAAATAGTGTAGACAGACAGCAGGTTTGGCTTTGATCCCAGCCATGCGAAGCAATTTCAAAACTGCATTGAGGGTCTGTGTAACAGGCTTTGATGTGAACAAAACCAAACCAACACCAGCTTTATGCTGGATCTTCAGCATAAATGTTCTTAGTAGGAAGTGAGCCTGCCAGTAGTCACAGGGCCATGTATTGAGCTACATCTTTTTTCTTGCCTCTTAATCAGGCCGTGTGATTTAAGTGACTTAGAGTACCTTGATGAAGAGTTCCATCAGAGCTTGCAGTGGATGAAGGATAACAACATCACAGACATCCTGGATCTCACCTTCACAGTGAATGAGGAGGTGTTTGGACAGGTGAGCACAAGTATGCAAAATATCTGGAAAGCAAATTTGAAGCTGAGAGAGTTGAGCATGATGAACATCTTTCTGTCAGAACAGATCCTTCAACCTTTCAATAACATATTCTTCCTTCTTTTTCTTTCAAGCCACCTGTTTCAATGCAGATGTTTATTCTTAGTGTGTATAATATAAAATACCAGCCCCTCTGCAGGCCTATTGAGCTACACACTGATGAGCATGAGGAATTCTCTCAACTGGAGTGCAGCTCAACTCTCCAGAGAGTCATTCACACAGATGTGGCATTCCGTGAATGCAAGCAGTTTAGCTTAAAGCTGATGTGGCTGAAAAGAGGGGGTTGGAGATTAGGTAGTGAAAAAAAAACATTTAGCAGGTGGTGTAAGACCTGGCAACTCTCACCATTATTTTCTCTGATTAGAATCTGTTAGATTCTGTGTTTCTTACTTACCTTGCACCTACTTAACAGTCTGGTATGTGCATCCATTTATTATGCTTTCTACCACTCAACTCTACCTTAGCCTGACAGTTCTTTTCAGCGTAGCTATCTGGATAACTACAGCCTTAAACAGGGTGCAACTCTGTCTTAAAAGCAGACTAGCAAACCATCTCCTGTGGGATCCTTTGGGTTGTGCTGAGGACTTGGTGCTCTCTGCTGTTGTAATTCATGCAAGGTCATAACTGTCTCTGGAAGGTCTTGAAGGGACGTAAAGTGATATTCAGACCAAGTTTAAGGACCTTCAGGGAGATACTGAAAACTAGAGAATGAAGAACCAAGCTCACAAAATATGGCAGAAGCTCAGGGGATGGAAGTTAACTTGTGTAGGGAGCAGATCCACATCGTCAAAGGGAGTGGAGAGTCCAGGTGGAATATACAGAGAGTGGCTCTTAGCCCTTGAAAATAAAGTTGACAAGAAGAGTTTGCACAGAGTTAGGATAGCTCTGTGAGATAGGGAAGAGTTAGACTGGATCCTGAGGAGAGAAATCATGGCCCTAAGAGTAAAGGCTGCTCCACTGTGAGGTCAAAAGTAACAGAAAGGAAGCAAAACTGCAGGGGATATTTTCAAAACTGAATTCAGTCTGCTTATAGTATAAGCTCGTGAGGGATAAGCAGAGTCAAGGACGGATGAAATGAGATGGAAGGACAGAAGGACTGAAGTAAGAAGCTGCTGTGGGAAAGGTAACACTGGTTTTCCAAAGACTTAAATGCAAAGGTTTTTCATTGTCTTTGAGCAGAGATTGCATGACATTCAGCTGACAGCATGGTAGTTTCCCTGGAAGGTATGGCTATATAAGACTAATACACAAAGACAGACAAACATACAGATGTATTCACAAAGACAGATAAGACAAGTTTGTATTTACATTGGAAGACTACAAAGATGAATAAGAATTTCAGCTTGAATTGCCTTGATGCATCTGAAGGTAACATTTGGCACACTAATTACTTGTTATGCTCTACCCAAAGAAAAGAGCTAAACGATTACATAGGAGTTTGTTGTGGAAGATAAGAGATGGCTCCAAAGAGAACAGAAAAAAAAAAGTCACAATCTGTTGTAGATACTGTGATATGAAAGCAAAAGTACACTAAAAGTGAGATTTTTATGCCAGTTCACATGTTGTCTAGTACTTTATTTCATATGTACTAGACACTAACCTTGCTAGATGTGGTGATGGGGGGAAAAATGCTTCTTGCTGTGAATTATAACTGTCAAAATCCAGGAACCCTAACTGAAAGTGAGATTGTTTTCCCCTTCTAAGATTTGCCAAGTGCTGACAGCAAAATAACAAAGAAATCACAGTCTCATGTTATGCTCCCAGATGGATCCTACTTGGAAATTCTTGCATGTCAAGAGTGTCTGACCACTTACATGCCATCTGAACATTGCTTTGCTGGATGCATGTGCAAGTATAGATTACAGTGGTAGTCCTGCTAGTATTTGGGAGGCTGGATCTCAAGGGTTGAGTAAGAGAAACAGAAATAGTGGCTCTCTGAGAAAAGCCATCTGGTAGATGGGTTGCAGCCCTTTTGTCCTGCTTCCACTATGACTTTAATTTTTAATTTCTTGTCTAATTTCTGACACGAATTTAGCTTTTAAACTTTTCAGGCCAAGTCCTCTTTCTTGGTCCCTTTTTTATTCAAATTTACTACTGAGGAGCTCTGGCCTTCTTGCACAGTGGTGCCGGCAGCGCTGCCATCATAGCAAAACTACAATGTCAAACTAAGCATCACACGTTTTTACTGGTGGGGACTGGATGCCAGTTTGAGAATTTCACTTACATGCTTGAGAGGTGTCAGTTGCTTGTGACCTTTAGTACTTATTTTCTTATTCTTTTACCCAGTAGAAGTTGCTCTTTGAGACCTCTCTCTGGGCTCTGTATGTCTGGGTGCAGGTAGGACCGGTCTCCAAGCCCTAGTAATTGCTCCAGCCAGGTAAAAATAGTGAGCTAGACTGGTTGAAATGTCTCCTTGCTACTCGGAAACATGATTGTGAATTCTAGCTCACAGCTGTGGTTAATGCCCTGTGAACAAGAAAGAAAAAGTAGAGACACATTGTTAGTGATTCCCTACCCCCAGTCCTACGTAACTAATTGTATTTGAAATTATATGGATAACGAGAAGTCAGAGAAATCACCAGCATGTCTACATGTTTGTGGGAAATCTTGCAGGAGATTTAGAACATCTGAGCTTAACAATTGTGCTCAAAGCTAGACTAGTTATTGGTTTTAACACATGTATCTGACTGCTACACAGTCTTGAAAAATATGGCATGGCAGCTGGGCCAGAGTCTCACCCTCCAGACGATCAGCGCTGCTTGTGTAATGGTGAAGCAGTGACTTACATTCGGGAATTTAACCTGAACCAGCTAATTCATTCCATCCAACTCATTCCTAACTCATTACATCCAACCTTTCTCGTTCTTGCTGTTTCTCAACAAAGCTACAGATTAGATGACTCATGGAATGTTTCCATAATTCATAATATTGCAACAGGTCCCTCAAGCAAAGTGACCTAAATACTATATATGCTGTGTGCTGTCTGTTAGGCTAATAGATAGATAATAATATAAATAGTATGTAAATATTATGAATAATGAATATATATTCATGCAGCTCATTTACTATCTGTGCTAGACATCAGTATTGTAGCAGCAGAAAACAGAAGAGGAGAGCAAAACAATCTTCCTTTCTAATCCACTAGATTAAATGTGAAAATAATTGCAAAATAAATATTATTTTCTGTCACATGCGAGAAGGAATATGTGCTTGTTGGGTAGAATCTGGATGAATTCCTTATATCCCTTCACAATCTTAAGCCTTAGTAACCCAAGCCAACTAAATTAACCTTTAAATGCAATGAAATGCTGTTGTTCTTAGGTTTTAAATTAAAAAAAAGTTGTTTACAGTATGAATACTTCTCGGGTTTGGGCGGCTTATACAAAACTCTGCATACCACAGTGACTATGTTTGTCATTTGTGCAGGGTGCTCTACAGGTCTTGTTTAGAAAGCATATTGAGAGTATTCATTTTGTGACAGTTTCTTTGGCTATCAGCATTTCCAGGTAAACACATTTATTAACACTTGTTGCCTATGAGATAAGTAGATATCCTTTCCAGCTGGTGAAACAGTCTGCCTATTGCAATACTGTAATTTCCTCTCCATCCTGTTGTTTCCTGTACTGTTGCTTGGTAAATATACAGCAAGTAGCAAGCTGGTACAGTTGCCACCCTCTGTACAGCTCCTAGGAAGGGAAAGGAAGAGAAGGATGAAAAGATGGGTCAGAGTGGCAGGTTTTATGTTGCTTACAGATGTTGCTCTGAATCAGTTTTTGCTGGTACAGTTTGGAGTAACTTAAAGGTCAGTCCAAAGGGGGAGTCTTGTTATCCTCTTTGTTTCCACTGCAAATGGACAAGAGGCCAGGAGGCCAGAACAAGAAATATGGCTGTTATATTTCTCACTCACATTTTCAAAGTGCAATTTAGATATGAAACATATTGTGATCCATGTATTGCTACAGCACTATTTATCCTTGTTCCATAGGTGACAGAGAGAGAGTTGAAATCTGGAGGGGCAAATACAGCAGTGACAGAAAAGAACAAAAAAGAGTACATTGAGAGAATGGTTAAGTGGCGAGTGGAACGAGGAGTGGTTCAGCAAACAGAGGCCCTGGTCCGTGGCTTCTACGAAGTAAGTAACAAAACGATGCTCCCACTGTCTTCCATTCCTCAGCTAAGTCACCTTCCCTGGAGGTGTTTAAGGGACAGGTGGACGAGGCGCTGAGGAGCATGGTTTAGTGTTTGATAGGAATGGTGGGACTCAATGATCCGATGGGTCTTTTCCAACCTGGTGAATTCTATGATTCTATGGCTAAACTTTGCTTCATCGGTACCCTAGGAAATAACTCAACAGACACAGATGGCTAGGAATTGGAGTGCCTGGAACTTTAGAGACAGGGACTGTTGGTATAGTATGTTTAGCATTAAGGGAGAAAAGAAAGAAATGTGTACTGTGACTGTAATAAAGCAGGCAGGGATGAGGTTAGGAAAGCTAAAGCCCTGATAGAGTTAAATCTGGCCAGGGATGTTAAGGGCAACAGAAAAGCTTCTATAGGTATGTCAGGGATAAAAGGAAAATTAAGTCAAAGTGGACCCTCTCCCAAAGGAAACAGGAGACCTGCTTACCCAGAAATCACTTTTCTGCCTCAGTCTTCACTGACAAGGGCTCAAGCCACACTGCCCAAATTGCAGAAGGCAAAGGCAGGGACTGGGAGGCCAAGGAACTGCCCACTGTGGGAGAGGATCGGGTGCGGGACCTCTTAAGGAACATGAAGGTGCACAAGTTCATGGGACCTGATGAGATGCATCCATTGGTCCTGAGGGAACTGGTGGATTAAGTTGCTAAACCACTATCCATCATATTGGAGAAGCTGTGGCAATCTGGTAAAGTTCCCACTGACTGGAAAAGGGGAAACATAACCTCGATGTATAAAATAGGAGAAAAGGAAGACCCAGGGAACTACAGGCTGATCAGGCTCACCTCTGTGCCCAGCAAGATCATGGAGCAGATCCTCCTAGAAATTAGGCATGTGGAAAATGAGGGGGTGGTCAGTGACAGCCAACATGGCTTCACTAAGGGCAGAGGGAAGATTTAGCTTAGATACTAGGAAGACATTTTTTTACTGTGAGGGTGGTGAGGAACTGGCACAGGTTGCCCAGAGAAGTTGTGGATGCCCCATCCCTGGAGGTGTATAAGGCCAGGCTGGATGGGGATTTGAGCAATGTGATCCGGTGGGAGGTGTCCCTGCCCATGGAAGAACTGGATTATCATGGAATCATAGAATAGTTTGGGTTGGAAGGGACCTTAAAGATCATTTAGTTCCAACCCCTGCTGTGATGGGCCCTTCCAACCCAAACCATTCTATGATTCTATAACAATCAAGAGTATCAAGAAAAGTATTGCTTTCTATTCACATAGTAAGAGGTGTTTACAAATTTTATTATATCCTGCTGTGATACAAAAGAAAATTGTGAAGAATTGTACATTTCAGAGAGGAGCTGGTGGCCAGGGACATTTTAGGGACTCTTTAGGAACTCATTGCAGTGAAGTTGGTCCTAGGATGCAGTCAGCTTTGAACTTATGGTATTCATGTATGCTGCTCCATTGTTGTCCCTGAATTTTGCTAATTAATCTTTGCAGAAGGCCAGTCTGAGAACATCCTTTGGGTGGATCTGCTACAAAGTCTGCAGTCTTTGACTATCAAAATCACTTGTCAAAATGAAAGGAACAACAAAGAATGTTCTGCCCAGATTATGTCCTGTCACTTGTACTGTTTCATTCTAGTTAAATCTCACATGTCATCATTGTTTGCATTCAGAATATCAGCAGGCTCCCTGAAGAGGTGCATAGATTTATCAGTAGAAGTGTGGAAGTTAGCTGTCAGCATGCATACTTCATCAGGATAAACAGCTGGCCATAAAGGCCATAGGTTTATGAGACGTTATGACTGCTTCTGTGATTACAAGTGTTTTTTGTTCCAGGTTGTAGACTCCAGGCTTGTCTCTGTTTTTGATGCCAGAGAACTGGAGCTGGTTATAGCTGGCACTGCAGAAATAGATCTCAGTGACTGGCGTAACAACACAGAATATCGTGGAGGTAAACTGCTGATGCATACTAACATCTTGACTATTTTCAGTCTAAAACATGAAGACTTGGTTCATGTTTTCCTTCTGTATTTCTGGAGAGGAATGCCCTATTTTATTCAGGAAGTTTTTGCTAGAATAACTCATGAAATAAAACAAACTAGATCTCAAAATTGGATCAACAGATGTAATAATAATAAAATTGCCTCTGCTACTTCTATCCAGATTTTATCATGGTAACCTACCAGCTTAACAGGACTTTCGACTATAAAGGACTGAAAAGGATTTTCAGTGTTAGATCTAGAAGTTTCTTAGATGACTGAGTGAACTCCTGGCCTTGCTGAAAGTAGTATCACAAGTCCTCTTGGCTTCAGCAGGGAGATGAATTCAAGAGATGAATTTTACGGTTCCCAGTTACGCTTCAACAAAATACAGATCTTGCATAACCATCCCCTCAGTCTAAACTATGTCAAGTTGGACTTTTTCTCCCCTTCTTCTCTAATGCTTGGCTTGGTTTTGCTTTAAACACTGAGCATGATTTATCCAGACTGTCTTGGATGATGGATAAATGTGAAATCCCTCAGTTCTGTACTACAAAAGGAAAGTCCCTGAGGTTGACATATCCTCCCCTGAAATACAAGCCTTAAGTCTTTGCTGGTCACTGCCCAGCCTTTGTTACCTTGAAATATGCAGCTTACTGCAAGCACAGGTGGTCCCCGAAGTTATTCTCCTCCTCCTTTTTTCTCTTTAGCTATTAAAACAGATTCAGCCTGGGTTATGCTGGCTTTCACTAGAACAAACCAAGGCACAGAGCTCTCAGATGGGAATTTTGCCAAGGAAGGGCATGCCAACTCCTCTCCATATGTTGGACACTATTGTAATTCAAAGCACAATTTATTTGGGAATTAGAAATCATTAATTTGTTAGGACTCACAGTGTGTAGCATATTGCAATTGGTCTTCTATATCTCATGCAGGTAAACTCATTTTTTGCTAAGGGATCTGTGAGAGGCCTTAAATATATATTTGAGTTTTAGGGTTTTAAATGATTTAATAATATTATAGTTTAGACAGCCAGGACAAGATGGGGGCTGGGACCTACTGCTCATCAAGAACAAAATACATTGTTACATCAGGATCTTTTCAGTAGGAGATCTACTACCCCTTGCTAGTGGGAACACTTTGACTGTTACACTTCTCACTCATAGGGGGCAATTTTAATTTCCCTCTCTTGCTTCTTGGTTTAGGTTACCATGATGGTCACATAGTAATACGGTGGTTCTGGGCAGCAGTGGAGAGATTTAACAATGAGCAGAGACTCCGGTTGTTGCAGTTTGTCACTGGAACATCGAGTGTGCCATATGAAGGCTTTGCAGCTCTTCGAGGAAGCAACGGGCTACGCCGCTTCTGTATAGAGAAATGGGGGAAAATAACCTCTCTCCCAAGGTATGTTCCATCTAGGATACAGAACTACAAGTGCTGCAAGAAAGGTAACCCTCATGGTTTTTTGCATCCTTTTGACAGCAAAAGATAATGAATACAAGTAAGGACATCTTAAAGCAGCAAAGAAACATCTAACGGTTTGTTCTATAACCAAATTCAGAGAAAAGTGTTTTGCTGCATTTTGGATTTGCAGGATCAGTTTCACTCCTGGGAAGTGATTAAGATAAATATTTCCATCAGACCAAACATAGTTCTCTTATTTTGATTCTGGAACAGCTTCATACGAGCAGGAGCCGGTCAGCTGATTGTTCCCTTTACTTCCAAAACAGTGGTAAAAATACTTGTGAGTTTACAGAGCAATGAAAGCCAGAATGACTCTGAATTTTGGTCAGAGACCTGAGTGTAATAGGATCATTTGCTGTGATGGTTCCACATTTTATTACAAGGAAGTTTAGTGAAAGGACTTCAGTCCATGTGGTGATAATACCCAATTTGTTACATCTAGTTCAGTCAGCCAGCTAGGAGTAAATGAGCCATAATGTCATACAGAGTCAACAGACTTCACACTGCTTCCCAGAGGAGGGGTCATCTTCCTTTGCAGAACAAAAGGGCTGGGGCGTAGGGGGTGGTTTGACTTGCATAAGGCTACCCAAAAGAGCCATGGCACAGCCAGTGATACATTCTGCTTTGAGTTCTGCTGTAGCATTTTAACCATGACAAGCACCCTCTCTTCCTCACTAAAGTAAATCACCTTTTCTTAAATGTCCTTACAGTTGCCTGAGGCTCTCCCCCATTTTGATTACAGAGCACTTTACAGAGCATCCCAGCACCTCTCAGATAATTTTGTTGTGACCCTTTTACATAACATCTTTTGGAAGGCAGATGGTTGTTTTTTTTCCCATCCTTACTCATTTGCTTTCAGTTCCAGTCCAAAGGAGGCTACTTTCATGGCACAGAGCAAAAATCTCTTCTCACAGGACTCGCAGATATATTCAGGCAATCAATTTACAATGGATCCAGTCCAATTTTCTCATGTTGTTTACCCAGAAGCATGCTATAAAACATGGACTTGAGCAGACCTCCAGAGTCCTCTGGAAAGTACCCTCTTAGTGCAAGCCTTCTCAGGTCCAGACTTATGCAGTGGGAGGACGAGGAAGCTGAACCAGGGCCCTTTATCAATCAGCACACATTATGAGCTAACATCTTGCGTGGACTCCCTCTAAAGTCAGGAAAAGGGAAGTGTTTTTAAGGCAGAACTCATCCCAGCTGTACACAGACTTTTACAATAGTTTAATTGAATCACACCTGATATATTCTGATTTATGTTTATGTAGGCTCCACAGAGACTATATGGAGCGCTAGAGCCTACATGAAACCTAGACTTAGGCTGTGAGATTTACAAACAGGTGAAAACATGGAAGGTCAGTGAGATGACTTATGCCCTCTGAGCTTCAGCCAGCAACATGGAAAGAAAGCCCGAGAACTACATCTTGCTGTGCATAGGCCAGATCCTCATTTTGCAGCATATGTATAGTCTGGCTCCATGTAAGGTTTTCAGAGCTGACCAAGGGGATTCTTGCCTGTAGGCAGACAGCAACTAGAAGTCACAGACCTGTGCAGCAATTCTGCAGAGCAATATTTGCACTCCTACAGGATGGGAAGGGGTGAGAGGGGAGGATAGACCTTGTTGCACGCACAGAAAATGCCCTGGACTGACCCATCAAGTTCTGAAAAGGTAATTGGCCTCTTTCTGCTCTGCTTAACTTTATTTGTGAACTTAGGCATTACTTATGACCTAGATTCAGTTAGCCCCGAGATATTCACATTAACATTTTATTCTTGTCTGCTGATCACCCTGCCTGAAAGAGGCCTCCTTTCCAGGTGAAAGTTGTTAGCACCTTTAAGAAGTCTTAGAGTTCTGCATTCGTTTTAGCCAGGGGAAAGAGAAACAACACTTGCTCATGGGGAATAAACACATCTTAATCACCGTGAATTATTACCTGCATTTTTATAAAATTATGGGGTGCTGCCAAGTATACACAGTGTTAAGAAATACATAAAACACACAGGCTAAACCTGGAGGCTCCCTGAATCCTTAGTTAAGCAACTAAATAAATGTTATTTTAAACTCTTTGCAAATACCTGATTATGGATGGCTTGTGTTTATTTAGATTTACTTGCATATTTACTTAGACTTAGAGGCTATGAAAAGTCATATGTCATGTCCTGTAGGCCTTTTGGCCCCTGTGATATGGTATGACTGTAACTAACTTTAGCTGTTTAAAATAAACCACAACAAATTCCCTTCTCCCTCTTAACAATTCCTACAGTTGCACAGTGAGAGTTACCGTTGCTTCGTGTTTTCAGAGTCCTAGAGAAAAACCCCACAGCTTTCTCTTTTCTCAGCTGTCAGAAGATTTAGTCGTTTATGTGATTAGGCATGGTTTGTACCTCTTAATTACCAGCCTTAGTACTTAGGTCCTGACCAAATAAATGTGATACAGTGAGAGGTGTTATAGAAGCTTGCACTAAGCTGATGCATTTGGTTTTCTTGACAGCCAGGCAGATGGTGGGTCACAGGTTAGTCTGGTCTTTGGGTTTTCAGCTGCTTTTCAAAGTATCGAGATAAGTCTGTCAGGAGAGTCCAGGACTCTTTCCATCTCTTGCTTCTGCTCTGGATGGCTGAGTAGTTGGGCGGCTCTCCCTTATATCTTGTCCTTTTTGACAATGGAGCCATTTGCTTATAGTGAGCAGCAAATATGTGATAACATCTAAACCAGCTATGCTTTTGTACTTCCTGTCTACATTTACTTTGAGATCACACACATTAGAAAGCCAAAGTACTATACAGCTCGGAGATGCTTCTCGTAATCCCAGATCTCTCAATTATAACCCTAAAGCAGGTTCCAAAGGGACTGCCAGATTTACAGGTCTGTCAGTGTAAATCTGCAGCATGGTTTCTTCCAGACTGATGTGGCTTGTTATATGAAATAATAATGAAGAGGCAACAGGTTCAACCACTTGTTTATCAAGGCTGAGATTTACTTTCCCTTTCTAATACATAAAACTGTCTCCCAAAATAAAGGAGTTAACATACATTCTTGTAACTGCTTGTGTGCATAGGAATGGATGGAGAATTCTTCCAGCTATAGCCTCTTCAGGAAGCCTCTCTTCACCTTTCCTGCATCATGCAGATTTTCAGCACAGAACCAGTTTTAGCAGTAGTTTCACAAAAACGTATTCTTGGCTTTGTAGCTAGAATAACAGAGCTTAATCTGATATTGTGGGAGCAGAACTCCTGGCCCAAACAAACCTATACAAAGAACCAGCAGCATTTCCTACCATATCTGTAAGAGACAACAGCTCACTTCTTAAAACCTCAGCCTGCAGAAGTGTTCAGTGCCTAGCAATGCCACTGCCCTGTCTTCTGGTTGCATTCCTTGCCTGGCCAAAACTCTGTGAGCTCCAAGGTTGTTTCTGTTTGAGTATCAATTAAGTAAGGACCTCAGCATGTATCCCAGGGATTCAAATAATCACATTTGACACAATGGGGTCACTTTCTACATCAGTGCTGAGCTGCAACTACCCTTTTATCAGAAGAGATTTTCATTCAGCTGTGTAATATTAGTGATTACCACCATACTATCTGTGGTTTATGTATGATAATTACCAGTGCTAGTAAACATCTGATCTTCTATAAGAGATTTCCGTCCCTTGCTGTTAGATGATCAAGTATTTAATCACCTCAGAGCCCTATATAGCAATTTAAACAAGATTATGTATGACTACAAAGAACTTTGTTTTCATCATTTCCTTCTTTCCCAGTGGACTGGGTGTGTGTGCTTTTCTGTCTTTTATCATTCCTTATCTCCTATCCCTGTTCTCTTTCCACTTTTCTCACAACAGGAATACTGTGTACAAATCTACATTCATCTATTAAGCAGTGTTTCTCAGACAGCATGTAAGTGTTCTTTCTTAGAACCAAAATGAATAAAAGTTGATAACTGTGGGTCCTGAGGTTGATCAAAGAAGGGTTTGTGGGTTCATCTACAGAAAGCAAGATGAAAAGGAGAAAGGCATGGTTATGTTAGAATGCAAGTCTTATTTGAGTTGATAGGTTCAAGTTACAAATAAGACAGGAAGGGGTTCTGTGCACACAGCCTTTGGACTCTCATCAGTATGGGGATTAAAGGAAGTGACAAAAGAAGAATGCAAAAATCTTATAAGCTTATAATTTTTAGAGAGACAAAACATACCACAACAGTGTGAACAGTGAGCAAGGTCAAAAATTCAGACCCAACAAAACTGCTCTGGTCAATAAAGACAGACTGCCAGGAAAAATGAAATTTTAAGTGGTCCATTTACTTACTGGAGAATTAGGGCACATGAGGGTCAGAGTTGGTTTACACAAGTTGATCTTGAATTTTCTTCTAGAGAAGCCAGAATCCTTTCCATAAAAACTCTTACCAATCTAATTCTTACTCCAGACTTCTCACTCCCTGAGCACCCTCTCAAACTTCAGCAGGCTTATGTGGTAGGAGACTTAATCAAGGGAAGAAGGACTTTTCTGGGTTTTTGTGCTGGTGATGTAATGTTTTCATCCCAATGTGTGCAGCAAACCCAATACTACAAAACAGCAAGCATCCCCTGGATTATGCTTGCTGTAGTCACTCTCACTGGGATCAGTAGTAGAAGGTCAACACTATTTGGGAGGAACTTACCCCTTTGGCAGACACAGCACAGAGTTAGGCTACACTGGATGCTATGAAAAATATCCTTGCCTCTTAATCTTCCTAGGTACTGCAGTATTGCAGAGCAATATGATATAACAGACCAGAGGCTGAGCCATTTGGCTTTAGTCTGATTAGGAAAATAAAGGTTTCAGCTTTAGTTGCACAAAGCAGAGGCAATATGCTCAGAAATACTGAGGAGAGAGGGAACACTGAGTGAGGAGTCCAAGTCAACCCTTTCTTTTCTTTCAGTTGAGACATAATATGTTGTCTAGTTACACAAGTCGACACCATATCTGACTTCAGCAGCAAAGAATGAATTAAACCTCTTGCTGAATGTATATCAGACAATTCTGCACATAATTACCTTAGTGGGCTTCACTGACTTAATCGAAGTTGCAATAGATTCACATTAGTTTCACAGACCAGAATTTGAACTCTGGTTTTGCCCTTAGCAATATATTCTGTTTTGCACCTTAAGAAGGTAGGAGCGTAAACCTAACGTCCACAGGACTCCTGAAAATGTGTTTTTATTTTTGATTTGGTGGCATTTTTTCTTGAGTGAAAGGACTATTTTTCTATAAAGTTGTTGAACTGGAAAACACAAGAGTGTTGCTTCACAAAATACTTTGGTGTTTCTAGACGTGTTAACTTTTTCTTCCTTTCTTTGTCATAGTTTCTCCCTACAATAAATTCTTTGAGACCTTCTACAGAAGAGTCCACTTCTGTAAAGCTCATGATAAGAAAAGGAATGGGTCCTTTTTCTGGATGACTAAAAGTCAACAGCATTGCAAGGATGTTTCATAACCAGTATGAAATGTGATGGATGATGATTAGTCAAGATGAATGTGTGCAAGAAAGTAAACACCAGTGTCAGTGGCTGTGGATACATCTGCACCACACAATAGGATGCATAACAGTGGTATCTGAGATGTTATGGCTTCATACAGTTAAATGTGCCATGGTTAAGTACCAGATATAGTTATTACTTTAGGTTCAGCAAAGCCATATTGGCAGAATCAACACCTGAGCCACTATGACAATACTGCTTCCAATTCTGGAACCAGGCAGCTGAGCTTCTCCAGACCAGCTGTCTCTCAATCGTTCCATCTTGCCTGTGAACAGACTGCAAGAATCCTTGAGTTGATTAACTCCCAGTGGTTGATACGTATTGGCAATTGATTGTAGCAACAACTTATGCTGCTAAAGATTGCCGAGATAACAATAAACAGTGCAGGGTTACTCATGGATTATACATGAGTTGCCACATTTAATTTCAAGAGATGTATTAAATAATGGCTCTATTAATGTTTCTATTTCCCTAACTCACATGTGTTCCCAGCTCACTTCTACAAAGTCCATGCTTATTGTACATTATCTCTGAGAGTGACCAGCTAACAACTCTTGATTCAGAAGGGAAAAAAGGATGGTAAAAATCCTCCTAATTGAAATTCGGTGATGCAGTGAAGATTAGGTGCCTCTGGCTATTTCAGTTCCCTGATTGTTTTTAATGATTCACCATTGGTGCTTGATAAAACTCTCCCTCTGAATCTGCAAGTCCCAGGCCAGCCCATTTACCACTATCATCTTTTTCTCACTTCGTGGGTGGCCTAAGAGATGACTAGCACAGTTTCAAATAGTTTCTCCAAGACAGCTCTTCTGCTTCAGTCTTGAAGAAATAATGTTTATTTAAAGAATGAGATAGAACTAAAACTGAAACAACTTCATGGCTTCTAAATATACTAGGGGCCAGGAGCTTAGATGTTGTTAGCCACTGAGGCTACGTATTCTTCTGTAGGGTTTTGTCAATTAACATTTATTGTAGAGAGCAAGAGGAAACAACGCTTTCTAGTGTCATGTAAAACTCCAAGCTGACTGAAAAAAAAAAAAAGGAATTTTAATGAAAATGTTTCTCCTCTGTTGAATGAGCTCTACATTTTCAGTCAGTTGAAATGCATGAACTATTGGGGCAGCAACTCTTTCTTTGCTCCACATTTGTGTGGCACCTCACACAGTGAAGTGCAGTTTACAAATGTGTGTAATTGCTGCTACCAGAAACGCTGTAACAAGGTGGAGGCTTGTGTGGAATCCATCCTATGGCTTCTTTTGAAGGTGCTGACAGCTGGGGGAATAGAAGGTGCTAGAACTGTGGGAATAGAGGGTCATCAAGTTGGCAGCTTGCTCTGCACAAAGTATTTTGCTTTTACCTTGGCTATTACAAATAAATAGTATTTACAGACCAGACCTGCAGCAGACAGCCAACAGCTGACTTGCAGGAACATGTTCAGCAACCTTCCTTTTTCAGTTAACAGATCCCTGAATTTACCAGTCAGCCCTCCCTTGCTATAAACACACACCAAGCCCATTCTGTCAGTGTTGTTCATCACATTATGCTTGTCCACTGGTGCAAAACTTACTGGCTGCTCATGTTGGATGTACAACTGAGTTGTTTGGTTCGGTTTTTTTTTTTTTTAACTCAAAGCAACTAAAGTTACAGTTCTAGAGTTTTCCCTCTAGGCATCTAGGCATCAGCTCCTCGTTTACCTCCATTTTTCTTCTCCATGATTATCCCTGCAACAACTAATGCAGGGATAGCAGAGAATGATGCTATGTTGATAATTACATTGTCTTCTATCTAAAACATTCATGTGTATGTGCATATATATGTCAATATCTCAGATTTGGGCGGAATTTGAGAGTTTTACTTTAACAAATTTCTTTTTATGAATATGAATGTCTTGATCCTCAAGTAACAGGAACTCGTTTTCTCAGTTCTTTTCTCAAGTTATTTAAATTAAACTTAACATGTAGCATGTTTTCTTTTTGCAGGGCGCACACATGTTTCAACCGTTTGGATCTTCCACCTTACCCCTCATATTCTATGCTGTATGAAAAGCTGCTGACAGCTGTTGAAGAAACTAGCACCTTTGGACTTGAATGAAGGGGTTCAGGCACTTCTGGTGTTTTTCTGGCTGATGATGTCACCTTTCCTGTCCACCATCATTTGATCTTGGTTTCCCATGTTTTTATTTTTGAAAACAAAACAGACAAAAAAATCAAGATTGACAAAAGCTGTGCATGAAGAACTGCCTCCCTTTAAGATCTAACCTTCATGCTTTCATCTTCTGTTTCCAATGGACTGCTAGTCTGTATGCAATAGAAAAACTGTCTCAAGGTTTCTGTATATCTCTACATACCTCCATTAATAACAATGAAAATACAAATGCAAGTTACACTACACTTGACCAAATGTTAATAAATGTTTACTTCCACCTCCGTTGATTAAAAAATAAAAAAAACCTCATCAAGCATTCCAAGCTTTTATATGCCTACATCTTCTAAATCAATTTACAGCCCATTTTACTTCTTAGCCATTGAATCCAGTAGTAGGAGCTGGTCAAATACGTCTTCATCCATCCTTGTTTTCCCTTTATGTGTTGTCTATCTGAGAGACATCTGTGAGCAAAACTGAAATTTTTATATACGAACTCATGATCCACATCAGTTGCATCAGCTGGAACTGGTCCAGATACATGGTGCAGATAAGATCTTCAAAAACTAAAAAAAAACCCCAAACCTGTAATGCAATACAAAGCATAACAGCGATTTTTATGATTGTTACTTGCCAGTTACTGGAGAGATCTTGCACTTCAGAGATATTGGGAGGGCCGTCTCCAATTGTAATGTTTACCACACAAGAAGCACAAGGTTGTGCATACTCAAGAAGGACGTCTTATGTAGCATAAAGTACAAGGCTCCCTTACCTTAGTATTGTACATGACAAGGAAAAGGGGAAATAATAATGTTCTCCTCTTACAAATACCCTTACTAGCTCTTTGTTTTCTGCTGTTTGAAATGCTCATTTCCAAATGAAAAGTCCAGACAATCCCATCACCTGTGTCAGAAGCCATTTATTTTCTGTCAAGCTAGGTGAATCTGTGGTTGCTGAGGGCAGTTTTCTGTTTTGTTGTTTTTTTCTTTCTTGTTCAGTGCAAATTTCCATAACCTTCAAAATTACTTGTAGACAGAAGGTTTTAGTCTAAGGTCTAGAAAATGAATAGGTCTAGCTGCAGTGAATAAGGGTGCTTATCAGGGATGAAGGAGACTGTAACTCTCTTTTTGTTAAGAATTCCTTGTAATTCCTCTTGGAGTAAGCACAAAGGCCCTCCAGTCATGTTAGGTACCAAAAAAGAGCTAGTTCTTGCTACTGCAGATGTAACCCTCTTACGTCTGCTGTATTTCACATTCGGATTCCAGAGTCTGGGAATGAATTGAAAGCAGTAAGGTTGTCTTTGGATGCATTTTGCTGAGGCTATTACAATCAACCACATGGCTCTGATTGTTTCCTATTTATTAATCTTTGCTGCCCTTGTTTTCAAGACTAATCTCTGATTGAAAGTGTTTGTCTTAACTGGGAAAAGGAAATGGAAAGTATCTTTACTGCTGACACTAAATATGTTAAAGTATGCATGAAATATAGAGACTTGTGAAGGGTGAGTGAAGGTAAGTGAGAAGGTAACATCATAGTGTCTGGCAGCTCACATGAAATACCACACCCCCTCAGGGGCTTGTTACTGGCAGTTTTGTGTTAGCTATGCTTCAAAAACTGTAAAATCAGGAGATCATTTCAATGTCTGACAAATCTAATTCTCGTAAGTTTTCTCTCCAGAGAAAAGAATTGGATCTTGCTTTCCCACTTATTTTTATGGTGGCTATGCAGGAATTCATCACACTTGAAAAACTACTGTAGATCATTTTCCTGCTTTAATTCTTAGGTCAATAGGTACTTGAAAGGTGATGGACCCCAAAACGTGTTTCTAAGCAGAAGTAATAGCTTTTCTTAATGATATATAAAATACTTGGGATATTTAAATTGCCCCATTCATTCCATTTCTGTGACATTTCAGCCACTTTCATAGTAATTTACTGTATGGCTTTTACTGAGAATCTATTTTATAGTACATATAATTATTCTTATTGCATACTCATGTTACAATGCGTGCAGAGGCTACAGACCAGCTTAATTGTACCAGACACTGAAAATGATCCTTATTTCCACAACTGAGCTCTCAGGCATCTATTCCACATGACTAGCCCTGCTGCACAGCAGAGATGGAAATCTTAACTTTTTTTCCTGAAAAAACACATGAATTACATCAGAGCAAGTCACACCAGGAGAGACTAAATAACAAAAACTTCCAGTGTATATAATTTCTGCCTCTTCGCTGCTGGGCACCAAAATCCAGTGATTCCCATATGCTTCCTGTTTTATTCCTGCTGATGTTACAAAGTTACCTGCACTATTTCAAATGTCGGATGTCTTCTAACAATGGAAGTAAAGAAAGAGAAGTATCCAACTGGTTGGACCATGTTTGGCTAAGGAAAATGGTTCATCAAGAGCTGGCTCATGAACACAGTAAAAAAGTAAAAAAAAACCCAAAACTCCGGTCTTTACAATACTGTATAGTTCAATTTTTTTAACTACTTTAAAAACTATATTTTATTAACAAAAATTTAAACTATTTTTTATAGCTTAACAAAAGTTATTTGTATTTCAGAGACAGCATCAAACAACACTGAAACAAGGAAGGCTTTCTCCTGAAATTCTTCACAACATGTTCTGGTACTTGCCACACACCCAGCTAGGTTAAGTGTTAACGCATCTCCAGGTCTGGTTGTGTGTTCCTGCTCCAGGAAAAAGACAGCATAGCCAGCTACTACCCATCAAAATCCTTGGTCCAAGCTGACTTTCAAGTAGCACAGCTTAGTATAAAGGTTGCTTTTGCAGGTGGCCGTTATGACATCAAAGTAACAAGGCTGTGCAGATTTGCTTGCAGGTTCTTTTGGATCTAAAACCAGGAATAAAGGAAAACAGTTGAATATTTCCATAAAACAAAAAGAAAGAAAATGCCATACTCTGCTTTTCTTATATTCTGTCATTCCAGTCCTATCCCTCTCTCTTACAAAATGCCCTACTCCAATAGGTTTTTAAACACTGACATCATCTCTAGGATACCCGGATCGACACTTCACAATTACTTTCTCCATTCATTGCATCATACCATGGCTGAACCTGGTCCCAGTCTGGAGTGAAGGGGAAGTCATGCATCTAGGTAGTGCCATAATGTCAGAGTAAGTGAGACAGTGAATGGTGTTAACAGGAGAAAAGGAAGAACCCATCTACCTTGCCCTGCTGTTTAACCTGCCCATTATGCAATTAATTGACTTCATTGTTGTAGCGATGCATATGTAAGGCATATACCCTATATGCAAGGCATATACCCTTCACCTTTCACTTCAAATGCTGTTACTCATATAATTATCTGTGCTCTCCCTAGGTCTGCATTTTCTTTTGTAAAACATTGACTGTTAATTGCAAAATCTCTGGTTTTATTTTTTTACCCCAGGAAAAAAAATAGAAAGTATTCCATAGTGCAGATCTGCGGTGAAGTAATCTGCTCACCTAAGTTCCCTTTAAACGTGGTGGTGGCTAGGTTAAGACATGACATCAACAGCAATAGGTTTTAAAATGAAATTGAAAGATGGAATAGGCAATCTGAGAGCTTTGGTGAATTGAGGTTTCAATAAAAGCAATGACTCCTGGTAATTTGTACATTTGGTTTCAGAGGGCCCACATCTTTCTCAAAGGAACTGTTGTAAGGGTATTAATGGCAGAGAGAGGGAATAGGATATTTCTCTTTATGAAATCCTGTTGCCATACTAGCGTTCAGCTGAAGGTATGAGGATGAATGGGTATTTTAAATTATCAGTTGGTCTTCCACCTTGAAGTAGTCTCACCAACTGTTCAACAACATAAGCTATGCAGGTTTTGATCCAGTACAAACAACCATACTTCACTGTTAAATGCGTTGAGTCTAAACCTTACAAATGCTGCCACTTTCCTCTGCAGTACATTATGTGAGCGTTAGGGTTCAGTTATGTGTCTGTGCATATTCAGCACTTAACTTTTATATTCTAGGGAGATCCATGGCTACCACAAGGCAAGAAGGGAGTGATTATAAGTTTTGTACAGGTCTGACATAGTGGACTTTTTTCACCCAGTTTGCTCAAGTGCTCATAAACTTTTCAGTGAACTGTAACTAAGGGGGTTGAG
Organism: Piaya cayana; assembly: GCA_013389865.1. Classification (NCBI taxonomy): domain Eukaryota; kingdom Metazoa; phylum Chordata; class Aves; order Cuculiformes; family Coccyzidae; genus Piaya; species Piaya cayana. The sequence continues at coordinate 51,529 of WAAB01025395.1, forward strand.
TCGCAGCCTGTATGGTGGGGAGGGTGGGGAGAGTGTGTGATGGGGTTTGTGTTTTGTTGTTCTAGTTTCACTGTAACAGATAGCTGACATACCTCTAGCTTAAAACAGTAGGATACTGAATTTGGACATGAAAATCAAATAAGAAGCTAAAATGTACATGCACAGAGGATGAGTTAAACTATCCTTTGTTATTAATCCTGTGACAGTTTGTGGGATTCCAGAAGGACAATTTTGACTGGAGATATGTTTAATTTCTGTTTAAATAATTACCTGCCCTGTCTCCATAATAATATTAATAGGGCTTCCCAGTCAAGATTAAACACTTGCAGTCAAATGCAGACCAACAGATCTTTCTACAGCAAATGCGGTGCTTTTTTATTATTACTGCTGTACCTCAGTGTTCATTATTAAAAGAAAAAAATGACTACAATACTGAATCTGGGATAGTTTTTTTCCAGTTATAACAAGGTCCAAAAAAATGGATTGTTACTTTCTCTCTAGTGAGTCATGTAGTTCCTTTGTTCTAGTATAAAAACAGATGCCTGTAGGCAGTAGATACTAGGTATAGTAAATATTGTGCCATTAGCCAAATTCCCTGTAGCTTCCAATTTATCTAACAGAAATGTCTGCTATGGTTTTTGTTAAAGACTACATAAAGTCAATGGCAGGAAAGGTCCTCATTATTGGACTGATTTTGCTTATATTGACAGAAAAATGTCACATGATACTCAGGCTGTGCTTTCTATTCAACCATATCACTATAAAGGAATGTCAATAAAATCACTTTGTTATGGCATTGTGTGGACTGTCTATTACATATAATGTATTTCCTAGAGGATGTATTTTACTGGAGTGAGTGGAAACCGGCACTAGTGGAAATCCACTGATTTAAGGAATTGCTCCTCCAGGATCTTCTCCTTTCTGACCATTGCATTCAGGCCCTTCCACCACTTTTGTTCAGTTTCTCAGGGTACACATCTAAAACTTGAGGTTCTCCACATAACCAAAGCCCCATGCTCTCCTAGACTGCCTTAAGACTAGCCCTGTCTCGAAAGTGTGTGAGCTTGTTCCTTAATACAGAAAATGTCTGTAAAACAGGACAAAAGAGATGTCTATACTACTTACGCATACCTCACTTCTAGGTATAGTTACTGCATTATAGGTATGAAATGCAAGTGTGAAGATGATTTCTTAATAGCGTATTGGGTCTGCATTAAGTGTTGACAGCAAATACATAGCAAGATGCTCTGGCATCCTCAGTATGTCACACCCGTTTCTCTGCTGCTCATCACTGTAATATCTCAGGCACGTTTCATTAGCACATTCCAGGATCGATTGACACGCCTCAGATACGCAGTCAGCAGACATCTTGCTGACCATACCTGTTTTATTACATAAACAAGAGGGATTGTGGGACACTATGAAGGATGGGGAAGCTTAAATGTGAGGAGTAGTAAGGAAAAATAGAAACCTGTGGAAGGCAGTCCAACAGAAATGGTAAACGTAGCTTGCACAAGACAAATCAGTAGCAAATGTGAAACTGTGGCTGTGACAGTAAGAGACCTGCAGTGGGCACTGCATGCCGGCTTTCCTGCAGCAGAGATTTTGGTGGTGGCAAGGGTAGCAGCCACCCCTGCACATCCTCAAGAAATCTGGGTCTCACACTGCAACCTTTATTCAAAACTTGATTCTGTGATTGTGTATGTGTGTGACGAGGACGTGGGGGGTAGAAGGTATTTATGACACTAAGCTATATTACTCTGAATTTTTTACATACAAAGGAAGGAAAAAAATCAATATTTTCTAAAAAGCAGTTGAGCTGCTGATCATTAGGGGACATCAGAGGTGTCCGTTTCTGCAGTGGTGATACATTTATCTGGCTGGAAATACACCTTTAACCAGAACGCGTTCCATCATATATGTTACTGCATTTCTGTTAAAATCTATCGGCAGTCCACCTGAAGCCTCCATATTTACATCAGATGTCTTTCTTGGCATGCTAGAAAACCTCCATAATCCTATAGGGTATTACAAATCACTAATCCCTTCCCACCTCATGGTAGCAAAGTCATACTTTTTTTGCTACAATGGACAATAAAACCAGTTCTGGCCTGACATTCATTCTCATATAAGAGATAGAATGACAGAGAACTAAGCCATGAAAGACCCACTCTCTTTCCTCTAGTTATAAACCCTCCTCGAGCTGCAAAGCCATACTCTTTTATTATCTTTTAATTTAATTCTGGTAACCTTCAAAATCAATTTTGCCTGAAAATACATTTAATGGATATATCGAAATGAAGACTCTGTGGCTTTGTTTGCTTAGTTCCTACCCTTTTCAATTTACATTTTGAAGAAAAAAAAATTGGTACACTACTCTGTCTGAAACACAAGCCCTGATTCTCATTTTCATCAGGCTTTGGTGTAAAGTACATTTATATTGTTTTAACTCTAGTGTAAATGAAGCTCATCCACAAAGTGCTATGTAACAGCTCTTTGAGGTTCACTAGAACAGAAGTCACTGGAGAACAAAAACCCTGCAACTGATGTTGTGTGTTTCCTGGCATGTAGGATTTCATATAATTAACTCCTATCATATACTGCATGGGAAAGTTTTCTATGTTAATGATACACAATAATAATACTAAAGCCACTTGTCTTTCCTTCTGTGTCAAGTAATAAACTTTAGGGGAGATACCGTCACCTTTTAAATTTTTCAGTATGAAAATAAAAGACTGGTTTGGATTGTTTACTTTCCTATTTACAAAATTAATCAGTTATAAGAAAAAACTGCTATAAATACTCTGTGGTGTGCCACTGAAAATCTGTTCAGTCAGTTTCAAAATGAACCACAGACAGCAGTTGAAGAACTATTGCTGGCTGTGATTTCCTAATGTTGGTTTTCCAGGATCAAAACAGTATACAGAAATAAATTGCACATGCTCCTATTTTTCTGTTTCCAGCACTTAAAATGCTTCAGCCTGCAGGGAAGGTAGTGTAGGTACCTAAAGAGCACGTCACATGGAGTCAGTGTATTTAGTTAACAGCTTTTCAGGAATGCAGCTGGGGCAGCACTGGAATCTGCTTAGGAACTTTGTTACAAGCTGTGATTTGACTTCAGTATCTCTTAGGTATGCCTTAGTATAAAATCCGATCAATGACCTTTTAAGAATGACTGAAATTAGTGCTGTAGATTACTATATAAGGTTACAATGAGTGAGGGTATGTTTAATGACAGCTGTGGTTTATTGGCAATTGAATATAAACTTCCCTGCTTTTAGGAATTCAGTAGTGTGTTGATTAATAGAACTGGGACTTTAGAGTTTAGCCCCTACTACTATAGTGTGTAAAGCAAACACCACGGCTTTTGGACATCATAATTGTGCTGCAATGACATAGTTCAGTCCTCCTAATATACAAACAGAAAAAGGTTATCATTATGCTTTGGACAGACATAAAATAAGTAATGAAGTACTCTGGATTTTGTACAATGTAGTCTACACAATTTGTGAAAGGTGAGTCAGTCTTTGGGAGTGCCTGGGTACTACACAGTAGCTCTGAAAGTGATCTGGGAGCCACCCAAAAGAAAATATGGGGACCCATATGATGCATTTTCCAACTGTTAAGTTGCTGCCATTATAATGTATGCAAAACTCATATTCAAGTGGAAATGTATGCAAAATAGGAACCTGTGAAAGCATTTGAAAAGGTTACTCCTAGGTTCTCCAAGCACAGGTTAATTCATCTGTCCTGGAAATGATGAAATTAGACATTATGAGCAAAAAAAGAGGCATATATGTTATTGCCACATGAGCAACAGTTTATATTAAATCTCTTGAAAATATAATTCAACAAAGATGCTAAGTCGGTTTTACAGGTTTTTTTTCATCTCCCTGACTTCCAAACCCCAATGATTTACTGCTTGTACTTAAGGGTCTGAGACTGTATTTTGCAGTGTACGGGGACCATTCGATCGTATCTTAGTTTAATCAATGTAAACAGCAAGCCATGTTCTGGTGGATTCCTGGAAGGTAGCATTACAGTGCTAAGGGAGGGGGTAAAGTAAAATAAGATCCTCTTTATACTGCACATGGCCTTGCTGTGTGGATCTCATGGGGCAAGAGGCCTGTTTTGGCACAGAGCTTATGTACTTGCTGCCTCTTGCTGCCCTTGGTGTTTGGGAATGTGGCTGGGACATTGTCTGGTTGCAGAGTTGTCAAGAGCCAGAGTACTCGAGGCTGTGACAGGTTAAGAGTTGCCCCCCAAGCCCACACTGAACCAACAGATGTGGATTTCTGGGCATAACCTGTGCACAGTGCCACTTTCACAGAAAGGGTCACTGGGCACTGGCACAGGCTGCCCAGGGAGGGGATTGAGTCCCTTTCCCTGGAGGTGTTTAAGGGACAGATGGACGAGGTGCTAAGTGACATGGTTTAGTAATTGGTAGGAATGGTTGGACTTGATGATCCCGTGGGTCTCTTCCAACCTGGTTATTCTATGATTCTATGAAAGCTGGTATTAGTGATGCCTAGTGCTGCCACTTAGTGGAGCTGTACTTCCTAAAACTGGAAGAGTGATGATTATTTTTCATTGTAGCTGGTGTGAAATGGTGCTCGGTACTTGGAGTTCTTGTGTAAGTGCCTTTTTGGGATGTCAAGAGGCATTTGAGGAATACAGGAGTGAAGCATGAAGCACCTCAGGTGAGGAATGTGTACTCTTTTTTCCTGCTGCATCATATATAATACAATCACATCAAGAAATAAGTAGCTAATCAATGCAAAAAAAGATAGCTTTGTATGGATCTGAGACAGACAGCAGAAATTTCACCCTGCAGATCACATTTTTGTATCGTTATGGAAGTTAAAAGGGTGAATTTAGCACCTGAAAACCAGTCCTAAGTCATGCGTGCTGCACTACAGATGGTCACGTGATATTTCGGTTATAAATGGACCATGATGATGATGATTGTTTAGGGTAAGTCTTCCACCACGTACAAGTTGCCTGAATACGTTCGCACTGGGAAGAGGAACATCCTGTGCAGATCAAGCTAGAGTCAGGCTGATATAACTGAGCAAAGCTTACATCCCTATGCAACAAGTTTGATCCACATCTCCAGGGCAGAACTGAAATCGCTCCTTCACTCTGATGTATGCAGACATAAATTGAAAAGGACATTCCTTTAAATAGAGTACTTGTGGTAGTGTGTTGCCCCTCACCTCCTGCTTCTCAGCTGGCAGGACAAACACAGCTTATGAGAATGAATTCCTTGGATGCTGCCAGCAGAAAAGAAAAAATTATATACTGAAATATGAAATAGTTAATATTATCTGTACAAGCAGAAAACAGTGTTTGTTGTGCCATCTGAGTGCAACTGGGGACAGAACAGCTAATAACATTTCAGTGACTGAAGCCAAATATTCAAACAGCAGGGAAAAATAGTACATATTTTTTCAGAGAGTAACTGGCTTAGCTGTGTCTGTTAGCTTATCTCTAAATAAATCAAGAATTGTTCATATACACATATGTTTCTCCCCGTGTGGACCGCAAGTATGAGCTTATGCTGCAATGTTTAAGATCACTGATGGTTTAATACACAGGGGATTCATAAAACTCATGTTTATTCTTTCTACAGGGAAAATTTAAATTAACACAGGATGTATCAGCTCCGTAATATTCTGGTACAATAGAGCAAATCATAGTCTGTGCTACAGCTGGTGCATAGTAAAGTGGGGAAAGATTTTATTTCAGCCAGTTTTCAAGACAGTAAAGCACAATTTTTTTTTTGGTCATTGTTTTCCTATCCTATGGATAATTCTTTTTAAGAATGCAATAAATCCATCTTCCTGTTATAGTGAGATATTTAACTTCTGATGTCTTTGGTGGTATTTTCTACCCCATGGAAGAAAATAAATAAACTTTACATACCATCTGTAGTAAAAGCCCATTCAGATAGTGAGAAGTTATATATTCAAAAGCCTCCATAAGTTAGATAAAAACGTACCTTAAATTTATCTGAATAAAACAACCATACATGGGAAAAATGTAAGCCAATTCTTTGTTTTATAGAGAACAAATTGCTAGATTTTTAAAGGCATTTAAGAATCTAAAACTTATAATTTATATGAAAATATGGCCAGGCATCCTTAAATATCCCAAAGGTCTGCTCATATTCCAGAATCAGTAATTGCACTCCTTTCCATAAATTTTTTGCAGGTCCTTCTTCATCTTCCTTTCAGGAAAATGTGTTAATGGAGGTAAGTAAAGTAGTGGAAAATATCACAAGTGTTAAGTATCTGAAATCTTAATTTAGGATTAACATGCTTTTAAGATATGTTCTATTTTCCAGGCAACAATCTTTCCACTGTACTAGATTCCTCTAATGTAACCAAATGTAATTTGGATGTAACTACTCCTTAACCCTTGTTTAATCCAGTTTTTATTGTTCAGCAGTAACAGCTTGGACCTGCTGCAGCATAAACAGTATGCTAAGTGGAGAAGCTCACCAATACTGTAAGTCTGGAACTGTCCGTTACTGTGTATACTGGTTTGAGAATTTATTCCTGAACCATTTATTTCAGCAAATCTGACAGGGTGTTGAGTGAGCAAGGGAATTCCAGAGAAATGTTTCATCAACAAATGTCCTCCCATTCCAGATCAATGGCAGAGGTTTGAATCCTTTTCTGTGTGTTTCCTTGTTAGACCCTTCTCCCTTGTGCTCTGGATATTGGCAGGCAATAGCAGGCAGGTTCTGTGCCCTTAATGGAGACAAAGGTGACAGCACTGCCTCAATAAATGACTGACATGCAGAGCGGGTCTCTTCAATGCGTCACTAAGTAAGCTGGATGGCAAAGGCCTTGAGAAGTGAGATGAGTCCAGCCGTTTGAACCTGATATAGCTGAAGATGTCCCTGCTTCTGCAGGAAGGCTGGACTAGATGACCTGTAAAGGTCTCTTCCAACTCAAACCATTCTATGATTTCATGATCCATGAGACCATTTCCACCAGCCTGGACAACTGGATGCCTGAGAGGCAGTTCCTACACCCCTCACGGAAACATGTGGAGTTTAGGCAAGTATGGAGGAGAGGAGCCGAGCACACCCCAGCTATGTTCTCAGGTGTCCCCTTCAGAGCTGCCACTGCCCCTTTTGCCCTTCCCCTCCTTTCTGCTTCAATCCTGATGTCCCCATGATGGGCCCAAGCCCCGTTCCCCACACTCATTCCCTTTGGGGCCAGCTCTTGTGGGTTCCCCCTTCTGCCCTGGGGCTCCCTCAGGGTGCACCTGAGCTACCACAAAGGGAACTCCTGGGTCAGAGGAGCAGTTACTAATATTTAAATACACTGGCATACTTTATTATTGCTGGTGGATGAGAAGCTCAGCACGAGCTGGCAACTCAGACAGCCAACCCTGTCCTGGGCTGTACCAGGAGCACGGCGAGCAGTAGGGCAAGGGAGGGGATTAATAGAATCACTAGGTTGCAAAGGCCCCACTGGATCATTGAGTCCAACTATTCCCATCAATCACTAAACCATGCCCCTCAGCACCTCATCCAGCCGTCTTTTAAACACCTCCAGTGATGGTGACTCAACCACCTCCCTGGGCAGCCTGTTCCAGTGCTCAATGACCTTTTTCCTGATGTCAAGCCTGAACCTCTTGAGCTTGAGGCCATTCCCCCTTGTCCTGTCCCCTGTCAGTCCCTTCCCCAGCTTTGTTGCTCTTCTCTGGACTCGCTCCAGAACCTCAACACCCTTCTTGTGCTGAGGGGCCCAGAACTGAACACAGGATTCAAGGAGCGGTCTCACCAGTGCCGAGCACAGAGGGAGAATAACCTCCCTGGACCTGCTGGTCACGCCGTTTCTGATACAAGCCAAGATGCCATTGGCCTTCTTGGCCACCTGGGCACACTGCTGGCTCATGTTCAGTCACTGTCAACCAGCACTCCAAGGTCCTCCTCCAGGCAGCTCTCCAGCCAGATTTCTCCCAGTCTGTAGCTCTGCATAGGACTGTTGTGCCCCAAGTGCAGGACCCGGCATTTGGCCTTGTTAAACCTCAGCCCATTGGACTCAGCCCAGTGGTCCAGCCTGTTCAGATCTCTTTGGAGCCTCCCTACCCTCCAGCAGATCCACGCTGCCACCCAGGGATTGTGCCCCTCTCCTCTCTTGTCAGATCTCATCGGGAGCGCCGCACCCAGCTTTGGAGTCCTCGGTGCGTAAAGGACGCGGAGCTGTTGGAGCGATCCCAGAGGAGGCCACGAAGAGGATCCGAGTGCTTGCAGCATCTCCGCTCTGAGGACAGGCTGGGAGAGCCGGGGTTGTTCAGCCCGGGGAAGAGAAGGCGCTGGGGAGAACTCAGAGCAGCTTCCAGCACGGAAAGGGGCTGCAGGACAGCTGGAGAGGAGGTCTCGGCCAGGGAGTGCAGGGGCAGAACGAGGGGGAGCGGCTTGAAGCGGCAAGAGGGAAGACTTAGATCAGCGGTTAGGAGGAGGCTGGGGAAGACTCCGCCGCGGGCTGCCCGGATCGGCCGCGGGCTCCCTCAGGCCCGGCGGGGTTCGGCGGGAGGCCGGGGCGGGGCGGGCTCACGGTGCCCTTGCGCGGGGCCGCCAGCAGGGGCGCTGCGCACGCCGGCCCCGCNGGGCGGGGCGGGGCGGGGCGGGCTCACGGTGCCCTTGCGCGGGGCCGCCAGCAGGGGCGCTGCGCACGCCGGCCCCGCCCCGCACTCCCTCCCAACCGCCAGAGGCCGGAGCGTTCGCGGGGCGGCAGCGGGTGCCGAGCAGGCGTCTCGGTTCTTCGGGGAGCGACCCCCGCGCCGAGACATGAGCCCCGAGGAGAAGCCGCCACCGCCCCAGCCCCAGCCCGGCCGGCGGCGAGGGGGCTTCCTGGCGGAGATCCGCACTCCCATCCGCACCGAGCCCTTCCAGCAGCGCTACAGTCTCATCCCCGGCAGGGAGCTCGGCAGGTGAGCGGGGCGGGCACCGAGCTGCCGCCCTGGGCCCCCCTGTTCTGCCCGGGGACGGCGGGGATGGGGTGTCTCTCTCCCCCACCTGCCCAGGGACAGCGGGGACGGGGTGTTCCTGTGCCCTCTCTTCCTTGGGGACAGCGGGGATGGGATGTCCCTGTCCTACCCCTGTCCAGAGAACAGCATGGATGGGCTGTTCCTCTTCCCCCTCTGTTCAAGGAGCAGCAGGGATGGGGTGTCCCACTCTCCCCTCTCTGCCTTGGGGACAGCGGGGATGGAGTGTCCCTGTCCCCCCCTTGCTTTGCCCAGGGGACAGCGGGGATGGGGTGTCCCTGTCCTCCCCCTTCCCGAGGCACAGCATGGGGTCCCCGTGTGTGTGTCAGCTCTGCTTTGGGGGTAGCAGGGATGGGGTGTTCCTCTCCTCCCTACCCCGCCGGCTCGGATCGTGGAGGAAAATCGGTGCCTTCTCTTTGCTTAGAGGAGCTGGTGGGCAGGCACTAGGTGTGTCTGTATCCCTGTACCCCCCGAGTGTGCGTGTCCCTGTACCCCCTCAGTGTGCGTGTCCCTGTACCCCCTCAGTGTGCGTGCCGCCCTCCAGCATCAGATGTGTGTTGCCCTCCCACCCCTCAGTCTTTGGGCTGCCCCATTTGAGAGTGTTGTGAGAAGAGCAGGTGAGGGAGTGCTGGGTATGACTACCCTGTCTGTGCCAGCGCCTCTCTTCTGGCACCCTTGCAGCCTCGCCCCACTGCAGACCAGCTCCCAGGATGTGCCCGTCACTCTGGGCGGTGGTGGCAGGCAGCTGTGCCCCACCGCTGGCCGCAGCTGGCTGTCTCTCCTGCTTGCAACCAAGTCCTCTACAGCCATGGGAAGCCTGCACCAATCCTGTGCCCTTCCCTAGGAGCTAGCGTGGAGTAGAACATTGCTCTAGGTTCCTGTTGTAGGTGGAAACTTACCTGGATTTTTCCTCTTCAGCTTTGTAAGGTGTGACACAGGGGAAAAACAAGTCTAGAGAAGCGTAGTTTGTGGTCACTTCTGCTTGAGAATAATCTAATGGTGTAACTCTCCGAAGAACTAAAAAACTTGGTTTTGAAAGTAACTCCACATGTAAGATTTAATCAATGTGTGATTTCAACACCTGGCTGATAGCAAACAAGGCTGGAGGCAGAAAGTCTCATTAAAAGGGGTTTGCATCTCAGGAACTACATATATAGAATTTCAGCACCGCTTAACCAGTGTTTTTGTCTGAAATTGTCACTTATGAAAAGAATGAAAGTGTTCTTACAATCACATGTGCTTTATCCTAAGAGTATTCAGATAGAAAAGATTAGATGAAATACCACAGGCTACGCTGCGAGATACACCTCTTAACATATGTGCACAAGTTAAGTTAACTACAGAGCTCCATTTATAGAGTAGCAAAACAGCCCCTTTGGAGATAAGGAGGAGTTTCAAAGTAGATCTAGCTCTCAAAGTATCTCCAGTAATTTTTTTAGCTTGCCTAGGTGTCAGCTTAATGCTCTTTTAGTACCTCTGAGATACCAATGGAATAATTCATCTTTAAACATAGTGGTCTAAAGCATCCACGTGGGAAGCAGGTGGGAGAAATGTCCCATGAAGTGAGAAAGCTTTTTTTTTAGCATGATGTGACCACAATGTCCAGGGATTGGAAACCACAGCTGTCTAAATGCAGGCTAAAAACCAGCCCAATTTCTAAGCAGCAGTTTAACGCGGCGAGGGCCAGAGAGCTTCACGAACAAATCAATATGATTTCAAATGAAGTCCTTTATTGAGGGTTAACCCGTTTATATAGGACAAGCAGGCCTAAACATCAGGTAAACTCCCATTGGTCACTGCCCTAGCAACCAACCTCTCATGGCAACCGCCCAACCCACATAACTTTGTTTCTAGGTTGCAAATCCTTGCCCCCCAACTTCAGGTTGCTTTATTAACATAACACGACATAGTCATTACCACTCCTTGTAACTTTACCCAGCTCCACCCTGCCAGGGTACTTAAGGAACAATACCAACAGCAGTTAAGGAGTCCTAAGAGCAGTGCAGCACAGGATGTTCTCACGTCAGTGCTGCTTGGGTTTTTATTTATTTGAAGATCAGATGACTTTTTAGAAAACGTTTTGCAGTTCTTCCATGGTGTGAGCTTCTCTTCGAACTGAGTGATATTCACTTGATCTGAAACTGGACAAGATGAAGCTTCCTCCTGGCACACAGAGATACAACTGGAATGACTAGCTTTACACTAGGAACAAGAAATAAGTAGGACAGCAAATCTTAGACTGCAGCTCAAACAAGTGGATCTCAGCAAGGCTGAGTGTGGAGTCACTTTTTACTAGAACAACATTTAAGGATGACGTTCGCATGAAGGTTGTGATTTTGCACCTGCAGTTATGTTAAAATTAGTTAAGTGGCTGTTTTAAGTGCTGGTCTTGTTTTTGTGCATCAGTTGCACGTATTTTGGTTCAGAATACCTTGATCTCTCCTCAACAAATGTTTTCACTGTCTTCTGTCTTGGAATATAGAAATGTACACATTTGAATATATGTGCTTGAGTTTTTATTCAACAATTTTGAATGCTTTCTATTTTACTACATTGGGATAATAAAAAGTGGACACGAGCTCAAGTACTTACATTAAAAATAAGCTTTTGCTGTCTCACTGTGACAAAGCATAGGTGGTACATGCCACTTTGTAACTGTCACTTTATTGATAACGCATGCTTAGCAGAAACCCTTGGTGAAGCCTCTATGTCTCTCCTTATGGGAGGAGTTTATCTTTACAAAGGACTTGAACAAATTAGCACTCAGATATCACAGGCTCTAGCCTCAAAGGAAAAGCAGTCTTTACACACACAACATAGTCTATTCTAATTCTAATTTGGTAACTGAATATGCTAATGAAAAATGTTTCTACACTGTGGATTCATCCATCCCACTTCCCAGAATTAGGGAAATAGTTTAAAAGCTGAACTTTAGATAGAAGTTTTGAGAATAACAGCATTCCTATAAATTTGAGTTTATAACTGACAGTGGGGAGGGAAAAGAAAGCAGATTTAGCACCATTTTTGAGAGCAAGGCAGTTGTATGAACTCACCAGGTTTGTGTGCTCTTTAGCCTCTGATCCAGTCAGTGTGTACGTTGAACTTGTTATGGCACTTGGGGCCTCTGTCTTCTGTTCCTTTGTCACCTCTGTGTTGGGGAGGTGGGAAGGGGAGGGATTGTGGGAAAATGTTGAGGCAGTGTAGTTCTGCCAGTGCAGGGGAGGCTGATACTGGGGCTGCTGGCCCCTGGTGGCATGTGAGAGGTGAAAGTCCTGGAGAAGTATTGCAGGAAATCGTAGATGAGCCTGGGAGGAACCTGCACCCTAGTCACTAGAGGGACTTGGGCACAAAGCTGTAGGAAGTTAGACTTCATTAGTTCTGCTTACAGGGAAAATACTGCTTTGAGAATGCAAAGCTTATGTGCCACAAAAGGCTGTTGCCTTATTCAGTACCTGTAAAGGCATTTGCAGGTATATAGAAATACAGCTGCTAGGAAAGCCAAGTTAATTTAGGAAAAGTACCTCAAACTTGCTTATAATGGCTACCCTGGAAAGGAAATAATATTTTAAGTTGCCTAAGATGACGTGGAAAATGGGTGTGTGTGTGTGAAGTGTTTTAATAAATAAAATTCTGGGGTGTCTTCACAGCCTTATTAGTTTTACTGTCCCAAATCAGAACGTTCTCATACAAATCTTCATCTGCATGATATTTAAAGCTCAACTTACATTTGATGAATGTTTTAAGGGTACCACTTAAAATCAACCCTCTCGGACCTACTTGTTTTCGGTCTGTGCTAGCTTGACTTAGGTGAGTTTGAAATAGGACAAGACTGATTGCTTAACTCTTCTTCCTCTTACCATCTGTGCTTAAGCCATAATTGTATTGTGCCGTGGGAAAGAATATATTTTGCATTGCCTAGAGTTTTTTTTTTTAGTCTTGTGTCATTGTATTTAGTTGTTTTGCACTTCTTCCTCAACAAAGAACTCCAAACTAATAGCACACAAAATATTTTTAGACTGTTGGTCAATTCTTCTGCTCAGTACTGCAGGGGATATTTTACGTAAATCAAGCTATATATGTATTGGAAATTGTAATTTCTGTATAGAAAATAGTCTTGATGCTAGAGCTGGGTTGTAGGAAGGCATAAATTGACTGGTCTTGCTTTTTTTCTCCCTGGAAAATAACAGTCACCTTGAATGACTGCTCTAAAATCAGTAATCTTGTACTAGTGAAATGTGTGCAGTACATACATGTAAATGTATGTCAAGAGCAATTCATAGAATCATAGAATCACCAGGCTGGAAGAGACCCACTGGATCATCGAGTCCAACCATTCCTATCAAACACTAAACCATGTCCCTCAGGACCTCGTACACCCGTGCCTTAAACACCTCCAGGGAAGGTGAATCAACCACCTCCCTGGGCAGCCTGTTCCAATGCCCAATGACCCTTTGTGGGAAAAACTTCCTCCTAATGTCTAGCCTAAATCTCCCTTGGCGGAGCTTGAGGCCATTTCCTCTTGTCCTGTCCCCTGTCACTTGGAAGAAGAGTTGATCTCCTCATTCCTGGGGTTATTTTAAGCAGACAAGCTCATTCCTCACCCAGAGCTAATAAAAGAAGTATTTTGGTCTTCAGAAGAGGCTGAATAAAACAAGGAAATAGTCTTCGTTTCTAACTAGTGTCCTGGCTGTAGTTTCATGTGCAGATAACCCACATCTTGAATTTTTGTGGTTTTTTTCCCTCAAACTCTATCATGAACTTGTTTATTTCTCAGGTTGCTTTCAGTAATGTGCATCTTAGTGGCACATGACGTTTGCACTATTTTGTGCATTAGTAAGAATGTGTGTGCTGTCATGCTTCTGTCCTCTGCCGCTCTCTGCAGTAGCACAACTATGGTGACACAGTTGTGGGACTAAGTGAAAATGGAGAGTTGCAAGTAGTTGACTCCACATGAAGTTTAACAAGGACAAGTGTTGTGTTTTGCACCTGGGACTCGACAACCCTGGATGTACATACAGACTGGGGAGTGAAAAGCTGCAGAGCAGTCCTATGGACAGGGATCCCGGTGTTCCAGTTGATGACAAGTTGGACATAAGCCAACAGTGCGCCCTGGCAGCCAAGAGGGGCAGCCGTGTCCGGCGCTGCATCAAGCACTAGCCAGCTGAGGGAGGCAATTGTACCACTCTACTCTGCACTGCTGTCTTGGATGCTGCAGTACTGAAATAAGGATGTCAGGCTACTGGAGAGGAGGAACAGGTGCTGATCTCTTCCATGGTGATCAATGATAGGACCTGAGGAAATGGCAGGAAGATGTGCCAGGGCAGATTTAGGTTGGATATTAGGAAAAGGCTATTCACCCAGAGGGTGGTGGAGCAGTGCAACAGGCTCTCCAGGGAAGCAGCCATGGTGCCAAGCCTGACAATATTCAAGAAATGTTTGGACAACGCACATGGGACATGTGGCATGAATTTTGGGTTTGTCCTGTGCAGGGACAGGAGTTGGAGTTGATGATCCTTGTGGATCTTTTCCAGCTCAGGTCATTCTGTGACTTGACCATTTCAGAATGAATTCATGTGAGTAAACTATTCATGAACATCAGAAATGGAATCCTTGCACCTTGCTGCCTGGAAATCAAAAATTGTAGGGAAAAAAACCCACACTTTAGAAAAAACTGTTTGATGCAAATTACTCAATAATTTGCATATGTAGATCTCAAAAGTTTTCTGAACTTTATAAAAAGTAAATACCTTCACAGGAATTGCAGTTGTTCCTTCATTTGTTACAGTGACAGGGATTTATAGGTCACTTGAAAAAAAACTTATTAAAGGAAGGTTAGTTCTTTGTTCTTCTGAGACTATGACAACGAAATTTAACTGGTGTGACATCGATGTTCCTGCTTATCTGATTTGACGTTTGGTTTGTGATTTGAGGCTTTTGCTTTAAGCCATAATGTATGCCAGCTGAAACAATGCTAATTCTGTTTGCAGTCTGAAAAGATGACATTGAGCTTCTTTGTAATCAGATATGATTTATCTTAAATCATAATTCTTGAAAGAGTCCCTTGTGAGGACGGAGAACTCCTTCTAGTTTCCTATTCATGTCTCCAAACACAAACAAAAATGCTTTGAAGGATTATTGGTAGTCAGTTTTTAACTTTGGAAATACACATTAAGTATTTGCTTGCAAAATTGCTCTTCCTTCATTGCAGTGTTCTCACTGCTGGCTCTTTGCAATACAGCTAAACTTGCAAAGCTCTGATCTAATACTGTTTTCACTCTGTAATGGATTTTTCTTTTTTATGAGTTCTGAGCAGGATTTTAATAAAAGAGAAGATGAGGTGTATGCAATGTGTACTTCATGGAAAAGCTTGTGTTTATATCTGTCTTATCTGCTGTTTTGTATCTATCAGAAGTATACTCTTTACAAATCTATTTTTATCTTAACCATATAGTAGATGTTGTCTTTGGATCTTGGCTCCAAAATTGTCTCAGGCATGAGCCTAGATTGCTGCATGGCCATTAGTTCTATTAGCCATAAACATGGGGTTTGTTGAGTTCGGTCTTTTCTGGGATTATGCTCAGAAAAGATGAGTTCTGTGAACTGTAGTTAGAATGGCTGTAATTATAGGTATAACTGTAAAGAATCCGGGCAGGATTGTTGGTCTAAAACAACTAAGAATTAGTAGTCATCAGCCAGCTAAACTCCCATATAACCTGTCCTTTTAATTACGTCACTGATCAGGCATCCGGCCAGCTCAGCTGAACAGGACATGTGTGGCCACACACAGCGGTGGCTCTTACTGTTTCTTGCTGCCCGGTGAATGCTGTTTTATTTCCATAGTGACTAATCTGCCATGAATTGTCAACACTGGTACTCATTAGGCTAATTAACTTGCTTCCAGATAGATTTTGTATGTAATGCAAAACAACACTCAGCTTCTTGAAAGCTGTATTATGGAGATTTCAGCTTTTCTAAACTATTTTCTCTAGGTCCTTCAGTGCTGCTAGAATTAAAAGCTTTTGACTGTGCCTCCGGAAGGAAGCTGAGTATTCAGAGACTGTTAACAAAAACAGGGAAGGCTGAACCCTAGGGTTGGGGTATAAAGGCTTAGTATCTACCAGGTATTAAAATAACTTGCTGTTGAAGGGCTTATCTGTTAGTCTCTCAATTTGTTTTTAATCTGTTGGGTTTTTTCTTATCAGCATGATTGCTAGGGGGTTCTCCCCTGCTGTTTTTGGTTTTGGTGCTGAAAACTTCTGCAAGTATTTTAGCACTTCTGACAAATGGTTTATATTGTGCAAAAACCGTACAGATGCATGACAGCATTTGGGATAACTGAAAAAGGGAAGGCTGCTCTCAGTCTGCGTTAGAATGTGATTACTGGAGGGATGTAGCTGCAATGCTAACACCACAAACTTTCTAGAAATCTATCTAAAGGCAACACTGTCTTTGAAATATTCTTGGGATCAGGAACATTGTTAGCATATTCCTATGTTTCCTGATGAACAGTCTGTACTGGAAACACTCGTCATTTCTTCCAGGGTGTTTTTTGATAGATGCATACCAAGCACCTAGCAGGTTGTTAGGCTTTATTGGAGGCTTCAGGTCTCTCTTCTTCCTGTGGTGTTCTTTGGTACCTCTCTGGCGATTAACCCTTTTTAGAATGACTGTTTGACCACAGCTTCCTAGTGCTACAAAGTCCTATAATATTATTTTCATGTATTTGCAAAGCAAAAGTTGTCTTAATGTACATATTGGTAATTAAGAACTTTCTTAAAAAATTGAATTAAACTCATTGAAAGGATGTTCTAAGTGTTTGTCTGCTTTCACAGCGATCTGGGCCATCTAGTCTTAATACCTGTTGTGCTGTAGGTGATGTGTGCTTATGCAAAATATTATTCCTAGAGGAATAACTGTGGCTGTATCAGCGGTTAGAAGTCAGATTATTTTAGTGAGATTGCCTAGCAAGTACCCACTTTGTGGGTGAGTATTTGACCCAACTCATGTAGACTGGGTAATTTTGCAACAAATGCCTTTTAAAAGCAAACTAACCACAACTTGGTTTAGCACTTATATTTCACAGAAATGTAAGCCTGCTCATAGGTTAGGAGTTGTGAGAGTACAGACTTCAACATGAGATGCATTAGTTAATTCCAGCAACCCTGCAGTAAGTTGAGAATCAAAGTAAAGATCTCAAAGTTGTTCTTGCAGCTTTATAAGAAAATTTTTCCATATAAATAAAGAAACTAGTTTTGATGAACACCATACGTGAACTGAAAAAAAAAGATATACTTTGAAGTATGAGAATTCATCACTGCCTTGGGTGAGAGAGTTGAGGTTGTTAAGCCTGGAGAAGAGAAGGCTCTGATGAGATCTTATAGTGACCCTCCAGTACCTAAAGGGGGCAACAGGAAGGCTGGGGAGGGACTTTTTACAGAGGCTTGCAGTGATAGGACTAGGGTTAATGGGTATAAACTGGAGAGGGGCAGATTTAGACTAGACATAAGGAGGAATTTCTTCACCGTGGGGGTGGTGAGGCACTGGCACAGGTTGCCCAGGGAAGCTATGGCTGCCCCATCCCTGGAGATGTTCAAGGCCAAGCTGGATGGGGCCTTGGGCAGCCTGATCTAGTGGGACGTGTCCCTGCCCATCTTTAAGGTCCCTTCAAACCCAGACTATTCTATGATTGGGTGACAGATACTAATTAATAAGACATTTTCTGTCTAAAAATCCACATTATACAAATGGAACGGAGTGGAGCAGGTGGCATGAGACTCTACTGCAAGGAAGTTTAGAGCAGACATTTTAGTCCAAAATGCTGGGGAGGGGGGGGGAAGTTGTCTGAGGTAAGTGCTGCAGTGTGGTTTTAGCTGGCCCGCTGGCTTGGTGTAACTGGGATTGTGTGTTTTGTCAGAAATGATGCTCATTAAAGTGAGTTACACACTGTGCTGTGCTCTGTTCGTGTTTGTATGTGCATAACCAGCGTTGCAAAAACTTTGTTAAAAAGCTTTATGTTGGTCAAGCTGCTTATTTTTTAAAATTTATCTCTGTGCCTTATTTACACTTTAAGCCTGAGAATAAGGGATTTGAGAAGTATTAAACAGTCAAAAACCCCTTCCTGTTATCATTTAAGACATGGTGAAAATACAAAGTGGCATCTTTGAAAATGCAGAGTAGAGTCTGAATGTTGCATGGTAAATGGAGCAGGATTTTAAGCATTTCTTCCATAAGAGTTCTTGCCTTGAATATGATGGGATACTTCAGAACACAGTGACTCGTCAGGTACTTAGGTTATTGCAACGTAGTCACAGAAAGCATAAAATGCCTGTTTGTACACTTCAGTTTCTGCAAGATTTTAATGAAAAGTTTGAGGATACCTTAATCTTTCAAACGAGCACAGCTTGTTTACTCTGTATTTTTTTGAAATTATTTTCCTTGAATTGATAATTTTTTTTAAGTCCTCATTTTTAAGGGAAGTTAAATTACATTCTGGCTTGTGATGTTCCTAATTTAAGGGTAGGGATTATCATTCAGGAAGGCATCTTTCTAAATTTAGAACATATTTTAAATGTATTAATTAACAGAGACATAGTTCCAATATCCTATCATGTTAATTTTTAAGGCCATACTAATCTTGTCACAGAGGGGCTTAATTTTAACTTAAAATATTTGTTTCATTTCAGAGGAAAATTTGCAGTGGTGAAGAAGTGTATCCAGAAGGACACTGAAAAAGAGTTTGCAGCAAAATTCATGAGAAAAAGAAGAAAGGGCCAAGACTGTCGGATGGAAATAATCCACGAAATTGCAGTCCTTGAGCTGGCACAATGCAACCTTTGGGTTATTAACTTGCATGAAGTTTATGAAACTGCAACAGAGATGATTTTAGTTCTGGAATAGTAAGTACTCATAATAACTCCCAAATAACCTCTTGCAGTATGTGCTTAAAACTAATGTAAAAATACCATGTGTCAAAATGAAAAATGTAAAAAGATTTTATTGCTTGCCTGATACATTTGCTTGAATTCAAAAATAATTGCTAATAAAAATCAGTATTACAAGAATTATGTACAGCCTTGTAACTACTGCAGATTATATTTTTTACAATTGTGAAGTGTCTTTCAAAGCTGAACTATAATTTACATAGCTAAAAAACATCTTGAGTGAAATATGAACTGTGTATACTCCCTACTTGTAAAAGAGGAAGAGGAAAGAAGCAATGAGTATCTGTTCAAAACCTGAAGTTTTACATTGACAGTGACTAAGGCAAGGTGAAGCCTGGGGTTTTTTTACCAGTTATGAAGAAGCAATGTCATTCTTAAAAAGAAACTATCAAAACCCCCTTGGATCTACCATGACAAGCTCTTTAAATCATTGTCTTCTAGGGGAAATAAAGGGCAGGATGACTCAGACCCTAACAGTTTCTTTCAAATGACGTTTAACTTGTGACTCCACCTTTGTCTGTGTGTTTTCATCCCTTGAGGTTGCCAGATGGGCGTTTCTGCAGCTGTTATGACTGTTCATCTAATATGCCATGGGTTAGATATTTGACATCTGGGTTCCAAGTCAGCCAAATGCTCGTTGCTATTGAACTCTGTTAAAACCCTTCTCAAGCTGTATAGATTTTAAATAATTGGGAGAGAAACAGTGAGGTTTCATAGAATCATAGAATAACCAGATTGAAAGAGACCCACCAGATCATCAAGTCCAACCATTCCCATCAATCACTAAACCATGCCAGTTAGCACCTTGTCCATCCATGCCTTAAACACCTCCAGGGAAGGTGAATCAACCACCTCCCTGGGTAGCCTGTTCCAGTGCCCAATGAGCCTTTCTGTGAAGAATTTTTCACAGTTTGATAATTCAGAAGTGACTTAACCTGTCTGCTAAGATAAATCTAGTTTGCAGAGCTATTTTCTTGCTTGATAACAAAAAGAAGTGGTGAGAAATCTTGTGTCCAAATCTGATCTTGGTTAGAAGTCAAAAGAAACTATCTTAAAAATTCAGTGAAATTGAATGAGATAGTGTCTGCTGAGGCAAGCTTCCTTCTAGAATATATTTTTTCTCAACTTCATTATGCCCTTATGGAATTCATGGTTTATGAAATATTCAAGTATCTCATGGAATGCAGAGGTGTGACAGAGCTTCTGGAGTTTTAACTGCTGTTATTGCAGACTCAAATAGATGCTTTCAGCACTAACAGCACAGATCTAACTAGAATAAAGTTTACATTTCTGGGTCCCAGAGGGATATAACAGGAGCGGTAGAATCCAAGGCTTAATGAGGGCAGTGCGGTTTGTGATAATATTAATATGAAATTAGAACTCAATTCTCTTACTTCGTATTAAATGTTTTGCAACTGTATTAACGAGGGGGTTCAGTAGTCACTAGGTTGCTTGGTAATTAGCAATATTATTGTTTTTCTATGCATCAAGCAGTCATACCTCGTTTCAGATAAATAGCTGCGTGTTAGGGTTGTAAATTACAAAAACGGTCTTTCCCTGACTTTGGGAAATATGTCTGGATGCTTCTTTAATGTTAGCATGTTCTAGAGGCCTGTTTCCACAAAACAGGTATGAGTGTTAGTGAATTTCTGACGTTCTGTATGCAAAGGATTAAAGAACACACCTAGACTGCAAACTTCTTATGGACATTTCAGTTTCTACTAAGCTTGATGATCTGTGTGGCAGATCTTTATCTTGGGAAGGATTAGAACAAATGCTTAATTACTGGCTACGAATCTTATCTGCTGAGGGTTTATAGTTTGTCTTCATGTTGAATCATTGGTAAGGGGTGAAGAGGACACCTAGTGCTTTGCCTCATGAAGAGAAATACTTATTTTACATGCAGGGTTGTTTTTCAAGCAGTATCAATTTTTGAGAGAAAACAAACAATATTAACCAGTTAGCAGCCAATTTTAAGTGCAGAGCACTGGGAAATAATGAGGCATTAGAGCAGCTGTAAGATAGCAACTGACAGCAGTCACTGACTCCTGTTTGTTGGCACAAGACCTCAGAGAGAGGGTTTAAGTAGTGGAGAGGGTAAGTCAGTCTAAAGGAGTAGTATGTAAAGCCTGGAATTAACCTGTGGGTCAGTGATGTCTCTGCATTTCAATGAAGATGGAATGAATGAAAAAGAAAACTCACCTTTTATTTCAAAGAGCAGCAATACAGTCTGGGAAACCTGACATGTCAGATGTGAAATTTGCTTTTATCCTTATATAACTCTGGGCCTCGTTATTTGTAACCTGCTTGGCTTTTCCCAATTTATTTTGTAAGAGCAACAGAGTACTGTTTATAAGTGTTCATCACCATATGGTTATACATCTATGTATGGGTTAGAGGATGTTTGTGGGTCAGCTATTACAGAAACCTATACATGCAAATTTAAATTCTTAGCCCTTAAATATTTTTTGTGAAGAGCTTCTGAACAGAGTAGTTACCTGCCAGGGTCTCGCGTGGACATAGTAGACTTTTTATGCTTACTTTAAGAAAGAAAAGAGTTGTCTTTATCATCTTGAAGACATATGCTGGATGGATTGGTTTTTTGACCTATAGTTATTTGAACCTGGATAATGCTACTACTTCATTGTCTTTGACATTACTTAGTGGCAGTGTGAATGGTTATAGTAAGAGTCTGCTGCCAGGAAACAATTCATTTGGCATAGGATTCAACAGATAGAACTTGAAGCAAACCCACTATAAGTACCTGTAGTGTTCCAGTATTTCCATTGTGTCTATTAGAGTAATTAGAACTGTTCTAGATGGCAGTCTCAAATCGAGATTGGAGCTCTTAAAAAGTTTTAGGGGAAAACTTCTCAAATGATTTTAGTTACCTTTTGTTTGCATTTTGGTTCTTGGGCTGTCAGATTGGAAAAGATACAGAAAGAAAAAGAAAAAAAAAGGCATTCATCAGAGAATCAAGAACTTAGAAGAACAGAGTCTACAACTTGATACATTTCATGGAATTATTTGGGTAGGAAGGGATTTCAAAGATCATCCAGTTCCCACTCCCCTGACATGGGCAGGGGTGCCCAGGGATGCTCAAAGCCTCACCCAACCTGGCCTTGAACACCTCCAGAGATGGGGCGTCCACCACTTCTCTGAGCAGCCTGTTTCAGGGGCTCACCACCCGCACAGTAAAACGTTTCTCCCTAATATCTAATCTAAATCTCTCCTCTTTTAGCTTCAAACGTCATCCTATCACTGCACTCCCTGATAGAGAGTCCTTCCTCGGCCCCTTTAAGTACGGGAAGGTTGCTGTAAGGTCTCCCCAGAGCATATGGATGTTGTTCTTCCCATATGTCCTTTCATCACATATGCATTTACAGTTTCCTTAGGCTTTGGGGACACTGGGGTGTTAGGGTGGCTTTACACTGGAAAAGTTCACAGTAAATATACTTCCTTGCTGACTACCTAAGGGTGCACCTAGCTGAGGAATGGAGGGTGTGACTGTCAGCAGTAGTGAAGGTGAACCTTTGCTGATACTGTTAAAACCACCTTGTGTGATCAACTTGTAATACAAGCTTTGTGTACGGAAAGTGGATGAGTTTCCATTTATCTTCCAAAGATAACCCTTTCAAAAAAGGCTTTTGACAGAGTGTAAGATTGAGGAAGTAATATTTTGGCCATTAGAGACTGCATATGGTCTCATTCGGCATTTGAAATCAAGTGTATTCTAGGAATTTGTTATCTACATGTCTGTACTTCTGAGTCTTTTGAAGACTTGTTTTAATGTTGGATCCATTAAACCTGAAAGAATGGATTTTTTTTTCACTGAAACAGATTTTTTTCTGTCTTTTTTGTTGTGATGTGCTAAATGAATGTGTGAGTGTATTTTTAAGTGCAATTGAAAGGGAAAGGCTGTGGATGTGGTCTTCCTGAACTTCAGTAAAGCTTTTGACACAGTTTCTCACAGCATTCTGCTATGGAAACTGTCAGCCTCTGGCCTGGACAGGCGCGCACTTTCCTGGGTGGAAAACTGGTTGGATGGCCGGGCCCAGAGAGTGGTGGTAAATGGAGTTAACTCCAGCTGGAGGCCAGTTGCAAGTAGGGTTCCCCAGGGCTCAGTGCTGGGTCCAGCCCTGTCCAATGTCTTTATCAGTGACCTGGTTGAAGGCATTGAGTGCACCCTTAGCAAGTTTGCAGATGACACTAAGCTGTGTGGAAGTGTTGAACTGCTGGAATCATAGATGATTCTATGAAAGACGTAGGATGCTGAATTCTGTAGAGTGGATTGTTAAGATAAGTTTAAAGGAAGATAAGCAATCTCCACTGAATTTAAAGTCACTACAGTTATAACACAGATTAATGCTTCATATTTCCAAATGACTTTTAGCTCATTTATGCTGATAAACAGTAATAAAAATGTTAGCATGTTTTTGACTTATGAAAGGTAGTTGGGTTTCAGTCAAAACTATAGAGAAGCTAATAGCACAATAGTACAGTCATAACCAATTTAAATTGGCTAAACAATTTTGATCACTGTAGCTTTTAAGTGTGGGAAGAATTTGCATGCATTTTTTTGTACACCTAGCTGAGGGAGTGTGCACTAGAGAAATAATGCAATCTAACTAACAGTGAATTTCAAAAGATTTTGTTCCTAAATATTTCCTTATCCATTTTTTCCCAGATTAAGGTGGCTAAAGACTTTCCTGTCCCAAGGACAATTCTTTGCTATTATCCCCTAGGAGCTTTTTCTGTGGAAGTGGGTGGGAGTGCACAGTTGTTAGCAAAGTTATTTTGTAATGGCCACTACAGCTTAATGGAAAATGTGTTCTTAGAGAGGAAAACGCCAGAGGACTCCTGGTTTGCACATATACAGAAATTATAGCAATGATGTGCCCGTGATACTTTTCTAGCATGTATTTTAATCCCTTCTGTGTTTTGATTAATTTGTTTTCTCTGAGCTCTAGCTAGGGAATACAAAATAACTGTGTTGAAAGTTAAGGAGCTTGGCAAAACTTGGCATACGTGTGCGGAAGAATCTTTTTGGAGTTCATTTTGATGTTGAATTTCCAACCACTCATGACTGGGTTAGCTCACAGCTGGCTGACTGTTTTGCTTAAGGGAATCAATTAAGCTCACTCTTCAGCAAAAATACACAAAACATTTTTGCAGTAATAGATTTCCCCCTGTTTTTGCAAAAGGTTGCTAATGGCGTGATTGCATGTGGTAATTTTGAGAGAGAATGGATTGTTTTGAAGAAATTTTTCTATCTGTATACTGTATAGCAAAGTTGATTAAAAAAAAAGAAGCATTGCATGCAAAACCACCTTTCAATGTGAAACTTTTACATAAAGCTAATTATGTTTGTCTATAGAAGCTGGGAATGACTGTTTCATAAGTCATAGAGTGGGTGTTCACATGTAAAGGCTGTATTTGCTAGTCTCACTCCTAAAAATGCTGATGAACTTTGGCATCTTCAGAGGGACTGAGAGGTACATAAATACCTTTTCCCAAAAGAAGTTTTCTGGACCAAGTGTTTTCTACTCTTATATGGTAGTGCTACCTCAATTTCAGGGATGGGACATTTCTGCTTTACTTCTATGCCTTTTAACACACTCGAAGTTCTTTAAGTGTAGTATTAAAATTCTAGGTTGCTTGTACTTCAGTTTGGTCCCTAATTAAATGTTAGTTTATTTATTACTGTAACTTAATAGTAATGGATGTCTACTAAGTAGACATATATCAATCAAGGCTTTGTAAGGCGTCTTTGATTTTTCAGGTGGATCTGTTAAAAACATAGTGTGATCCCTGGTTGACAACAGTAGTCTTTGAGTATAAATCCTATTTCAGAGACTTAAAAAGCATAAGTATTGTTTTGCTTAAGTGGTAGAGCTCTACCAGCAAAATACTGGGGTTGTTGCTTTAAAACACAAAGGTCTACTATTTTTGGTAGATCTGATTCACTGCTACAAGATATTAAATCATTCTTCCAAGTAACATATTGTGGCATTTTTGAAGTAGAAAGTTTAATTTATTTTTTACAGTAGATATTTTTCTATCCCTGTCTTGATCCAATTCATGTTGCTTTTTAAGGGCAATTGTTTTAGAATATGGGAATATGTTAGCCATGTCCACTATAGAAATTTCATTAATATCTGAATCATGTTCAAAGTTAAAATATTACCAACTTTTTCCTTGATTAAATAAAAATGTGCTGAAGAAAGATGTGACAGTATCAATCACTTGCAATTTTTCTAGCAGAATTTAAGTATTAGTAGCCCCTTGAAAACCTCACTTTATTCTAGTGCTTTGTTGTCTTTGGTACAGGATCAAGAAAAATAATTATCCAATGGACTTTTCTTTTTTTAAAAGAAAATCTTAGTTTAGTAAATCTAATTGTACTGCTGTACCAGCTAGCCAGCACATAGAACAGAAATATAAATAACTTTAGAAAAAGTTAAGACCTAATCCTCTCAAGTTCTTTTTTTCCTGTAAGACAATCTGCAAAGAGAATTTCTAATACCAGTAATGAGAATATCTGAAAATGCAAAAAACTTTTTTTTATAAATCATGAGGCATTTTAAGGTACCAGGACTCTAGTAGAAAAGTTACTATAAGCAAAATGAAAATCTGAGTATACTTAAGTGTTCTTTTTCTGGGGATATGTAATCCAAATTCACCATTTTTATAGACCTCGCATTTGCTGTTACATTGATGTTGAATATAACTCTGTCTGGATTGCCTAGGTAATACAATTTTCTAGCAAAGAGCAAGCAAAGCCAGAATAGATGGCCATGCATCTGTAAAGATTAACACTTGTGCAAAGTCACATTTGGCATGTCATAGTTTGGGATAACCATAGAAGACACTGCCTTCAGAAGTTTCACCATCTTTCACTAAGGGTTCATTATAGAATTCCATGCAGAACAAAATGTGTATCTATTAATTCCATGATAGTAATTCAACAATCCGTGTGGAAAATGGGCCAAATCTAATGTTCTTATTAACACTTTTGTTTTAAGATGGAGCCTTTACTCTGCTTATTTTACTTTTGGTGCTACATGGTTATATTATAAAACAATTCTAGTTCTGTGGAGTCATTGCTGCACAGAGGTGGTACTGCATGTAGCTTCCGACTACTTTAAAAACATCTATTCATCTCTAGTTATTTTTATATATTTGCTACTATGTTATCTTAACATATGTAAACAAGAGATAAGGCAGGAAGCTGAGAGTTGAAATTTTCAAAATTATTTTTAGATGAAGGCCATTTGGAAAATTAATGCATCCCTGCATACCAGGCACTTCTAAAACAATTATGTTATAGACTTCACAATTAGTATTTTGAGTATGTGCAAAGTGTTTTGAGGAGGATTGAGGCTGGTTCGCTTTGTGTTTAGAAAGGATTGCCTTGGCCAAATTTGTATGTAGTTTCATAGGAATGGCAAAATGCAGATCTTTTTATGTAAAGACTGGCCTTCAACAAATGTGGCATTCATCTTAACGCAACCAGTAGTGTTTCCAAAATAGTACCCGATTTTAATTCTCTAACCCAAATTACTAAGATCTTTGCTTCTCTCCAAAGCTACCATATGGCAGAGAAGCCTTCCTAGGCTGTAAAGTATTATGAAATCCTTAATAAATGAAAATATCACTACTGGATGATGCTGCCTGCTGATCTTGCTTATGCTAAATAAAATAGTGCAAGTAGAACAAAACAGGTGCTATAACTTAGTCTTTGAAATAATAATATTTATATTGTTCCATAGTGCTGCTGGAGGTGAAATCTTTGACCAGTGTGTAGCTGAAAGAGAGGAAGCCTTCAAAGAGAAAGATGTTATACGACTTATGAAGCAAATCCTAGAAGGAGTTTCCTTCTTGCACAGAAACAATGTGGTTCATCTTGACTTAAAGGTAAGGTTGTTGCTACATTTTTCTCATTACTTGCTTATCTGCTGACTTTCTTGCTAGTCATATGTTACGTTAAGTCTAATTTGGAATTAACACAATTATTCCTGAAAAGATAAAATTCAGCTTTTGGGATGCAGTAGGCACCAGGGTTGCAAGCCTTTTGCAAAGAATCTGTGATTATGTTAAATATAAATTTCATTCAATTAAGTGAAATGTAATTAATTCAAAATTGGATTTGTGTTGCACCTTAAACTGTAAATGAGTGCTTTGAGTAAGAACTGATTAGTTTTTAAAAGTCCAATAAAATGTCTGGGTATTATATGGCCATTGAAAAATAGGTTTGTTTATTGACGAGAGTTTTAATGAAGCAGAAGGATGGCAGACACACTGGTAGTATAAAGTGTATTGTTTCAGAATGAAGTGTTCCTACAGGACTGGTAAGCTTTGTACTAATATATTAAATACATTTGTAACACTTAAGTATTTTTTTAATTACTGTAAACTTGATTCAAATGCTTGTCATTCACTGCCAAAAAGATGACCAACACCTTAATGGTATATAAATTATCATCATTTATTGGAGTAAATATATTTTTCTTACTGAAAAATAGTTTTGACCCAAATAAAGAGAAAAGTACAGTTGCCATCAGAGGAAATCCAGAGTGTTGCTTATGCTTAAGAAAGCAATTCTAACAGGAATCCAGAAAACTATTCTCTCCCATTGGCAGTGAGCTGCAGTTAACTTTCTTCAGCTTCCATTCATACACCGATATGGAAGATGTAATTTTATCTCGTGAGGTTGAAATATTTTATTACTAAGCAAGACAATATAAAAAGTATCTTGCATTAAAATTTTAAAATTCATTTTTACCTGTCCAATTCCCATATGTACTAAGTATATAGTAAGCTGCTACATGCTTGTTAGATTGCCGAGATCCTTACTTGTACTGAATTAGATTTGTAGTACTGCCAAAATACACCAGTAAATTCCAGTACTAAGCTGTACATACTTAATATATAAGCTGGCACGTCATGAGCCATTCATCAACTAAAGCAGATGATGAGTAATATTTGCACACAAATATGTTGCCTGCCTGGTTTTCCAACTATTTATTCAAATTATCTGTGGAATCCTTTAAAACTTTCTGTAGCCCATTGATTTAGTCATACAGGCAGAATATTAATAATTATACTAAAATAATTAATGGAAATGGTTTAGGAAGTGATGTGAGAGTAAGTATTCAGAAGGACTAAAAATGAGCAGTTAAAATACCTCAAGTTTCCAGTGCGATTACGTAAGATACTTTGTCTCTGCAGTGGTTGGCCATTAAAGCAAAGTCTAAAATTAAAGCGTCTTTTGTGGACGTGGTATGTTCATACACATTTACAGTTAAAGGTACGGTGTTCCTTAGTGCTGTCAGCTGGGTATCTACAATCAGAAATGTATTGTGTTTTATTTGACTACAGTACTTAATGGCACAAGTAGACTGGGGTGTTAATTACAGTGTGCAGACAGAGGGCTTTGTCAAAGTTCAGAAGAAGCTTACTTAAATATTTCCCAGCCAATCAGAGAACTTTTTTTAAAACTGAGTGTCTCCAGTTCTCACTCAAAGATCCAGCAATGCTTTACTGGCTTATAAAACTTAATTAGCAGAGCAAATTGTGTAGTGTTGAGTTTATTATGTTTATAGGTTACTGCACCGCACAATGTGTTTTTGAAACAGGGATCTTAATAGGAGTCCTAATTGCAGTGTGATTATTTTCATGATATATAAGAGTTGATCTCTTGTGAAATAAGGTTTAGAGACTTCTTCAGAATATTGGCCAAAAAAAGATGTTGGAGATGTAAGATTAAAACCTGACTTGCGAATTGACCCACATTCAAGACTTAAAGATTCAAAAAAAAGAGGCCATTTAACAAGGAACCTAGAAATTGCAGTTGAGTGGTGGTTTTGGCTGTGTGTTTATTAAAACACTGGCCTTAAACCACCTTCTGTTGTGGAGTGTGGCTTGTGCCGCTTTACCTAACCACTTACAGCACCATGGGATTTACTTGGGTTTGTGAGGTCACATTTGGAAGACTTGTGCAAAGCTCACTGCTGTTAAGCAATATGTTTGTCAATACCAGGAAAGGTGACAAGTTCTTGCTAAAATATTTTCCTTCTGCTGTTACTTCTACATTTGGGTCCTAAAGGTTTCCCTTTTGTTTGTATGGTACAAATACCTTTGGAAAGGTTGGTCCAATTTTCTGTATTTTGTACCTTTGAAAAGGTAAGATTCCATGCACAGAAGAATTTAAGTCAAAATGCTTGTCAGTATGTGATTGTCACCTTATTCTTGTAGTTTTATGCTCTAAATCTATTCAACTAGGTCTGACACTGGCAGCTAGCTTGCTTTATCTTCTATCTGTTCCCTTAATAGATGCAAGTTTTCTGTTACAAAACCAAACGCTGCAGAAAAAATAGGTTATTTTGCTGTGGCTTAGCAAGGTTGCCACTGGATCATTTCTTTCCAACAGTGTGGTTCTCCTGAAAGGTGGTTTGAACATTGCTTGTTTTTAATAGCAAAATACAGTCATGTAACACCCCTTCTGACTCTCAGTCTTGACTTAGGGAAAGAGCAAATAATGCTACTGAGTGCAAATTAAGTATCGCTTGGCAGTATTGTGTTGATGCTATGTAATTTGCAGGGTGTGCATAGATTGTAGTCAGAAGTCTTTCATCTCCTCTTAATGGTGCATAAAAGCTGCAGAGTAAGGCAAGATTCCTTTCTCTGTGTTTTCATTTGCTGTGTGACTTGATCTTGAATTGATGTGTGGTGAAAGCTTAAAGTAGGTGGGATTGGAAGAGAATTTTAAAAAGTGGGGGGGGGTTGAGGAAGGAGTAGCTGCCTCTTGTCTGCAGTAGGGAAAGGTGAAGAGCTTTACGTAGCCCAGGGGGCTGGAAGGATGACTGCTCCAAGGACCACTCTCCTGTAGTATCTGTTACTCTGGTTATCCAACAGAAAACTTTTCCTAATTCCTTCTGTATTGTTTTCAAGGTGTGTTCAGTGAGGACAACACGCCGAATCATAGAATCATAGAATCACCAGGTTGGAAGAGACCCACTGGATCACAGAGTCCAACCATTCCCACCAGTCTCTAAACCATGCCCCTCAGCACCTCATCCACCCACACCTTAAACACTACCAGGGAAGGCGAGTTAACCACCTCCCTGGGCTGACCCATTCCATTGCCTAATGACCCTTTCAGTGAAGAATTTTTTCCTCGTGTTGAGCCTGCACCTCTCCTGGCGGAGCTTGAGGCCATTCCCTCTTGTCCTGTCCCCTGTCACTTGGGAGAAGAGGCCAACTCCCTCCTCTCCACAACCTCCCTTCAGGTAGTTGTAGAGAACAATAAGGTCTCCCCTCAGCCTCCTCTTCTCCAGTAATTATTTGAAATTGGTTTAGGTGTCATTTCAAGCCAGTATTCAGAACGTAAATTAATTCAGTTCCAAAAGAAGTGGCCTGTTACAAGGATATTACAGAATAATTTTCTCAACTGAGTTTTCCAGATGGATAAAAGTGGAATATTTATTTCACAGAGGTGTATTAATAGCGATGTAGTGTTCCTTGTCTAAAGGAGCACCTGAGGAACTAAGAAATAAGTTTAAAAAAACAAAACAAATTTTCAAGGCAAAAGAACAGTTTGAACAGAAGAGTTCAAACCTTTATAGCAATTAGGACGAAGCTGTTTGTTAATAGGCAGCTACAGAGTATGTGGATTCTACAGAGCCTATTTTGATTATGGCCTTATTTTTTAATTATGGGACTTGCATTGCATATTTTGGGGAGTAAAGTGTGGTGCCAGTCTACTCTCTCAGTGCCTGTTGCATTTTTTCCACTTGTACACCTTATTAAAAAAATCTCCAACCCTCAAGCAAGTTCTGGTCTTGCATTTCTGTTACTTAAAGATATAGGAGTCCTTTAACTATTTCAGGTCATGCTGATGAGCCTACTTTGCTGTCTTTATACACAATGTAGCTGAGGTATCCCAGCTAGTGTGGATTTCATTTCTGCCCATTATTGCTTGAATAATTCTGGTCTTTTTTTTTTAAGGGATCTGACTTTTTTTACAATAGTATAAAATTAGATATCAACTTATTTAATGTTGCAGGTTAGGGTGAGGCATTGATTATTTTAAAACCACGACCTTCATTACATGTCCTTAAACATACTCTTCTTGAAACCAACTAAAGATACAAGAAATATTAGGGCACGAGGCTCATACAAACTTCTGGAGTAATGGCAGATTGCAGTGTGTGGGTTTTGCCATTAAACAGTAAGTTTACAGGATTCCAAAACCTGCTGGTAAGGTATGGTTGAGGGGCATCCTGTTTTACTAAGTACACTTATGCCGAACAATTGGTGTGACTTGCAGAATAAGCTTCCAGATGAGATCAGGTCTTTGTTTACATTTCCTTAGTTTGGCCTTTGCACTGGTGTTTGTAGCATCAGGAAAGCATGTGACAGCCGCATAGTCCAATTTAAGTGAAAAATGTTATAATGATTAATTATTGCGATGATAAATTATGCTTTTCACTGCAATTACTCTTAACCTGATCTTACAAGTATAACCAACGTATTGAATTCTAAAGCCCAAGTTTCTAGTTGTTGACAGTATGGCTGGAAAATGCAACTTTCTGTCTTGTTTTACTAATTTTTCCCAGGATGCTTGTTTCTGGCTGTGCCAGCTATGGCACAGGGCTAGATTCGTGTGGCCATGGGATGTGGTTTCTGTGCACATACTGATCTTGTAGTAAAGTGCATCCATGCAGTTTGCCTGGTTACCTAGGGATTTTTTCTTTTTATGTTTTTGTTCAGTGCACAACATAATAGGATATAAATTGGAATCCATAAGCCTTACTACAGTAGAGAGGGAGGCTTTTAAATGGTGGCCTTTGACAGTTTTCATTATTGCTTGACAGTAACAGTGAAAGGGCATTTCTAGAGCCTCTGACCTGCATCTGTCTTGCCTCTGGGCTAATCAGTGTTCGGCACACCTAGAGATATTGTAGCAGAAGAAAATTGAAAGAGGAACAGCATCACATATGTGGGGAAAGGGTCTTCCTTTTCATAGTTCTAGAGTAATTGTGCTGAGCTGAAAACTGTGTTGAGTTCAAAGCCATGGCTTCTGTAAGTGTTCATGCTGATGTTTGGACTGTCACTTCATATGAACCCCATAATGATTCTTTAAAAGAAGAAAGCAACTGCTATTTTGTTATGAATTGATACTGTAGGCAGGTTTTTTTCTGCATAGGTATGTTGTGAGTAATAAGATTGCATTTTTAAAAAGATGAGCATCTGGCAACTACATTATCTACTAAAATATTGTAATACAGGCCTTAAGGGTTTCACAAAATGTTTACTTGAAAAAAAAATTCTTCATTTAAATATAAAGAATTAATGCTTTTTTTTAATGCTTTCTATTTGCCTCTTCAGAAAGTAACTACATTTCCCACTGGGAAAAACATCTGAGAGACTAATTAGGGAGGCATAGTCAGCTTTTTTGGATGTTTGCTTTTCTAATACAAATACGGAATAACAAATGTGAAACTGTAGAATGTGTGGTAACTTACAGCTCCAAAAGCCTTTGTGCAGCCATGAGGTCTCAGTTTGTAAGCAAAAAAAAGACAGAAAAGAGATTGACAAGATCGTGGAGTTAGTTTGAAATACCATGGTTTAACTTTGCAGGAATGAAAGTACTTGTCTATATTTAGGTTCTGCCACAAAGAGAACTGGCCCAAGGTTTTGAAACCAATCCTGCACAGTTTTATTT
This sequence comes from Piaya cayana, assembly GCA_013389865.1. Taxonomy (NCBI): domain Eukaryota; kingdom Metazoa; phylum Chordata; class Aves; order Cuculiformes; family Coccyzidae; genus Piaya; species Piaya cayana. The sequence continues at coordinate 84,205 of WAAB01025395.1, forward strand.
CTGTGTTTAAAAGCAAGGCTATTCAAGTTGAAGGCATGCTTTCATGAATGACATGGGGATGAGGAAAGAATGGCCTTGTGATCAGGGGAAAAAGTATAAATGTTGGAGTTAATTCAGTTGGATTTTTAGTCAGTGATTGCTTCAGTTTCCTCTCTTGCTCTCCTCGCTTTTTAACCACCCTTAATGCAAGATGATCCCAATTCCCAATAAATAAATGCTACTTCATTTTCATGGAACTTGCCTTCACCAAAGGCATGAATGCAATGTCGCCTGCCAGTGTTACATTCAGAGAAGTTAATGATAGAGCCCAATGTGATCATTGGCCTGAGGGCAGGGAGGGTCATGCTTTTTTTTTTTTGGCAAAGATATGCTTCAGTTGCAAAAAATCTCTAAGACCTTTTGTCTAATGTTAGCTTTCAGTTTGCTGCTTTTTTTTTTTTTTTAAACTAAGCTAGCATTTAAAATAGATGGTAAGGAACTTCTTAATGACCACAAAGTCACTTTGAAGGGTGACAGCCAAGATTTAGTGACGTCAGAGCAAACAAGTTTATCTGAAGGTGATGCTCTTAAAAACCTGTTTTTCAGGCTGCTGTATTTTTTTTAAACTGTTCTTCAGTTAATGTTCTGTAATACAATTGTTTGTACTTCGAAAAAAAGATTGAGGTTGGTTGAAACAGACTTTCTTTAAACAGGTGTAGTTCAAATAGTTTTATGTGTTCCCTTTTTTTTAAAAAACAATCGGGTGTTTTTGGACACCTCTCAATAGGAGGTATTTTACACTATCTAGTGGAAGGAAGCAAGGAGGGAAGAATTTAAAAGGTACCATAAAGGACTGAAGGTAAAAATGTAGAGGTATTTATATGCTATTGTTAAATGATAGCTACTGACATGTCTTTTGTATGTGTTCTGAGTTAATAAAGGTAGATGTTTGATCCTCAGTTATAAACAGAAAATCCTGCCACTCCTTTTAGCCTACATGTCTCTTCAAGTTCACCTTGTGGGAGAGGAGCAGGGGGAACAAAGCAAATTATCCTGGGTTTCATTCCTTTTTTTATGGAATGCATCATTGCTACTCATGACCTAAAGTAATTATACAATGTTATGTTGTCATAGACATTAGATTTGGGTGATCCTGAAAATTTCCTTTTGTTTTCCAGCCCCAGAATATTCTACTAACCAGTAAGTCTCCTCTGGGAGACATTAAGATAGTAGATTTTGGCCTTTCTAGAATAATGAAGAATAGCGAGGAACTAAGGGAAATTATGGGAACTCCAGAATACGTAGGTAAGTTGTTACTATATGAGTGATGCAACCCTAAGGTGGGAACTTTGGGGGAGTGAAAAAGAGAAACTACCTCAACTTTGTGAATGCCAGCCTGGCTGTGTAGTTACAGTGTTGAAAGGTCAGGTTATTAGTTGGACATGGTACTGCTGTAAAAGCTGGAACTTGTAAGCTTTGCCAGTCTAACAAGCGATAATTATGTGCTTGTGTTGAAGACAAGTACGTGCCTTAGGTGATTCTTAACAGCAGTGATAACAAGTATTACTTGGATTAAAAGTTCAGAATTATATATTCAGTCTCTGACTATACTGTTTTAGCTTGTGTAAGTTTGTATCCATTTCATATATTCAAAAGCAGATCATTCTGAGCCTTGAAAGTGTGCTACTTTGAGTTGCATAGTATAACTTTACAAGTATGAGTTCCATAAGAAATTTCTGTACAGCTTGCTTAATTGGGAATGAGACTGGTCTGGCTTCTGAAGGTGACAATAAAACAGTTTGCTTTACTTAAAACCACTGAATGATAGTAATCATTTAAGTAACTTGAATAGAAATATCTCTTTCAAGACTATCATGTTTTAAATCTATTAAATTTTACCATGTGCCCATTATTGCACTCTGACTACAATATGTCTACATACGACAAAAAAACAGAACTTGGGTTTTTTTTCCCTGAATAGCTCCTGAAATTCTGAGTTATGACCCGATCAGTACAGCAACTGACATGTGGTAAGTTGAACAAATTAATGGCCACCTTAATTTACTTTACTGACAAACAGACCCCTAAAAAACTGCTTTTCTGTTGGTTTTTTTTTCTTTTCATTTAGGAGTATTGGAGTGCTGGCATATGTTATGTTAACAGGGATATCACCTTTCTTAGGGGATGATAAACAAGAAACATTCTTAAATATATCTCAAATGAATGTAAGTTACTCTGGAGAAGACTTTGACCTCATATCAGAGTCTGCTGTGGATTTCATCAAATCTCTGCTGGTTAAAAAACCTGAGTAAGCAAAATACACAATTATATATGCAAATATGTCTGACTGGATTAATTTTAGATGTAGCAAGTGCTGGCACTTTCATTTTTAATGTATAAGGGAACTTTGATTATTCATATTTCATTGTGCTATTACTTTTCACGTTTATGAAAATAACTTCTCCTTACAAATTTGTGTATTCTGCAGGTGTCAAAGTGTTAGTAGAACTCAAATTCATTTAATGTACTATATATGAATTGTAGCATGTAGTACAATATTCTGACTTTCTTTATAGGTACCTTACTGATGTCTTCTAAATGAACTGTGCTTTTGAGCCTTTTATTCTTGATGAGTTGGTAGAGTACCTTACTCTTTCTTGGTTCCTTAGTATGCTTCTCTCAATGGGCAGCAAATTGAAAATTCCAGGTCTTAAAACACATATTTTCTATGGAACTTCACCAGGCCTTCACAGGGCATGCTGAATGCTGAAATTCCCTAATGGTTCTCAAGGGGAATTCTTTAAAAATGTAAGAATTGGATAATTTTCCTATTTTAAAAAAAGAACATCTCTAGAAACTTGAAAGTTGGTTGGAAACACAGGCATAATACTTAAGGATGTATGAACTCCATTATTTTAAATGTTTGCAGTTCACCTCCTTGGGCCGCTGTTGGTAAAAGGTAGCTGTCTGTGCTTTTCATATCCCTGGAATAATTTGCATGGATCTCTTCTGCAAGGTACTGGATTTCAAATTCATTTACAGACTTATTTTAATGCTCCCTTTCCTCTGCAGGGACCGTGCAACTGCTGAAGAATGTCTTCAACATCCATGGTTAGAACAAAGTGATGATCCTCCTTGTAGAGCCTTGTACCCAGGAGGGGAGATCAGTGATGTCACCCTGAAAGATGCAGATTCTGCCTCTGAAAGATCAGTAGATGCTGAGAAGACTGAAGAGGAAGAATCATTAGTGACAGAAGAACTAATTGTAGTGGCTTCATATACTCTGGGACAATGTAGGCAGTCAGAAAAAGAAAAAGTAACTGAGCAGAAAGCCATTTCCAAACGATTTAAATTTGAGGAACCATTGCTGCAAGAAATACCAGGAGAATTCATTTACTGAACTGTGTGGAGCTTCATAGCTATAACTGGAAGGCAGTGTTTTCTAAACAAAAATATCCTAGCCAAGTGAATTTCTGATATGCAATAAATGTTCTAGATAAAAGGAAATGTTGATAAATGGCATCCAAGACAAATGTGCCAAGTTTCTAATTTCATGGAACAAATAAACAAAATTTCAAGTGGCTGACAGGGATTTAACAAAGATGAAAGCTTATTTTTGTTTGTCATTTTTATTTCTGTTATTATTTTTTTCTTTGTTACTTAATAGCAGAGTTTATATTACTTGTTCCAGTGTTCTGGAGAAGTTGCTATTGGAAATGTTTCAGTGACAGATGTCAAGAGGAATATTTTACGTTTTGGCATTTAATGCAAATATTTAATTCTGGGTTTTTCTCAAACACCTTTTAGCACTCCTGACTTCAGTGGAACTATCTACTGATCTAAAAATTGTATGAGAGGAGAATGTGATCAGCTGGTTTGACATACAGATTTCAAAGCTACACTATGTATATATTTCTTTAAGCTTGCATCAAGTCAAGGACCCAGGCTCACCTATTGGGTAGCCAAAGTGAGCTGCGTTTCTCTAGCAACTGATGCATGTGTCCTGCAGGTGGAGGAGTCTGTATCAGCAAAGTTTCCCTCATCAGTGGTGATATGTCCTTATTTGGGAGCACAGTAAAATCCTGCTCCCGAGGATAATGAATTTTCTTAAGTCAGTCATTCCTGAGAGTCAGCAGAGATCACTCCCCTCCCTTCCTCTGGGTGAGGTGTGTTTACAGCTCCATATGACTGCTCAGTGTTGATGAGTGGAAAAAAGAAAATGACAAAGTTCTGATGTAGCTCAATTTAAGATTAAGTTTCTCCACTGACTTCACCATGGTAGATCAGACATTTTGTCCAATTAATGATATATCGGCCCTAGAGTCCATCCCCCCAGAACCCAACTGGGGTTTTACTGTAAGCATGAGGTCACTGTTACCTTCTTTCTGTTCCTCTAACTGCTGCTTTAAGGAAGAAAGAAGCATCCTTAGGTTAAATTGTGTAATCTTGTTCAATATAGCTATGGGATGAGGAAGGGGAGGTACTGCTTCCTCTGAAACAATGAAGCACAACTCATACCTCGTGCTTCCCGATCACTCTTCTTTAGACACATGGATAAATAGCATGTGCATGGTGGGGCCGAGTGGATTAGGGAGCTGTATGGGTGGGTCACAGTTCTCAATGGACATGGTCCCTCAGAGGACAAAGCTGGGACCAACTGGGCATCAAAATTGACTGGTTTTTTTTGCAATGTACAGGTCTGAGGATCTTGGAGTGAGTCCTAGCTTTTTAAGAATTCTTTCATATTGATGCTGTTCCAAAGTTTATTTTTTATGTGATTGAAGTTTAGTGCTATTACATTGCGTACCGTTAACTATTCAACTATTTATTTGGTTTCCTTATGCTGTTCCTTTATAATAAACCCTGACAAAAGTTTTCTTGCTATAAAACAATGAATAGAGACTCTTAAGGTAGTTTTTCCTTTTTCCCATGTTGCTACAGACTTTTCTAATTTCAAATGTACCAAAAATGTTCTTAGTCTTGAGTGAACAGGAGTTGAGTGCCCTGCTAATATTGCAGTTCCTCCTCTACACAAAGGGTAAATGGCTTATAAGACAAAGAGTACTGGGGTGATCTGACTAGCATTGCTGTAAGGGTGGGAGAAAAAGCTCGAGTAAAGAGGGAAGTTGAAAAGCAGCAGTGTGATAGTGAGTGGGGAAATGAGCATTTTTGCCTAAGGCTTCATTGCCAATGGTCTGGTTGCCTTTACCTGAAGCCACATCAGGAAAATTGCACCTAAATTTAACTGTTCAGCTTCTTCTACTACGAACTACATCTTGAATATTGATGTACGTAAGGTGACTTCTCACTCCTTGAAGACCTCAATATAAGAAAACATCAGTATTACTTGAACAATTAATTCTGGATGTGTTTTACAAGTTAATACAGAGATGCCTTTCATGCTCTGGAGAAGAGAGTCCTTTGTTGTTTTTTCCTCTCCTGTAGACAGTAACTACAGACTCCCAAGGAGCTACCATGCACGATTTTCTTGGATAGTTTTGGCTGGCCATTAGTAGAAGTTAAACAAAAATCTTTGAGCCTACAGATTAGTTGTTACATAACCATTTTTGGAGGTGGACAGTAGCTGCATTACTGCATGCATGCTGACCCCAGGTGCAACGCTGACCTGTTTCAGAGGATTTAAACATGACTACTCTTTGTGGGCATCTTTGTTTTACTGTTCACTCATTGGCCAAGACAATTTGCTTGAGGAAGAAATGTGAAGTCACAAAATTCATTTCTGCAATGTTAAAATTTTCCCCGCTTCCATCACTGCCATTTTCACTTCTTTTCATATCCATGCTGCCTTGTTTATACAAAGCTGATGAAAGCACTGAGGTTGAAGTATGTTCACATCCCACCTTTACAAATTAAATTTATGTTGCCATATCTGCATACCTAAATTTTTAATAGCTCAGGGTTGCTCAAAGCAAATAATTTGAGGGACCTATGATCTGTCTTGCCTCCTATTTCTAATCACAGATCACATCCCAGATGGGGCCTGGTACTAATGAAACAGTAAATGCTGAGCAGCATATATTTTGTCCTATATTTACTGGTTTAAATGTATGACAATGAAGTTTAACACATATAAATGAACTATGTACTCATTACAAGGCCAGTTTCTCTTGAATTGGCTGCTTTGAGACTTCAAGTGGGCTGCGTTTCTGTTTAACTTATCTTTTTGTGCCTTACAGTGGTTTTGTACAGTGCTTAACATAATTAAGAACTTGTATAAAGTTGTAAAAGTTTAACTATGTTATAAAAAGGGCATCTTAGATTGGCGCTATAAGAGGAAAAATCCTCTGTAAGGTTTAACTGTGGACTATCAGCCAGTCGACGCACTTGAAACTATTTCTGTTTGACTGCAAGTGTGGGTAAAGCTGTAAATGAGGTATTCTTACCCTACGCTGTAGGAAGGCTCTATTGAGGTTAATGTTTTTGAGAGGTGTAGTTACTAGGGAAGTAACACATTCAGGCTGGGAATAAATCACTGGCTGGTGAAGAAGAGCTGTTTTCTTGCAGGTCCATGAATACAGAAGAGTGCATGTACATACACGGTTTATCTGAAAAAACAAAACAAACCCTGCTTAAGCCTTAAAGTGCTTGTGGGGAAAGAAGGGTTTGCAGAGAAGGCATCATCGACTCCTTGGATCTTGTGGGTAATGCTGTCTCAGTCACCACTTTCCAGACTGGGCACCCACTGGCTGCCTTTATAATGCATGCTGGGAGCATGGCTGCCGTTTGCCTGAATGCAGGAAGCTGCAGGGAATGGAAGTGCAGGTGTTTGTAGGAGTTGCTGGAGAATTGTTGTTTCTGTAGTTCTGATGCAGGAGATGTGACCTGTATCTGTTGGTGGGGTAGGTTCAGGCCTTGAGAGCTGTGAGGTAGGAAATGCAAATGCAAATCCACTGTCCTCCCCTGTGGATGCTGCCAGGGAGGAAGGTGAGCTTTGCATCAAAGTTATTCCATGGCTTACGAGGTCCTGAATATTCCAGGTGCTGCTCCTGGAAGACAGTTCACTGTACTTCTGATAAGGTGTTTATTGTTTCAGGAACTTTACAATAAAGGAAATATTGTTTTCTGAACAGGTGATGGGTCTTTTTTTCTTCATGTATTGGGAAACACTTTAAAACATTTTTTTCTTTTAATAAGAAAAAAAAGAAATCTTCAAGACAGCACAACTGGTTTAAAACGGAATTCCAACTTACGCTGGTTTGTCTGGCAAAGGACAGCTTGCAAACTGCTACACCTTAACCTCTTTGGTGAGTTGTACACCTCCATACTTGGCTTTGAGTCCTAGCTAGAAAAATACATTGCTGGAAGTGGTTGTAATATGTGAGGTGGAGTCTTCTATACAAATCTGTTTGCTTTTCTTCAAGGACTTCTGCAAAGTAATTTTTCTCACCTCCGTAGTGGGATTACTGATACTGTAGTTTTCTGAATTACACATTTGTTCAATTTGTGCAGTGAATACAAGATGCAGTCATCTTTTCCACTCTAAAGCAATATACTTGCACTGCAGAGATCTCCACAATCAAGCATTTATAGAAATTGAATTAAGCTGTCATTGGGATTAATAAATACAGTTACATTATCCATCTAAATCTTCCTGAGTTTTTTGCTGAGAAACTACGGACTTAGTTTAGATGTCTGACAGATGGGGAATGACCTGCCTGAAGATGTGTGGTTGGAAATATGGTATTTAAATGCCCTTGCATGATGTGCTGTTTAGTACAGCTGTGTATCCAGGACAGGGTGGAGCAGATGTGAATTTAGCATTAATCCACCTTTAACAAAGGTGCTGGGTCCAGCCCTGTTCAATGTCTTTATTAATGACCTGGATGAAGGCATTGAGTGCACCCTTGGCAAGTCTGCAGACAACACGAAGCTGGGTGGAAGTGTCCATCTGTTGGAGGGTAGGGAGGCTCTGCAAAGGGATCTGAACAGGCTGGACCACTGGGCTGAGTCCAATGGCATGAGGTCCTGCACTTGGGGCACAACAACCCTATGTAGTGCTACAGACTAGGAGAAGTCCGTCTAGAAATCTGCCAGGAGGAGAAGGACCTGGGAGTGTTGGTTGGCAGCCATCTGAACATGAGCCAGCAGTGTGCCCAGGTGGCCAAGAAGGACAATGGCATCTTGGCCTGTATCAGAAATGGTGTGACCAGCAGGTCCAGGGAGGTTATTCTCCCTCTGTACTCGGCACTGGTGAGACCGCTCCTCGAA
>WAAB01025395.1:92417-115008 GCA_013389865.1 Piaya cayana
CCTCAAGCTCCGCCAGGGGAGGTGCAGGCTCAACATGAGGAAAAAATTCTTCACTGAAAGGGTCATTGGGCGCTGGAACAGGTTACCCAGGGAGGTGGTTGATTCACCTTCCCTGGAGGTGTTTAAGGCACGGGTGGACGAGGTCCTGAGGAACATGGTTTAGTGTTTGATAGGAATGGTTGGACTTGATGATCCAGTGGGTCTCTTCCAACCTGGTTACTCTATGATTCTAAATCATGCTGACACATATGCTCCAAAGCAGTGAAACTGTAACACCACCTCCCAGGTGCACTGTGTCCAGAACTGTTAGTTGCCTGATGTAACTTATTGTAGGGAAAGTCGGAGCAGATGCTGGGTTAGAAAAGCACTTGCTCTTCTACAGAGAGATGTTTCTTATTCCAACACTGCTCAATTTCATAATTATTCCTGTTACAAGATAGGCAACAACTGTACAGCTCTATAAAACTAAACTGTTTTGGTTCTGTAAAAATACAACCTAGAAACTTTATTAAAAAGGAAAACCAAATTAAGTCCATATGTGTGTGATATAAAACTCTCTTAATTAATAAAAGGTTAGGATTTGTCAAAGTGAAGCAGAGTATTAGGACCACAACAATTACAGCAAAATTAGGAGGGGAAAGGGAGCTTAACTACTTGAAGGGATTTTCTTTTTTTCTTGCAAAAATGGATAACTTGATTGCCCTGAGTGTGCAATCAGAACCGCAGGTAAGCTGTTGATGTGTTGAAGCCAGTGTACCCTATCTCTTCTATTAATTTGTAATCCCAGCGCACAGGTTGAATTACACAAGTTCCTTTGAACTAATCCTTACAGGAAAATCTTGTGAGTTGTTGCAGTATCACCTTACTGACTGCCACTTTCCCTGGGGAGTCCAGCTGGTCCAGTTGCTGGGTGGAAGTTCTCGTCATGGGCCTTACCAAGCAGAGAGAGGCAAAGGCCATCTCAGGAGTCATTGATTTAAGGTGCTTAAATGCTCTTGAAGAAGCCAGTTAACAGAAACTGCATTGGATTGGTCAAAAAAAATTACATTATTCTAGTATTTGTATGTACTTAGACTCTTAGAATGGTTTGTGTTGGAGGGGACCTTAAGGATCACCCAGTACCACCACCGTCATCGTGGACAGGGACACATTCTACTGGATCAGGTTGCTCAAAGCTGCATCCAACCTGGCCCTGAACACCTCCAGGGATGGGACAGCCACTGCTTCTCTGGGCAACACAGCAGCCTCCTCAGCCTCTATGAGGCTAGTGCTTTTAAAACATCTGGTTTTACATAGCCGCTCTGCACTAGTCAGGTCCAATTCTAATAGGTCCAAGCACTGCGACAGTCTGGTAAGCAATATTTGTTGCTTTTCAGTTGTAAATTAAATTCTTGCCCTGAAGAGCTTGTTGCCCTGATAGTTTCCTTGAGGGTGACAACTGCGTGGCAGAAGCTATTAAAATCAAACTAGAGAGTTAGAAACAAACATGCAATCCAACAGAGGTCATGAAGACGATGGTTGTTTTAACCACATCAACAACTGGAAATGCAAATTTTCAAGCCAACTTAAAAGAAATTATTTAGCATACTGAAAACAATTAAGAAGATTAAAGGATTGCAGCACCCGTCCACAAGGCTATGAGACCTGGAACTGTCAGCCTGGAGAACAGAAGGTTTGGGAGTGATGATGACTCCACTGAAGAAGAGGCTCTGTCCTTGGTTTTCTTCAAAACCTAACTGCAGTCAAAGGCTTTAGTTGACCCTGTTAAGAGTGAGGCAGACACTAGACAATCTCCAGAGGTTCCTCTTGACCTTAACTGTGCTGTGATAAGAAAGGAATGGCTTTCTAAAGGAGTATAAGTGGTTCTGTGGGGTCTTTTAGCAAATAATGAATAATTTCTCAATAAAAATGATATTATTATCCAGACTAGCATTTAGTGACATGCAACACAATATAATTACAATTAATTAGTTCTTCAATAACATAATGAAGTTAAGCACAACATAATCTGCTCCAGCATACTTTAGTGGAAAAGACTGTAGGGAGGAAAGGGTGCCCAGGTGCTTTCTTGAAGTTGTTTGGGCTTTCAGCAGCTGTTGGTGGGTTTGGGACCTTTGCATTCCCCCATTTTCCTGGTGTACTCTGGCTCTTGGCTGCACTTGTGATCTCTCTGAAAGCAGCCACTGTGGGCTGTGGTGTATTTAACAGGAGCCACATGGCCAAAGCAGCTCAGTACCAAATGCACCAGCTTACTTCTTTCTTCTCCCTTTGAAAACACAGAGAGGAAGTGGCCTCTGAGGCTCTTCAAGGGCAGAGGTAAGAAACTCTCTTTACTATTAAGTAGTAAAGAAAAAGTAGGGATTTACACATGATTTTTCTCATCTCACTCCAGTGATCTGCTGGCTTCCAGCTCCACGTTTGTTTCTTCCTTTTCCAGGCTTAAATAGGACTTAGAAAAGCATCAGTGCAATATGATAATGCCCATTCTCACAGCTTTGGTGAACCCATGGGTTGGTTAGGATGATCCAGAGTGCCTTAAGTGAAAGGGGTGCTCTGCTAGGTCTCTGGGCGACTGTGAGAGACAGAAGCTCTTCATGAGCTCTGATTCCCCCAGGCAAGGTAATGAAATCTCCAGTGTTACTGGGAAGGTTTGCTTGGAGGGATCTCCCTCAGGCCAAGGCTAACCAGGGTTGGAGCCAGGTCAGGTAGAGGCATCATGCTGCTGCAGCTTGTGAGGCTGCAAAAGCGATAACTGCGTGTACTGGATCAAGAGACAAGAAGGTGGTGAACAAGCTTTGAGTTGCAGGCTGAGCTGGGTCTGGCCAGCTTTCCTGGACATTCGTACACCTTCCAGCCCATGCAGGTCCCAGGTGACTAAGTGGACACTGGTGACAAAAGACAGTTTGTTAATGACAGCTGTGAGGGTGCAAATCTACTCTATATGCAACTTATTCATTAGCAGTGGAGAGGGCTGCTGCTGAGCTTCACCTTTGCTGCTCCCTCCTTCCTCCTTTAAGTAACATCTTGTTGAAGATTGGGGAGAAATGAAGCAGCAAGGGAATCACTTTGAGAAGCTGACTGTGTCTTTTGGGCATCACAGAGCAGGCCAACTGTTGTGACTTTAGTCTGCAGTTGTGGAAAAGCTCAGTTTCCTGGCAGTTTGTTTATTTCAAGTTCATAACAACAGCACACACAAGGCATAACACCTGACTTCTCTGGAACAGCAAGTCTTTTGCAAGATATTTATTGTAGGCTTCTGCTGAACACATGAACAAACCAGCAAAAGAAAGGAATTACAATTATTACAATTATGAGGTCAATCTTAGAGAAAAAATTGCCTTAAGAGCACCCACTTAACTGAAACTGTCACTTGTGACAACACTGTACATTCACAGACACAGTGGGATGCAATCGATTAATGGCTCCTTCGGCTCAATGGGAGGTAGGGAAGCAGCTGCCTTTGATTTTTACCCTTCTGACACACTGATGCTTTCCACCGGGGAGTGATAAACTGGAATATTCTGACCATCCTGCAGTTTCAAGGTGACATCCTGGAGGCACCAGCTGACACAAACAAAAAGTGATTTTTAATTTGTTTCAATCTATTTTAATATAGTAGTAAAGCTGATGTAGAAACAGCTGGCATGGGGAAACAAAATCATTCCAGGCATTCATTACTCTTCAAAGTTCTCTCAAGTGTTTTAAAATCTGGTTTGAGTACCAGCTTCTGAAAGTTGTTTTCCCTAACAACACAGCACAGCCCAGATTTAAAGGTCTGGGATGTGTGTTCGTGTTTGTTGCAACATGAATAAAATTCTGCCAGCTATTTTTAGACAGGACATTCCTCCCCCTGCCCTAGACTAGTGCCTTTCTTCCTCTCTATCCTGCGGATGCATTCCTTGCCCTGTTCCTCTCCAGCCTTGGAGCTGGACTGTTGCTAAGGAATTATCCTGGTTTGGCAGAATTTGAACGATCACTCAGTGTGTGACTGCTGAAACCCTGATGAGGTACGAAGGTAGTTACTCAAAGGAAGAAGGAAACTGCTTGTTGAAGGCTGAGGGGGAGCCTTGTCCTTCTTCTAAGCTCTGCTCCAAGCCCACTTGTGTGAGGCTGCTTGTGCTGCTTTTCCAGCTGGGAAGGACTATTATTTTGGGGTAGCAAGACAGGATTTTTTTTCAGAAGCTCCTGGCACTTGCCCACCTCTGCTTTTGCAGGAGTCAGCGCCAAGCACGTACAATTAGGTAATTAAGCTGCCACACCTCTGCACAATCAGTCTGCAGCAGGGCTCTTCCCTCGCTAGTTCTCCACCTCCATCAGATCCAGGACAAGAAACTAACTATCTCATTTAAAATAAGGTTTTTAAGAGCAACCAGTTGCTTCCCTCAGTATGGCCTGGGGACTTGGCCCTTCCCTCTGCCCCCTTTGGGGCAGCAGAGTCTCACTTCATACTATTGGTGCCTTAGCTGCCCTCACCTCGAGATGCCCTCCCCATCCTTGCACCTGAACGAATGTTCCTTCCCAGATCAAAACCAGCTCTCACACTCTGAATTTCCTTTCTTTTCAGTTGCCTTCTTTTTTTAAATAACTACATCAATAAATGACCCCTTACAGACAGACTGCTCGCTTACAGCCTGGAGTATTTCAGTGGCTTGGGAGCCTCAATGCCTTTGGCAGAGTTTCCCTCCTGGTGCCACTTTCCTGTGTCTGTATGGTTCTGGTTGCCTTCTGGGTCTCCACTGCAAGCACCCACATGCACACCATGTACAGCCTCACTAGGATGGCTTGCTTACGTGTTCATTATTTCTCCAGGGGATTTCAGGAGCTCTTCTTTGTGAAGCAGATTAGAGTGAACAATTTTACTTTCAATTCCTCAGCTGAGTGCAAGGACACTAAATCCTGCCTAGCCCCACACAATGCTGTGTGCAGGATCCCATCTGTAAGATGATTGGGTCCAACAGATCTGTCTGCTACAAACACTTTCACAGAAGATGGATTTTTATTCTTTTCCCTCTTGAGCTTGCAGATAGAAATGCGTGGAGAGCTCATTTTAAAATTTTCTCTGAGAAAACTCAGAGAAATGTATGCACTTCAATTATTGCAAGCTTCAGGTACCCTCACAGTAACCTTGTGAAACGGAGATGTTATTTCCTTCCATCTGTGAGGAAGGGATGAGGAGTAAGGATATCAGAGCTCAAGGAAACATAATTATATGTCCAAGAATGGTTGCTGGAGACCTCACGTTGTATCACAAGGCCAAATCTCTCTCCCTGAGCCTCTCAAGTCCTGGCCTAGTGTCTTCCTCCTATCCATTTACACTTTACTTCCCATAGCTATTCAAAAGAGAAATACAGTATGCTGTGCTTATCTATGAAATGAAACCATTACCATATGGCTGGTGGCAGCTGAGCAAAACTGTTGTAGCTCTGGGTTTCTAAGCAGAGCTAACAGTAGTGCCTAACAAACTCTGAGAACAAATACACGTGAGGAGGTTTGCAGCTAATGAAATTTCCTCTTTTGCAATGGAAGATGGACAGCGAACTTTTGCAGTAATTCTTGCTCAGGTCTAGGAACCAGTTTACCCTTAACAAGACAGGCTTTCAGGCTTCGGTATGACAAAAATGTAAAGCCACTATGACTCCACTGACTGTGGAGTCAGAGCATCGTTTCATTCCAATATAGCTGTTCTAATGATTTTTAAGCTATAAATACTGTGATTATTGGATAGCTTGAAAAAAAAACTGCATGATTTTTTTAGCTCACCTCTTTAGGCTCTGATGCAATGTGTAAGATAATTTCCCTACTGTAATGCATGACACTAGAGTACAGTTAGTATGGCTGTTCAATGGCCTTGCAACTTCCTGAGGAGGAAGGGTGGGAGAGGACAATACATTACCTTGGCTCTCAGTATTTGTCCAGATTCTGAGACACAGTTTGCAGAACACATTTCACACAAATTAATGGCTCATGGTGTTTGTTTACAGTCATAGGGATGAATTCAATATGTTTCTCAACTAATTTACGTTTTTGCTGTAACAATGGTAATAACCTTTCACAAGACCTTCAGATGTGAATTTCCTCTTCTTTTGTGTGCAACACAGATGACTAAAGCAAATACCCTGCTTCACTCTTTTCTCCTACCACTTCTCCCCCAGTATCTCTGTTTCTCCCAGTACGCACCATTGATGGGCATGATCCATCTCTGAGTTAATATAGAGGTACCCAGCTGATTTCATTCCAGATACTGGTAACTTTATCTGCAGGTGTAAAAGTACATTAAAGATTCAGTGAAGCATGTTACTGAAGTGGACATTTACTCCCACAGCCAAAGACTCAACCTCTCCCTTGTAATGTAAGCCCTAATTTTATTCTTTTTTAATGTATTTCAGAGTTTCACAGAGCTTTTCAAATGGCTGGCATGTGCATGGCTATACAAGTATGCCTGTTCTGCCTTACATTAATCTTTCTCTGCTGAAAGAATGTACTGTGTTACAGCTGCAACCCCCTACAACCCCAGGGAAAACCACTCACTCTTTGAAATATTTATGAACAAACACCTTTCTTTACCACAATGCATGGTGCTCTAGAGGTGATCAGCACTATGCTAGAGTTTCCCATAACTGTAACAAGCCTGTAGGTTGGATCCTCTGCAGCTCAGCCCATTAAGATGAACCAAGGCATCAATGATTCTATCGGGCAATTGTTTAACAAAGGCAGGAGCCACAGCACCAACCACAGCTAATTCAACTTGGTCTAATGTTTGATTAAAAGAAATGTTTTAAGTGTAGTGTTTGCGAGTGGGCCTGAAATCACAAACAGAAAATGCAAGAGGTTCTCCAACTGGCCCACTAGGCAGGAGCTGGGGATGTTGTGGAGCCAGTAAATTGACCTGTGATATAATCATTAATGATGGTTAACTAGTTTATTTTATGAGAACATGAATGCTCATGAGCATGAAAAAGCAGAGAAGAAAGTTGGTGGTTTGTGTCCTGTGTAAGGTTGGCAGAACACAGGGTTTGACTTCAACCTGAGTCACTCGAGCAGCCAGCATTCCCCAAAAGGTCATGCAGGAATATCAGTGGGACAGGTTCTCTTTTTCTTTTCAATCAGTTTAAGAGGTTGCAGGTTTTTTCCCATATTTTTGGCCTTACATATGTTGCCTTGTAAAATCTTTAAAACCTGGGAAACGGTTTGGCCCACGATGTCATGTGGGTGAAGCCTGGCTGGAGTAAGATGGAAAGTAGAATCTTATGAGAGCTGGTTAAAAGTTGTTTTGCCTTGCCCTGCCAACTGCCTCTCCTTTACTGTATCATCGGCCCCACCCCCTACAGCCTTGGTTTCATCTCCAGGCCTCCAAACTAGTCACCAGGAGGAATAAAATTATTCAAACATGACGAGATCCTTCAGTGAGCTGCCCAGAGAGATCATTCAAAACATTACATGTCACTAACAAAACCAGGGAAGAGCAGACTGGATTAAGATGCGAAACCACTGATGGGAAATCTTCAGGCAGCAACCCAGAGTGGAAGTGGACTTGTGTTTGCAAGGTTTGTCTCACCCCAACTCTGGGCTGATGCAAGACAACCTTGTGCAATACTTTAGCACCTAGTGCAGCATTTTCCAGTCACTATGTAACCCCAACACTCAGTGCCGTGCTGGGCAGCCATCCTTCATGTCACAGATTTACAAGTGCTTTTAAAACCCACACCATTTTTGCTGTACCACAGTGTGGCTGGTGAACAGCTACAGATCTCTGTTCTGAATAAAACTTTAAAAACTAGTGTGGGGCACATCCGGGAAAAACAGGGAGGCAGCTGCCATTTTAAAGATGGATCTCAATAAGTTTCTAAAAATGACTTTGTGGTTTACGGTAGCAGGAAGGGGACTGACTGAGCTGGGAGGTCCTTTGGCATTCTCATGTGCCCATATAGAATGACATGAAGACCCTGCTCTTGCTGTTTCTAGTTCCTCATATCAGAGCTCAGATTTATGCTCTAGAAATCCATCTCTCTTCCAAATCAACTGGCATCTCACCCTACTGCCTTTCAGTGACCTCAAGTCACTTGTGACTTGATGAAAATCCCTGAGCTGATCTTGTCACCCCGCACTTTGTTAAGTCACCCTGTGACACCACTGCCCCGGTGATACCTGAGCTCTTTCTGTGTCCACACGGTTACTTCCATCTGTCAGTCGGATGTTGTGAACCTTAAGAGGGGGAGCACCCAGGGCTTCCAGAGCATCAGAACTGCGGTTCAACTGCTCCAAAGCCTGCTGATAATACTGGGTCCTGGCAAAACTCTCTAGGTGAAAGAAACAGGGTAGAGAGGAGAGTTGCCACTTAAAATCAAAACATAAGTAAAAAAAGAAAAGACATTTCCTCCAGACTACCACGCCCTCCCTGAAAACAGTCCAAAACTATTAATTAGGAGAAATCTGGCTAAAGGAGGAAACACACCCTTACATCACAGAAGTGGTGCTGAGCTGTAATGTTTTTCAGCTCACTTAAGTGAAAAGGGCTCTGAATACAGCCTGTTCCATACTGATACACAGTTCAGTTTATGTCTGGGTCTCCTCACTTTTCATACATTTGTGCATCATCTAAAAGGAACAAAAAAAAAAAGCATAAGGACGAATATCTGAAAAAGTCTGGAATGCAATTAATTTTTTTTGAAGGACATACAGAAAATACTTTAAAAATAGAGTAATACTTTAAGAACAGAGACAGTTCCTGTCTGTCTCAGACACTGGCATGAGACAGGAGCTGACACTGCTGTGAAACCCTTGCTGTGGCACCCAAGAAGATACAGCTCCACTGATGCATGCATGAAAAGGGAGGCACAAAGAAGCACCATTAGAGTTAATGATCAAGCAGCAACAATGGCACAGTGGCCTGGATGCTGCAGTGGTGGCATACCAAGGACAATTGTGGTAAACTGCTATTTGTCAATGTCGGGTGTAGCTGGGAAATGCTGTGCATTGGTGACCATTGCACAGTGCAGAGCTGTGAGGCTGGAAACATGCCAACATTGCCTTATGGAGGCAGAATTTTGCTTATAAACAGTTTAAGGGCTTGCCTGCAGAGATCTCTAGATGCACTTCACACCAGCCTGACTTCACTTTCTTAACATCAGGAAGACCAAAGTTAGGTTAAGAGTGTGCAGGTGTGGAAATCCTGATCTTGTGAACTTTGCTCTTGGCTTCCTAAGAGTTTAAAACAAGGTGTAAGGTTTGTTTCCCAGCTTCTTCCCTATTGGTATTACTCTTGGATCCTAAGGCAAAAAGATGCTGCCCACTTGCCCTAATTAGAGGCATCCCCTGGGAGCAGGCAGCATCCAGTTGGCATAGAAACAGCTTTGCTAGGCTGCAGTGTGCACTGGCCCACCCTGTCGCCCCCAAGCAGCTCCAGCAAAAGGAGTTACAGCACAACAGCCCTTTTGTGCCTACAGATCATGGTAGGCAGCCACCCAGACCACGTTAGAAGTATGTTGTGCTCATCCTGCAGGGTGGAGGTAAAATGGGTTTATGTTTCCTGGTGCTTCATCTTAGTTGTTCCTTGTCAGCATCTCACGTATAGGGGACAAAATGCCTGATTAATCCGTTTGACCACATATTTTCAGTAGGAGAGCTGAAAGGATTCTGGGGGTGGCTGAGGAGACTGCTCCCACGAGGAAGGTATGGAGGTGAAGAGAGTGAGTAGAAATAGGATTACCTGAGTGTTTGTACAAGCTTTCACAGAGACCAGTCTGTGCACATTAACTTCCCTTCAGCCTGAAGGAAAGGGAGGGAAGCATGCCCTCCTCTGCTCTCACAACTATGAAAGCCACTTGCTCCTCACAGGTCCCAGTATGGGACAGTTCTGTGACCTGGGATAGCAGAAGGAAATGTGACAGACCTGAGCATGGGCCAAGGGAAGAAGGGTCCCAGTGCAGCTTCTCTCTCTGTTGAATGCTACAGATGGGCACACTCTGCAGTAGAAAGTGTCAACAGCTGGGCTGGCTTGTCACTGAGTTATCAGACAACTACTTGGTGGCCACTGACATAGCAACAGAGCAAGAAGTAGCCATCATGTTGCGCCACTTCATTGCACAGCTAAATTATTCAGGGAATGCATCCTCTGACTTTCTGTATTGTGGAGGGGGGGTGACTTTTTTCTCAAAAGATTTCTAGATAACATTGCTGAAGCTGAAAATTAAAAAATGCTAATGTCCTTGTTAAAGCCAGATTCAATATTTTAAAGCATAAGAGAATCATATATCTGTCATCTACTCCAGAGCTTGAGGGCATGAGCTGCCTAAAATTAAAGCCCTGTTGATTTGTTATTAATACATGTAAAATGAAGGGGAGGTTTCAGAGCTTATCTGAGGGCTTGAGGAACAGGCTTGGCTAAACTTTTCTGGCAACATCCTCTAAAATAAGGGTAGATTAAAAGTAGTATCAGTTGATAGCACCAGAAAGTGAGAGGCATAGGGCCAAGAGGCCTGTAACACCCCCCAAGAGAGAGACAAAGCCTCTTCCTCTTCAGATGCTAAAAACCTAGAAACAAATTTAGAAAAATAAACACCTATCATCTGGGGGCTGGAACTAGATTATCTTTAAGATCCCTTGAACCTAAACCATTTTATGATTCTATGATCATTTGGACTAATGATTCGGATTCTTGGCCAAAGACATGAAGCGAGTAGAGCTGTTCCTGAAAACCAATGGCACCTGTCTAGCTTTCCTCTCAATGTTCTTCTCAATGCTGAGGGCTCTTATCTGCCCTTCATTCAGGAGAAACTAATGATGTCTTAGCACTTCACAGGCATGTGGTGTTCAAGCCAGCACCACAAAGAGATTTATAGATAAAACCACTAGATATCAATGCGTTCTCACAGATGGTCCTCTTTTCCTGCCCAGTTGCGAAATCTAAGAAATGAAACCTTCATTACTACCTAAGCTACCTACCTTCATCCTTGCTCTCAGAAAGCCTCACAGAAACCAGACTTTCCCCTGATCACAGCAGTCTGTTTCCTGAGCAATACCCACCTCTGGAAATGGGTGCACCGGTGTTTGGGAGAGCAGCATCCCTGGAGCAGAACAAAGCAGAGCTTATGGAGGCAGAACCCAGAGGCTCAGCCACACTTCCCTCAACTTCATCTGCTTTTCATATCTTGCATGCTGCTATTTTCCCCGCTATACAAAAACAAGTGAAAGGGCAGAGGAGAAATAAGGTTGCCAACAGCACCAAGACTTACTCTGCATAAGATTATACATCACAATGCATCCCCCAGTGCTGAACAATCCCATGAAAACAGCCATTTGCTTCAGTTTTCTTAGAGAAGCTGGCATTTTTCCTCCCTGGAAATAAAAAGGGAAAACATTTGCTGTAAAAAAAAAGAAAGAAAACTAAAGGGCTATTTCCCTCCTCCTCCTCTTTCCTAAAAGCACTTTCCAACCAGGTCTGAATGAAAGCGCGGTGCACAGACATTGGGGTCTTGCTTGCCAGGGCCCCACCGCGTGCCCAGAAGGAAGGGTGGTGAGAACAGAGCAGGGACCCAGTTTGGTTGAATGTGTTTATTCAACTTCTTTTAGCCATGCCACCACTTCACTAATTGCCGAGACGAAAATGACCTCCCCAGTGTGGCTGGGGGCCAGTGCCATGGGGTGTCATGGGGTGGGGGGGTGGGGGGGGCTCCTGGTGCCTGTTTTCTTGCTTGCACACTGCGAGCATTCAGGCTCCGGGGGCCAGATTTCTCTCTCAAGTAAACTCCTCTAAAGTAAACAAGATCGCGGCACGGCTGGATTTGGCCTGGAGTGGTAAGGGGCAGAGCCAAGCCAGCACTGTGCCAACAAAGATAATGGAGCCAGGGTGTGTGTATTCTGTTGGGTTTTTTTTCCCCAAGCCATGGATAAACAGGAAGGCTCTTGCAGGCTATTCTTCTTCCTTCCTGCACCCCTGCCAGCCCAAGCTTGCCATTTTAATGAGTCACAATTTTGGCATTTGAATGAATTAACCAGCAGAATAAGAAACACTTCTGAGAAAGTCAATCTACTAAACACTTCCATGGTTTGGGTAAGACGGAACCATNAACCCAGAGGCTCAGCCACACTTCCCTCAACTTCATCTGCTTTTCATATCTTGCATGCTGCTATTTTCCCCGCTATACAAAAACAAGTGAAAAGGGCAGAGGAGAAATAAGGTTGCCAACAGCACCAAGACTTACTCTGCATAAGATTATACATCACAATGCATCCCCCAGTGCTGAACAATCCCATGAAAACAGCCATTTGCTTCAGTTTTCTTAGAGAAGCTGGCATTTTTCCTCCCTGGAAATAAAAAGGGAAAACATTTGCTGTAAAAAAAAAGAAAGAAAACTAAAGGGCTATTTCCCCCCTCCTCCTCTTTCCTAAAAGCACTTTCCAACCAGGTCTGAATGAAAGCGCAGTGCACAGACATTGGGGTCTTGCTTGCCAGGGCCCCACCGCGTGCCCAGAAGGAAGGGTGGTGAGAACAGAGCAGGGACCCAGTTTGGTTGAATGTGTTTATTCAACTTCTTTTAGCCATGCCACCACTTCACTAATTGCCGAGACGAAAATGACCTCCCCAGTGTGGCTGGGGGCCAGTGCCATGGGGTGTCATGGGGTGGGGGGGTGGGGGGGGCTCCTGGTGCCTGTTTTCTTGCTTGCACACTGCGAGCATTCAGGCTCCGGGGGCCAGATTTCTCTCTCAAGTAAACTCCTCTAAAGTAAACAAGATCGCGGCACGGCTGGATTTGGCCTGGAGTGGTAAGGGGCAGAGCCAAGCCAGCACTGTGCCAACAAAGATAATGGAGCCAGGGTGTGTGTATTCTGTTGGGTTTTTTTTCCCCAAGCCATGGATAAACAGGAAGGCTCTTGCAGGCTATTCTTCTTCCTTCCTGCACCCCTGCCAGCCCAAGCTTGCCATTTTAATGAGTCACAATTTTGGCATTTGAATGAATTAACCAGCAGAATAAGAAACACTTCTGAGAAAGTCAATCTACTAAACACTTCCATGGTTTGGGTAAGACGGAACCATGTGGCCTGAAGAGCCTGAGCTAATGGTCCTGCCCACAGCAGGTTAGCAGGGGCCAAGCTGAGTACTCAGAGAGAGAGCAACACGTTGCTTCAGGCTGTGGCAGGATGGGACTTGACTGAGCATCTGAGTATTGGTTATGCTCTTGCTTCTCTCACAGCTCACATGATAGGAAAGAAAGTTCTTCATAGCAATTTAAAAAAACAAAAGGTTTAAAAAAAATTAAAATAAGATTAAAAATAGCAAAAGGATGCCCTTTCTGATGCAGGCACATAGACATCTGAATGCTTGTGGAAGCTGTATGGGATTTCTAATCTTAAAGGCTTCACATGTCGATCCTTTGTGCCACCATGGTGGGACTTCGGTGTCACACTTGGCAAGAGTTGGTTAATAAACCAAGGCCCAAACCAGTTACAGAAATGTGATGTGGGCAAGGCCACTTGAGTCCTGTTCTGAAAAACCACTTGTAGCATCCTTCAGTTATGTGTTAGTCAGGGATTGCTCACCCAGCAACCACAGTTTNTCTATAACAGCTCAAATGATAGGAAAGAAAGTTCTTCATAGCAATTTAAAAAAAACCAAAAGGTTTTAAAAAAATTAAAATAAGATTAAAAATAGCAAAAGGATGCCCTTTCTGATGCAGGCACATAGCCATCTGAATGCTTGTGGAAGCTGTATGGGATTTCTAATCTTAAAGGCTTCACATGTCGATCCTTTGTGCCACCATGGTGGGACTTCGGTGTCACACTTGGCAAGAGTTGGTTAATAAACCAAGGCCCAAACCAGTTACAGAAATGTGATGTGGGCAAGGCCACTTGAGTCCTGTTCTGAAAAACCACTTGTAGCATCCTTCAGTTATGTGTTAGTCAGGGATTGCTCACCCAGCAACCACAGTTTAGAGAGGGTGGAGAGGCAAATGTTAGGACTCCTTCCTGTCGTGGCCGGGTCAAGGTGACATGGGCAGCCTCCCTCTGCTCACTGCTCTGCTGACATGCCCATACACCATCTCTTGCATTCTTTAGCCCAAGGGAAACCATGAACACAACCCAGGTACAGCCTTTATCTACTGCTCTGTTGGCATTCAATTGTAACACGTGCTGTCCCTTAGCTTTTCTTGTTAAGTAGTTCCCTTAATTTTAAGAGCTCTTAATATTTAGGTGTACTGTTTTATTTACTTATTTATGGATGGCTAGCAGTGGTAGCAACCCAGAGAAGCACATTGGTATTATGTTTATGTCCAAAAATCCCCAAATTGTGCCATTGGTACAGTAAGTCATTGTCTCTCACTCCTGATATGTTTCTCTGATGAGTTTTCTTCTCCACTTCCCCTGAGGAACTTGAGTGGCGTGAGAGGCTGCAGCAGAGGAAGTACAAGCATGTTTTTACAGAGACACAACAGCAGTCATTTCACAAGGACAGTGTGAGCTTTCTGCTCGCCTGCTTCTGTTTGCAACTTTCCTTCAACTGCAATTTATAGCATTATTTTTTCCCCCTCAAACAGCAAAATCTGATTAATAACTGAGTTTCCTGTAAGATGCATCTGGCCAGGAGGAGGATCCAACACCACATAACAGGGAAGGGGAAAAATAAAAACCAAAATGGTGGTAAATCTGGAGAGTGGATCAGATATAACAGGCTGTGACCTGCAGCACTTGGGTTTACCCCTTTCTAAGTCGTGGCCAGGCAAAATTTGCTTTCTGTGATTAAATTCAGGGTAATTGAACGTAAATGTCTGGGAGTAAGGGATACTGCTGGTAGTTTGCTGAGTAAACGTGGCAAGATGTAGAGCTCTTGCACCAGTGAGGAGGCTCAGGGGACCTGCCTAGCAAAGGGCAGAAATCAGAGGTTCTGCAACTTGCTGTCAGCAGGTCTGAGGTTTGTTAGGTCTCACAGTATACTCACGCCCAAACAAGGGGGATCAAAAGTAAAAGGAGCTTCATATTGATCCCTCACACGCTCATGCACACTCTCCTTACCATCTTCACTCACAGCAGGTCAGCAACCCAGTGGTGCTGTGCCCACATGGTGTCCTCTGGTAAGGGAGCTTGGCAGCTGAGAAACGGTGATCCCAGCAAGCACTGCTGCCCCATGCAGCACTCCTGCCTGCTTCTGATGTCCTGCACCTGCCTGCGGTCATCTCCAAGTGCTGGCCCTGCTGAGGTAGGGATGTGGGGGGCTGAGGGGCAACCAAGCTGCACTGACTCTGCCAAGGTCCTCATTGGTGTGTTAGGGAGACCATCATATCAGTTTTTTGGTCACACTGGAAAGCATGAGACTAGACTGCTCCACCCCCAGGCTAGCCCTTGACACTCTCCTCCCACTTGTTTCTCAGCTGTTTTCCCAAGCCAGTCCTATGACAGCACATTGTGGGAAAAGGTTCACAGCTACACATTTTAATAAGCCTCTCAAGACACTGCAAACCACCTCTTTCATCTCACAATTCTCTGTTAGCTTCCAAAAGGCAAGGAAAGAGGTATCCTTGGAGCTCAGTGCTTCCCTTACAGGGAAGCTGCTGTTCTCCTTCCCTGCCATCATGGTCCCTTGCAGAATGCACAGTTGGATATTGCATCCAAATCCTTGAGCATCTCTTGGCATGCAGCTGCTGCTGACTTCAGAATGATGACATTTGTGATACTAATGTTGTCAGATTGTGGAAGACCAAAATATAGTAAGGAGATGTCTGCAAGGCCTCACCACTAGAATTTCTGCCCTCTGGCCAACTGGGTTTGCTGCTCCCATCTGCTGTTCAGTTTAAGTGACATAGAGGTGGCTCACTAGGGAAGGGAAGCAGAGACATGCCCAGGGGCATTCCTCCTGTCCTGAGCTTTCCTGAGCATTACTTAACAGCCTCCAAAGCCTAGAGAATGTTAAAGGGAAGGACCAACCCCCCTCCCTTGACTTCATTTGCCACAAAAGGAATTACTGTAAGGCAATACATTTAAGAAAATTTTACAGATACAAGTTACAACTGCTTCCTAAGGAGGGAAGTTCACGTGAATATCTGTGGCAAGGATCTCCTCTCAGAACCTGTTATACCACTAAAAAGTATGCAAGTCAACTGGTGGAAAAACAGATTTCTTCACAGCTGGTAATTAAAAAAGCACAATTTCCAAGCTATGCTCTTCTGCAAAATCATCTTTTCCCCGGTGCTATTTGCAGTGGTAAGAAAGATTAAGTAGAAATTAGCACACACAAAACCACCAAGCCTACAGTTACCAAAAGTTGTCAAATCATTATAAGTAGTGCTCTCTAAAAATAAACTTGAAAGAAGAGATCTTCCTAATAAGTGCAATGTTAATTTTGTGCCTTGAAAATACTGAGATATGTTGGAGAGGGTAGTATTCAGGCTTGACTTTGAAACTAAGCAGGACTCAGACAGTTAACAAGATTTAACAAAACCAAGAGAGGTGGAAGGCTCCTAGGGTCACATGTGAAATAGTGGGTTCTTGCAACAATAATGTCTGGTTTTAATTAGACTTTGTTTTCTCTGCAGAAGATCTAAAAATAGCCTAGGTTTAAGAAACTCTTCCTTGTTTCAGCAAATTCAGATTTTTCTATTTTGGTCTCTGAAATTCCTGTGGCATCTCAGGCACCCCCACCAATGACAGGTAGTGGTGAAGGAAGGGCATTTTCACCAAGCCACAAACATTAATTTTATTTGCCCAAGACCTGAAGAAGGGATCTAGGGCGGCAGGTTCTTTGGGGAAGGCATTTCCTCCTCCCTCTCCTCTTCCTTCTGGTCCCCCTGGCAGTACCAACCTGCACCAGCAACTCCAGCTTCTGGGTGCTATTGCAGACCAAACAGTAAATAATAACATTGCTCTGAAATCAGAGTGAAACAACTCAATACATGCGAATTCACTGTGATCATCCGTGGCTATTTCAATCTGGGACACTGCCTAATTACCTGGCTAAGATGGTATCATGGAATGGTTCAGATTGGAAGTGACCTTAAAGATCATCCAATTCTAACCCTGCCAAAGGCCGGCACATCTTCCACTAGATCAAGTTGCACATAGCCTTATCCACCCTGGCCCTGAACAGCCCAGGGATGGAGTATCCACGACTTCTCTGGGCAACCGGTTCCAGTGCCTCCTCACCCACACAGTAAAAAACTTCTTCTTAATATCTACTCTAAATCTGCCATAGTGGTTACCAATACAAGCAGCTGGGAACCTTTAAACTACTTTGAACCACTGTAGTCCTGAGGTGTCAGCATTACACACTAAACGTGTCACAAAAGACTACTATTAAATTAAATTAAAACTTATCAACAGGCCTGAACACGGACCTGAGCAACTAACTTCAAGACTGGTACTGTTGCTTAACGCTTCTGCCACAAAGTTCTCCCATGGGCTGGTGGCTCCAGGTACAGCTTTTCTGCAAGCCACCCAGTTAGTCATAGCAGTCACAGGAGATCAAGGTAATGTCAGGCAAACCAAACACAAGCACAAGCAGACACTTGTATTTCACATTCTTGCTCTCTTGCCCATCGATTGACCTTCTAACACCCATAAGTATCTGGGTGTAGGACAATTTCTACACTAATAACATGCCAGGACAATGTTTTAGAGACAGTTCCTTGACACTTGCTGTCTACAAAATACCTTTATTGTCAGTACTGCCACCAAAGAAAGGACACTGCAACAGAAGTGTTTTTGACAGAATCACCACTTCAGCATACAGTTTTCACCTTTTTCATGGAAATGGTCTCAATACACTATTTACCTCTCTTCTGAGAAGCAACAGCACAAATCATGTCCCCGGTCAGTATGTTCAGAAATAACAAAGACTTTGCATCTATGACCCGCATTCATCAAAACCACAGCAATTTGTAGGAAAGAAGTTAGCTTAATTCACAGTCAGACCAAAAGTACAAGTAATATGTTGGTTTTGTTTAATTTTGGGGGTTTTTCCCCCTCATAGTTCCTCTCCAGATGCACAGAAAAGGCTTATTTTGGCATTTAGGGAGGTAAACATCTTTTTCAGCCAACTTTCAAATGCTCTCTTCCCAGGTCTCCTTGTGGATTGCTTCCTAGAAATATCTAACTTACTCTGGTTAAAATGCTTTGAAGGGATAACTTTATGTATGAGGAAGATCACTGGCAAGCCAAGAAACTGTGTAAAGTTTATTTTCTGCCTTTCTTAGTTAAGAAGGAGGGTGAAAGCAGCCAAGAAATTGATTAAGGACTCCAAACAGCCACACCATTCTTGTAGCTGTATCGCATCTCCTGGGGCACATGCTACAGTGCAGGTGGCTTGATCAGTTAGTAACAAAGCCTGAAATGGTGCTTACAGATATTTTAGTTTCATTTCCTTTTCCTCCTCTCTTTGGTACTCCCACTTGCTCATTTCTATATATTTATGTATCTTCATACATCTTCTGTACTCCACTGTCACAGACTACTTCCACATGTGCTCTTAAGCTACAGTCTCATCCAGCGGGCCTTCCTCTACTGCATTTCTTTTCCTCCTGGCTATGTACCTTCACCCCTCTACATGCCCTCTCCTCCTGCAGACCACTGCACCACCCCAGCACTGCGTAGACAGAAACAGTGGGGCCACTGTTCCTGTTGCCCGAGGAACCTTCTCCTGCCTCAGTTTGTCCCTCTGTGAAATGGGAGATATGCCTCTGTCTGTCTTTCTAACTACAGGTAAAGAAGGCAGGTGCCTAAATCCTTTCTTGCTTTTCTCCTAAGTGGCAGAGATGCTACAAGCGAGTTTGTTCAGTCTTTTTGAAGCCCAGGCTCACATGCCAGCCAGTTCAAGAACCCACTTCAGATGACCCTCACAGACTACTAGAGCTGCCCTTGGTTTGTACTGAAACAAGAGGAATACTGCAGAACACAACTAGGGTGTGTTATTGGAGAAGCTGGATAATTATACCTACAGTGTGACCCATTTTTGCTGTTATTGGAGCACAGCATTTTAGGTTAATGTCTAATAATCTATCATTAACATCCTTAATTGTATGTTTCTGTACTTGGACACGGAGTCAGTACGAAAGCGTGAATGCTCACGTTCTGTGTTTTAGACGTGAATTGCAAAGGATTTAAGAGCAAGAATTCTTAAGTAGGATAAATGAAAAAGTTGCATCCAAAGCACAGGAAGAAAGATGAGTGGTGTTTATCGTTTTAACAGCGAGTGATTTACCTGAGAAAACTACAGGTCAGTTTCTTGGCTTCCCTGGTGCTGGGAGTAAGGTCATGAGCACTGCAATCCAAGACTCAAAAGAATTGCTCTACACTGTACCTGTACCACCACACAGCATGCGTCACAGCCCAGCTTCCTAGGCACATTAAAAGAATCACATTAAAACCCAGCAAATATAGTAATTTAACTGTCTTGTGCTGTCAGGATGACAGTGCTTAGCAGGAGTTTAGGACAAGTGGACTGCCAATACAGGGAATTTTTCATAGTGTAATGTGTATTTTCTGTATGTAGCTTCCTAGAACAGGTTCACTGAACCCACAAGTTAAGTGATCAGTGAAGGGTCCCAAACCATTTCTTCCAGAGAGATCAAAGAGTTTGCAGTGCTTTCTATCCAGTAATAACTACTTAGCTCTTTTGCCAGTGTAGGGGAATTTATTTGTGTCCAACACATTAATTATGCTGAAGACACTGACAAGTTCTCAAAGCCAAAACCAATTAATTACTTACCTAGCTTTAGGTCAACTTACTAAATCCTAAGACAGGGCAAAACTATCAAGAAAAACAAGGAGTCTACAACAACCTTCTTGGCTATCATATCACATTTTGCCTTGTAAAGAGAAAAGTAAATAGTCACAGAAGTCCATAGAAGTAGTGCAAATATCATTGGGCTAAAGGAACTCTATGTGGCTATGTCAAAAGTTAGCACCTGCTTGGAAGTTTAGAGTTACTAATGCCAATCCTGATGTGGCTTATGCTTGTCTGTAGTCTTATTAAGTTCAAAAATACGATCCACATGCATGAATTAAATAGGCACACAACAGACAGTGACCTAGAGGAACTGAATGCCAGGGGAGGCAGTCACAGGGAAAAAATGTCTAAGGCCAGAACATAGTGTAAATCATACGATGCCTGTACCCTTGTAATATGTCTGCTTCCGGAAATGATAAGATACAAGATGGAATCTATTCTGCTGTGATCAACATGAAGCCTGATTTACAAAGCCTTTAAAAATATCATCAGAGATGGTAAAGTCTGCAGGCCTAGGGCCAAACATCTTTCTGCTATAATGCCTTTTACTGTACAGTATCATAGCAGTACAAACCTTTGGCACTTCACAAACACCTTGCTCTTATTCATACTTCCTACTAACCACCAAAAATAAATAAAACACTACCCTAAACCCCCCCAGATTCTCAGAGGCAGTAAATTTATTTCAATTTTACACCATCCCATCCTTCAGAAAATACTGACCTTACCCCTCTTCTGAAAGTCAGGTCCCTTTGAAATGCATCAGATTAATCCTTAAAGCTTAAGGTTTAGTGGAAAACTAATTACTTTCAAACACCTTGGGCACCTGGATTGTTTCCAGAAGGCAGTCCTTGCCTATTATGAGCAGAACTGGTTCAGTATCAGCTAAATCTGTTAACATAAATTAAGATCTGGGGGAAAAAAATAACCTCAAGGACATTTTAATAAGAACTGAGCATCTAAATCAGCACAAGGCCAGCAGGGACACTGACCTAGAAACATTCTGTTCTCAGAAAGGCAAAAAGAAGGGGGAAAAGTTACAATGGCAACCACCAAGAAAACAAAAATAAGAGACTATGTCACCGATATCAGGAAAAGAAACTTATTAAGACCAACTGGAGGTCTTAGGAAGCAGCCATTCTTTTTAATACAGCACCAGATACACGGGGGATCGATCCTTTTACTGTAATAAGCCAGCAACTACAAGTAGCAGGTTTTTTATCCCTACTTATATCCACACCATAAACAGCTACATCAAAAATTAGCACACACTTGGGATGTTTCTAACTCCAACCATGTATATGGTACGTACATGCACACAATATACGTATATAATCCATGTATTATTTTGCTCATAAAACCTACATTTCCCATCAGTCGGTGTGATGGGTGCCCTCCCCGCAGCCCTTTATGCTGTTGGCACCCCATTTCAAGTCATAGAATCATAGAATCACAGAGTTACTAGGTTGGAAAGGACTCACTGAACCATTCCCATCAATCACTAAACCACACCCCTCATCACCTCATCCACCCGTCTTTTAAACATCTCCAGGGAAGATCACCTCCTCAATCACCTCCCTGGGCAGCGAAGTACCGCCCTGACTCCGGGCTCTTGCAGCCCGAGCTGTTTTACTCCTCAAACCTCACAGAAGGAGCAGGGTGTTTTTATCTTGCGTAGTGCCCCCAGCGCCGCGGGGCTGGGGCGAGGGACGGGGCTGGGGGCGGAGGGGGACACTTACAGGCAGCGTGGGGACAGCCCAGGGACCGCCCGTGGACAGGGACCCGGGGTGCCGAGACCGGGAAGGTCGGTCTCGCGAGGAGAATGACGCGGTAAGGCGGTCCCGCTCGGGGCAGTCCCATTGGCGGGGCTGGAGCGTTTCTGGTTTAAGCTAAAGCGGATATTTCTTTCATAGAATCATAGAATCGCTAGGTTGGAAAGGACCTATGGGATCATCGAGTCCAACCATTCCCATCAATCACTAAACCATGTCCCTCAGCACCTCATCCACCTGTCCTTTAAACCCCTCCAGGGAAGGTGACTCAACCACCTCCCTGGGCAGCCTGTTCCAGTGCCCAGTGACCCTTTCCCTGAAAAATGTTTTCCTAATGTCCAGCCTGAACCTCCTCTGGCAGAGCTTGAGGCCATTCCCTCTTGTCCTGTCACTTGTCCCTTGGGAGAAGATGCCAGCTTTCACCTCAAGTAGTCATGGTTTTCTGGAGGTTACAGGCAGAACGTCCCCCTGACACCTCTCCTTCTTTGGAGACGATGTCTCATGTCATAGACTCATTAGAATCACCAGCTTGAAAAAGACTTTTGAGGTCATCAAGCCAAATTGTACCTGTCCACTGTGAATTTTTCCCTCCTGTCCAACCAGATCCTCCTTCCTCTGGCACAACTTGAGGCCATTGCCCTGCATCCTATCACCTATCACTTGGGAAAAGAGACCAACACCGACCTCCCTACACCCTCCTTTCAGGTAGCTGTAGACAGGGATAAAGTGTCCCCTCAGCCTCTTCATCTGTGCTGAACATGTCTCCTCTTCTGCAGTCACAGAATCATAGAATCACCAGGTTGGAAGAGACCCACCGGATCATCAAGTCCAACCATTCCTATCAAATGCTAAACCATGGCCCTCAGGACCTCATCCACTCATGCCTTAAACACCTCCAGGGAAGGTGAATTGACCACCTCCATGGGCAGCCTGTTCCAGTGCCCAGTGACCCTTTCTGTGAAAAACTTCCTCCTGATGTCTAGCCTAAATCTCCCCTGGTGAAGCTTGAGGCCATTCCCTCTTGTCCTGTCCCCTGTCACTTGGGAGAAGAGGCCAGCTCCCTCCTCTCTACATAACCTCCCCTCAGGTAGTTGTAGAGAGCAATGAG
>WAAB01025395.1:115239-137255 GCA_013389865.1 Piaya cayana
TCAGCTGTCAACCAACACTCCCAGGTCCTTCTCCTCCAGGCAGATTTCTAGACAGACTTCTCCTAGTCTGTAGCTCTGCATAGGGTTGTTGTGCCCCAAGTGCAGGACCCGGCATTTGACCATGTTAAACCTCATGCCATTGGACTCAGCCCAGTGGTCCAGCCTGTTCAGATCCCTTTGCAGAACCTCCCTACCCTCCAGCAGATCCACACTTCCACCCAGCTTTGTGTCATCTGCAAACTTACTAAGGGTACGCTCAATGCCTTCATCCAAGTCATTGATGAAGACACTGAACAGGGCTGGATCTAGCACTGAACCCTGGGGAACCCCACTTGTAAGTGGCCTCCAGCTGGATTTAACACCATTTACCACCACTCTCTGGGCCCGGCCAGCCAACCAGTCACCTCTGTTTGTAGTCTCTCCCCTATCTCAAATGCAAGGTTGGGCTCAGCTGGCTCCAAAGCTCCAATTTAGCAAGAGTTTTGCCTGTTGTGAGGTTAATAACAATATTTAAATGAATCATTGTAAAGTAATAAAATATGCATGAGATTTCTTGGAAATTATGTATGTAAGTGGGAAATACCTTCTGTCCCCAGCTCTTATATTGCTGCACGCAGTTGATGGAGATCACTTCTTCACATTGCCCAGACCTGTTAAAGGGTGCTTGCTTTCTAAAACTTAGAGGGTTTATTTGCCAGCATTTTTGGTATCACTGTGCCCATGTGCACAGGCTAAGGGTACTCATCCTACCTGACCCTCAGGCAGAATGGCCGGGCACTAGTCTCAGAGCAAAGGCTGTAGCTCCAGCTGGGAGGTCTGCATCATCTGCTGGAGT
The DNA here is from genome assembly GCA_013389865.1 of Piaya cayana. Lineage (NCBI taxonomy): Eukaryota > Metazoa > Chordata > Aves > Cuculiformes > Coccyzidae > Piaya > Piaya cayana. The sequence goes on from WAAB01025395.1 coordinate 116,075, forward strand.
GTGTCCAGAGAGTGTCACCATCATGAGCTGCTGGAGCATACTGGGAGGAGGGCAACGAGGCTGGTGAAGGGTCTGGAGCACAAGTCTTATGAGGAGCAGCTGAAAGAACTGGAGTTGCTTAATCTGGAGAAAAAGAAACCTGAGGGGAAACCTTTTTGGTCTCTTCCCCCAAGTAATAAGTGATAGGATGAAATGAAATGGCCTCAAGTTGTGTCAGGAGAGATTTAGATTGGATATTTGGAAATATTTATTTACTGAAAGAGTGGTGAAGCACTGGAACAGGCTGCCCAGGGAGCTGGTAGAGTCTCCATCCCTGGAGGTTTTCAAAGACCATGTAGATGTGGTACTTGGGGACGTAGTTTAGTAGGCATGTTGATGTTGGGCTGACAGTTGGACTGGGTGATCTTAGAGGTTTTTTCCAACCTTAACGATTCTATGATCTACCCCAGCAGTGGCCGATGCCTCCATGCAGAAGGAGCTGTTGAGAGGAGAGGCTGTGGTGCAGACTTTAGGCTGCAGGACATGCCTGGACCTTTCTCTTGGGGCATGGACAGGCAGCAGAGCTGTGTGCACATGGAGGAGCTCCTGTAGCAAGTGGCTGAGCTGCAGGAGGCAGTGAGAAGGCTGCACAGCATCAAGGAGGCTGAGAAGGAGCTGGATAGCTGGTTCCTGGTACAGTCTACAGTAGACCAACAGCCCACAGCCAATAATTCCCCCAACAGCACACATGAAGGAAGTGTGGACAATAGTGCAGAAGAATGGTAGCTTGCAAGGGCAAGGACCAGCAGGAAAAAGAGGCTAACTAAGCCTCAACTAAGAAAAGGCAACAGATGACACTAGTGGGAGATTCTCTTCTGAGAGATACAAAGGCACCCATTTCCCAACCTAACCCACTCTCTAGGACTCTGAAGCACAGGTAGTTTTTTTTCATCACTCCTTCTGGTCAAAGAGATGGAATTTGAAAGGGCCAGTCGATTCTGGCAAGTCCACAAATGGCTGCAGAACTGTTGCCACAGCCACGTGCTTGGCTAGTGAGATCATGGGACTCACTTTGAGAAACCTGGTCTACTCTGGTGTCCATCTGTCAGAGAAGAGTGAGAGTATATGGTCATAGGCTGACCAGCCTGGTGAAAGGGTTTTAAACCAAAGTTGTCAGGAGAGGGGAACCTCAATCCTTTCTGCTCCTACCAGTTTGGTACCAGTGCCAGCAATAGATGCCCAGAGCCTGGAGAATGATCACAGGGCAGCAGGAGAGCACCTGAAGAGTGTCACAAAGGATATCCTAACAGTCAGACAGCTTCATCTGGGGCCCACCTTAAGTGCTTCTATGCAAACACAGGAAGCATGGGTAATAAATAACAGGAGTTAGAGACCTGCATGTGCCAGCAAGGCTATGATCTCATTGACATCATGGAGACGTTGTTGGATCCTATGATTGGAGTGAAGGGATGTTGCTGGAGCACCTCCCATATGAGGACAGACTGAGAGAGCTGGGGTTGTTCAGCCTGGAGAAGAGAAGGCTCCAGGGAGACCTTATAGCAGCCTTCTAGTACTTAAAGGGAGTCTTCTGGAAAGCTGACAAGGGGCTCTTCATCAGAAGTGCAGGGATAGGACAAGAGGTAATGGTTTTAAGCTGAAAGAGTGGAGATTTAGAAGAGATTTTGGGAAGAAATTTTTTACTGTGAGGGTGGTGAAGCACTGGCACAGGATGCCCAGAGAAGTCCTGGATACCTCATACCTGGAGGTGTTCAAGGCCAGATTGGATGGGGCTTTGAGCAACTTCATCTGGTGGGAGGTGTCCCTGCCCATGGCAGGGAGGGTTGGAACTGGATGAGCTTTAAGGTCCCTTCCAACCCAAACCATTCTATGACTCCATGACTCTGCCACACCGTTTGCATGTGTAGCATCTGGAGTCAGACCTTTACCTTGTTTTAAAGAATAGCTGTCTGTTTAACCATCCAGCCTTGGAAAAAGGAAGACTGTCTCAAGACAGTTGGACGTTAATCAGCTTGTATTCCAAATGTGAGCCATTGCAAGAGGAATACCAGAGACCAACTGACTGCAATCTATATTTTCCTCCTCAGAACATGTGTGGGAAAAGATCTGAGGGAAAAAAATCTCTCTCCTTTAAATGATGTCTCTATTTTATTCACTAAATCTTAGGCTCTTCTATAGCTTCCATTAGGGAAAGCAGGGATTGAGATTTTTTTCATTTTGCACAGCTGTGGCAGAAGAACACTTTATAACTTCACAGGAAACCTGTGTCAGGTGGGGCATTTGATCTCCAGAGGCTTGGGATATGTGTCTGCCCATGCGCCATCCTCTCTTAGACTAAAACATACCAGCCTAGACAGGTCCAACACAGCTCCCAGGGCTGTTTCCTACATAAAACCTACCATTAGCAGTACAGGCACAAGCTTTTCCTGTGGTGCTACAGCACAGGGTTTTGCCCAGCAAGGAGGTGTGATAGTCCAAGTGTGGTACAAAAGCACAAAACATAATTTTTTGTATTGTTGATGGGTGAGATTTTTCAAAACATTGAGTGCTTTGTGTGTGCTCAACAGGCCATAACTTTACAGGATTGTTGTTTCCTAAAGTGCTGGGATCTTTGAAACTTAGGCTGCTTTATAGCATTTTCAGGACACACCCTCACTAGTAGCTTTCAAACAAGGCTGCAAACCATGTAATTTCCTCATAAACTTATTGCTACTGTAAGCTTCAAATACTTGCTTGTGGGGTTCGTTGATCAAATACTGGGTTATCAAGGGCTAAATACAATGGAATTTGACAAATGGGGCATAGATGAGACACACAGATGTGCTATGATCCATTAGAAAAAAACCCAGGACCAGTTAGTGGGGAATCACTGCTGCTAATGACATTGGCAGGGAACCATGCCCACAGACTTATTTGAAGGCTCTAGAGGAAAGATTTTGCCTTTGACCACAACACATACCTTTTTTCATTTATTTTTGTCTTCTTTTCTCAGTGCATGCTACTCTGCTGTCTCTTTGTGAGAATTAGGAAGACTGAGAAAGAGATACCATCCCCTTTATATGTTACTCCCAGGGACTTCTGGTTCGATGGAAAAAGTTCCTACTCCATGTTACTAGCAGTTTAGCTGTGGCTTTTGCACTTCATACGACACCAGTGCAGGTGAAGTAGAAGATGATGCTCCCAGGTTTCACAAGCAGCTCAGGGAGTTACTCACTGCATCACTGTGGCTAAAACCATAATCTTTGGGTGTCTCAATTCACACATGTGAAAATAAGTGACTAAACACTTCCTGGTTCCTACTTCGCTGGAAGATAGCAATGTTTAATGGCAGCAAAATGCTCTGACAGCCTAAGATGTAATTTTACTTAGGTATGAAATTACCCATGCGTAGCACATGCATGTTAAGAGGCATAGCAATGTGATACAGAAAAAAAAGTATTTTGCAGCCTGGCACAGGGTATGTTGTGGGACCAAGGGAATAATTACAGCATCTGCAGTTGGCACTTATTAGAAAATTAAAGAAGTTGTTAATTGGTCATAAATGATCTGTGACTAGGTGCCTTAATGGTACTCTTCAGTTGACAATCATGAGAGCGAGGGGGTGGAGGAAATAGTCACACCTTCTAAGTCATTGTGGAAGGCTGATACCTTTATTTTTTTCATCACTTTGTAATCTTCTTGTTTACTTCCCTCCTGTTGTCTCTGCCAACTGGCTTCTCTCTCGCTAGCTCTCACACAGAACGATGGCATGGCTCTTGGCCAGGAAAACCAGCAGCTGCACCTGCAACAGCCAGTCCCAGAGGATGGCCAGCCCTCTCAGCCATGTCCCAGCCTGGTAGCTGTCTCCCTGCTGTTCAGAGATTATACCTCTAAGCACCTTTCCTGACCATGTGCTCTTACTTTAGAAGATTATTTTAATTAAAATGCATCCATGCCCATTTACGACAGACTATGACTTGTTCTCTTTCATCTTTAACATTTGCCTTCCACGTGGAGGCAGATGGTTAGAGGAGGAAAGAAAAGTAACGTTTCCCTACTTCTTCAGACAAACACACATTCTCCTGAGCAGACAGATGTCTTAAAGTCAGATCCAGGGCATCAATTCATGTTTTGGGTTCAGCTGTAGTGCATAAAGCATTTACCAGCTCTGGTCTAATGCTTTTTGACATTGTCAGGCACCCTTCAGTGAACTGCTGCCTTGTAACCAACTTGACAGCAAGTATTGTTTTACATTTATTAATACCCTTAGTGCTATCTTCAAACCAACATGTTTCAAGGCCAGGCATCAGCTGTGCTCAGCTTTGGGTTCAAAAAAATATTCAGACAACAGCACAGACCTCCTCTTGCTAATAAGTAAATACATAAATAAAAACATGCCTTTTACTGTGCTGCCTGCACTCCTTTTTACCGTTTCGATCTTGATTTTGCAATATTTTTTTTGTTTTCCTTAGTGTCTTAAAATTTGAAGTGCACACATCCCTGGATGCTCCTTTTTTTGAGTTCCTAGAATCATCGACTCGTAGAATCACCAGGTGGGAAAGGACCCACTGGATCATTGAGTCCAACCATTCCCATCAATCACTAAACCATGTCCCTCAGAACCTCATTCACCCGTCCCTTAAACACTTCCAGGGAAGGTGACTCAACCACCTCCCTGGGCAGCCTGTTCCAGTGCCTAATGATGCTTTCCCTGAAAAAATTTTTCCTAATGTTCAGCCTAAATCTCCTCTGGCGGAGCTTGAGGCCATTCTCTCTTGTCCTGTCCCCTGTTACTTGGGAGAAGAGGCCAGCACCCTCCTCTCTACAACCTCCTTTCAGGTAGCTGTAGAAAGCAATAAGGTCTCCCCTCAGCCTCCTCTTCTCCAGGTTAAACAACCTCTTTAGTCTTCTTTAGGAAAGGTTTTGGGTTTTTTCCCCCCAGTCTTTTTAATTTATTCCTTTATCTTTCTTTTGGATACAAACCTAAATTCCAGGAATTTTAATCTACATAAAAGTTAATTAGCTTCAGGAATAAACAGGTTTTCCTCTTTTTTTATTTTTTGTAAGGTAGACTTTTTTTTAAACTATAGCTACTGTAACTTTCTATTATTTTTAAGATGTTCAGCTTAATAGGGTATGTTTACTTAGTCAATAAGCTGATGATGCCCATGACAGGACCAGAAGTGTTTGGTTAGCAGCAGGGAGGGGGAAAAAATCAATAACTCCAAGCATTTGGCAGCTTTGTGGGCAGGAAATCATTTGTATTTTCTGGTTTAAATCAATGACCTTCTTTTCTTTGCTGTTCCAACAGGAAATTATAAACTCTGTGAACACTATTTGCATAGTGCCTTCTGCAATACACTCACAGATGCTTCGGCGAAATAATCTGTTAACTCCAGCAGTGCTTATCTGAGGTCTGTATTGGAGAAACCCAGGCACTTTAGCTTAGAGCTTTTCAGCTGCAGGCATTTTATTTGACGTGGAGGCAGAATAGAACAAGATGTAAAAAGAGCTCCTGACTTCCAAGAAAAGAGGAAGGCATTATTATTTGATAACAGGATTGTCTACTGCAGAGTGGGGAAAAAATGGCTTCTTTGTAACCTGACATGATGTTTTATTTTCAATATGACAGATAGGAACTTGCCACTTCTGCATTAAAGCTGCAATTGCACTTACGTGTCTTGCTTATTAGGGTTGCCCTAATGTTGTAGGTATGGTTTGAAAGTACTGCACCTTTGCTTGAACTCAGCATTACAGAGTTGATGTTTGTGAAAGTTTCAGCCTCCTTTACACTGACCTTTTGCCAAATGGGCTTAAGAAAGAAAAACAAATTGCCACTTTGCCTCCCTGTACTGATGGGAAGCTGTTCCAGGAAGGTGACGTTCTGAGAAAAGGTAGTGTTGAGCCTGGCACTGAACTTGCCTTCTAACTTCTGCTGCCCCCCACTGTATTAAGTCCAGCTCAGCTATTTCTTAGGCTGTAGGAGAACTGGCATTCAAGAAGACATACTAGTCACGGGACATGGAGGAGGCATGTGGCCTGTTTTCTGTGTTCCCCCCAGTATGATCACAGTACAGTCACAAAGTTTCTGATTCTTGTCTGTGGCCAGAGCTGTAGCCTGCAGCACAAGCAACTGGCACTTGAAAAGCTCCTGGACCGAAGTATCCCTTGGTTTGGTTATCTTTAGCCTGTGCAGGAGAATGACATGGTACATCAATCTGAAAAGCATGATTATAGCATCAAAAACCACCAAGGCCTCATCAGTCTGCACTGAAATTGAATGACTCAGGCACACAGATTTCTCAACTTTGCTTTTGCACATGGAAGTCCTTTCACAGTGGTTCTCAGCATCCCTCCTGTACTCCCAATGCCACTGGCACAAAGCTGTAGTCGCTAAGTGATACTTGAAGTATATTTATTAGTTACATCACAGCTCTTCCTCCCTGAAACAAAAGGGACAGGAATGCTTCTTGGAGGGAATGAAGTGGAAGTAACACGTAAGCCTTGCATTCCGGCCCTGTTTCTATGAATTTGCCAGATGTAAGGTTGCCCATCCTGACCCCATGAACATTTAATTCCTTTCCACTGCAAATTCTATGTGCTTTTTGAGTGTCCCTTCCAAAGATCCTGGCTTCACGTTTCTAAAGCATCCTTTGCATTTCTAAAATTTGATGATTTGTTTCTGATTGAAGGGAGACACAAAGAAAATTAAGTGTCTTGCAACCAGTTGCCTAGGATGATGTCCAAATGGCTTTTGAGTATCTCCAGGAATGGAGACTCCGTAACTTCCCTAGGCAACCTATGTCAGCACTTAGTCACACTCTGTCCTGGTTGTAGTTGGGATAGAGTTATTTTTTCCCTGGTATCTATCATCGTGCTGTGCTTTGGACTTAGGATGAGAATACTGTTTTAGTTATCGCTGAGCAATGCTTTCAGAACTAAGTCAAGGACTTCTCAGTCTCTCACACTGCCCTGCCAGCGTGGAGGCCAGAGGTGCGCAAGAAGCCAGGAGGGCACACACCCAGGACAGCTGATGACACAAACTGGCCAAAGGGATATCCCATACCATATGATGTCATGCTGATAAAAAAACTAAAGGGAGGGAAGTTGGCCAAAGGGAGGTGGCTGCTACCTGGAGGACTAGCTGAGCATTGCTCAGCTGGTGGTAAGTAATTGCACTGTGGATCACTTTTTTTGTATATTTTTTTAGCATTGTTATTGTTATTATTGTTAGTATTATCCCTTACTTTTCTGTCCTACTAAACTGTCTTTGTCTCAATCCATGATTTTCACCTTTTTATCCTGATTCCCTTCTGCATCCCACTGGCACAGGGGAGTGAGTGAATGGCTCTGTAGTGTTTAGCTACTGGCTGGGTTAAACCATAGCACTCTCAGAGTGAAAAAGTTTTTCCTGATGTTCAAACTGAACCTCTCATGTTTCAATTTGTGCTTATTGCCTCTGGTTACACCACTTGGCACTGCTAGAAAGAGCCTGGCTCTCTCTGGTTCCCAGTCTTCCTTCAGGTATTTACATACATTTACATTGATGAGATCCCTCTCAAGCCGCCTCTACTCTGTAGAGTCCTAGAAAGCAGAGTGCTAAGGATGAGTTGTGTAGCTATTGCTCAGCTGACTTTCTTATACTGAGTGAGTCAAAGGCAAATGTCCCTTTCTTTCCTCGCTGTTTTTCCTGCCTTCCTCACACATACATCTCCTAAGTGTCATGCTATCACCTTTCCCTATTGAACACCATGTACCTGGGATCTTGCCATATCACAACAAGAAATATTTTCATCTGTAAAGTTATGCAAATAGAATAGCTCATGCCAGAAATGTGGACTGGTGTGGGAAGTTTTAGGCTTTGAACTGATTCGTGAGTGATTTACAGTTACACATGAATAAAACATAATCAGAAACTGTGGAGTGATAATGGTGTGTGTACAAAGAGGAGAGCTGCTCCTGTTACACATGGGAACAACCTAGTTCTTCTGAGGCCATGAAAGGTGTGCTATGTGACTAATTCATTAATATATGACAAGCCACTTTCATAATGGAAAAAAATACTTTCCTAGATAATTTGTTTTTAAACAACTTACAGTTTTTACTCTCCTAAGGGTGTATATTTTCCACTATGTAGAAAATGGGTTTGGAATAAAAAATGCTGATAGACTTAAAAGCTGCATTTAGCTTCAAACCAGAAGTTTGTGGGCTGTCTTTTTAGTATATGTATGCTCCAGTCTTTGAGGTTTTTGCTGAGAGGACAACCATGTGTTTCATGTGGCCTCTATTTACAAAAGAGAAAATATAATTCTGGGGAAAAGAAACTAGATCACACTGCAGGAAAAGGAGATTTAGTGCTGTGGTGTTCAATAATACTCAGATGGAAATTCAGCTCAAGAATTCTGTGCTGAAATTAGAGCACAGATTTATCAACTGGCTCTATCCTTGCATTGCACTTAAATGTACTGTTGTATTCATACTGGATTGAATGGGATTTACTCTAGAGGAAAAAAGCAAGACACACTCTCTTTTGCGTTCAATACAGCATAATGACTTTGCTGACTTCAGTTATTATTGATTTATATCACTATAAGAAAGGGCAAAGCCAGATTAGGAACATACCTCAAGCTGACAGTGTTCAGATGTGTATTTAAGCTTTGTTAAACATTTTGCATATAACACGCTCTTCACTGCTCTTGCCATTCTGTACATAAAAGCACTGTGAAATGGCTTGTGGTACTTTTTTTTTTTTAACTTTTATCACATTAGTAATGAAGACCTATAGTCTCCAAATGTCATTCCCCTGATGTGACACTTCTTCAGTAAAAATCAAATCACTTTAAATGAGGTGTAACTTGATAGCAGAGAAGAAAGATTTGGCTAGATCATTGTGTATATGTACAGACAAGAAGATCCAGAATTGGCTGATAAATGTCACAGAATCATAGAGTTGCTTGGGTTGGAAGGGATCTTAAAGATCACACAATTCCAACTCCTCTGCCATGAGCAGGGACACCTCCCAATAGGCCAGGCTTGAAAAACAGATCTAAAATTTACCATAAGAGGAGCTTTCCTCCTTTCCTGCTCTCAACATACACCCTCAAGTGTCTTATTTGTTTTTGTCCATTGGTGTTGGCCATTCCTTTCTAACAGGATGTTCACCTCCACCCAAGGCAAGCAGCTAGGCAAGCAAATGGTGCTATATGCTGACTTGGAAGTTCCAGTAAGCATGGGATTTTACCCTTGGGATGTTTTGACTGGGCTGTTTTATGACGCAGAGGTCTTACTGGAAGAAAGAACTGACCCTACAAGGTCTGGATGCCTTGGTGAGAGATGAATACAAATTAGCATATATAATATCCAGTACTGGTGGGGGAAATAAAAAAGAAATAACCATTTATTTAGCAACAATCTGCACTCCTTTGACTGTGGTTTTCCCCGATTCTGGTTGTTAACAATGATTCAGTATGTGCCATTTGTGCTCTATGGGACTAAGAATCTAAGCCAGTTTACTGGTGAAAGTAACAACTTTCTCATTAAACTTTCATGGAAATGTTTTAATTAGTCCCAGGGTTACGGTAGAAACCTAAGTCCTTCCTTCAATAACCAGCAGTTACAGATGCATTAAGTGTTAATAACCTAATAGGAAGGAAATTAGGTGGGCACACATTGCATCACCCAGAAAATATATTTCATGTAGCTTTTTGATGGACTAGTCACACTTTAAACCCAAAAAGTGGTTGGTTTTTAATATGGAGAGCTGGGCTGTTTGCAATACTGAAAGTGTTGGCTCTATCATGTTCCTATTTCTCTCAGACCTGATGTTTAACGTGCTCCCTGTTATACAATTTGAAGCTCAAAATGTCACCTTCTTTAGGAATGGAGAGGGGAAGAAATCCAGACAAGAGCAGCTACCATTCTCGGGCTTACAGCAACTGTGCTCAGATGCCAAAAGAATAAACATAAGAAATCACAAGAGATTTAAAGAGCTTTATCTGATACAAGTTTTTCCATCCACAAGTTTTATAAAGAAGGAAGAGGGTGTGTGGTGTTTATGCGGGAATGGGAAAGGGCTGCATATGTCAATAGGACACCAGAAAGGATTTAGTGGACAGAGCAAAGGAACAAAGTTCTACTGAACACTGGCCTAAAGACCAAGTAGAGTAACCAGCTGTTTTTCACCTCTGTGCAGACAGAGAAAAAAAACAGGTACACTGCCCTTCCACTCCCATCTCTCTAGCCATCAAGGTTTTAGTTGAGGGAAACTTTCTCTCAAACAGAGACCAGTAACTTGCAAAGGAAACCCAAGGTGATGTTTTTGAAAGGCTGCGCTATCTTTAGGGATACGATAAACTTAAGGGGGATTTTAGGATTAGTGTATCCTGGATAGAAAGGTTTTTGAAATAAAGATTTTTAAGGGTACTGCATCTGAAGGAATAGCGAGTTGTCACTTTGATCAGTAACATCACTTCCTGATCCTTGTTTTCCTACCCTAGTGGGAAAAGCAGACCACCACTTTATTCTCATAAGTAAACAGCCTGCTTAGTGTCTTATGCACTTTCCACTTTAGGAAGTAAACTGAAGTTGCACAAAGAAATCCCAAGCTTTTGTCACGGCCAAGAAGAAAGATTGTTTTGGGCAGGAGGCAGTGCTTTTCTAGTGATCCACTGTAGGTTTCTGGCCTCTGCATTGTTGCAACTCAGGGAGTTCTTGAAATGCAACAACCCGATGTCAGCACAATGTTGGGGTGCACTAACAAGACGGCATTTACAGCCGTTTTGGTACAACAAGGAGAGACCTAGCAGGAGTGTCATCTACACAGCACTGTGCTCTAGTGATTTTTCCCTTGTCCTGGTAGAAAATAGTTGTATAATAGACTAGTAACTGTGATTATTTTAAATTCAGTCATGCGATGGATGCAGGCTTCTGAGACCTGACTTACCATATGCAGACAGAAGCTCAGTATCTATGGCTTGAATTTTAGGCATTTGAGGAAGCAGGGTGTGTTATATGTCCTGTAAAGCATCCAGCATAACAACAGGGGGTTTGGTGCCACGCCTTTAAAATGGTAGCTCAAGATCACTATCACTTGGTATCCTCAATCCAGCTAAAAAGCTCTCCTGACAGCTCTTATCCAGACTCCACCTAAAGCAAAAGAGAAAATGCAAAAGAGTGAGCATGTAGAGAATAATATTCAGCCATTGCTAACAACTCAACAGGGTCTGCCAGTCTTCCACTCAGAGACAAAGTACAAGGACAGGCTGAGAGAGTTGAGCTTGTTCAGCTTAGAGAAGAGTGGCTCTAGGGAAACTTTACAGCCGCTTTCCAGTAATTCAAGGGGACCTACAGGAAAGCTGGGGAGGGGCTTTTATCAGGGAGTGCAGGGATAGGACAAGGGGCAATGTTTTTAAGCTGAAAGAGGGGAGATGTAGATTAGATATTAAGAAGAAATTTTTTCCTCTGAGGGTGGTGAGGCCCTGGCAGAGGTTACCCAGAGAAGTTGTGGCTGTCCCATCCCTGGAGGTGTTTAAGGCCAGGCTGGATGAGGCTTTGAGCAACCTGATCTGATGGAAGCTGTCCCTGCCCGTAGTAGAGGGGTTGGAACTGGGTGATCTTTAAGGTCCCTTCCAACCTAAACTATTCTATGAACATCTGTCAGTCCTGATGCCTGGATTTTCCTTATAACCAATTTACAGTAAACCAAGAAATTAGCATGTGACATTTAAGCATGATGGTAATTCCACCAAAATCATTGGGGATCTCCTGCAGCTTTGTCTGGCCTTAGTCACAAAAGACTGATGAAAATAACTACACATATCTTTGCAGGTAACCATGCCTGCTGGCCTTCTGAACAGTGCTAGCAGCATTTCTAAAAAGGAGGCAACAGATTGTGTGAATACCATTTTCAGAATAGACATACTTCCTGTACAGCTCCTCTGTTGGCAACAATGAATATGTTCATAACAGTCCACATGCTGAGACCTTTTATTTTCCAGTTTATCCAACTTTTATGAACTAGCCTACCTGAACATGGATACATTCATTCTTCCAATGGCATTTTGTGTTTACCACTCTCTGCACATGCAGCATTTTGCTCTATACATGTACCAGGAAGAACAAAGTAGAGGAGCTAGTGTTTTTAAAGATGAAACATTTCAGGCTGCAGCCAAGATCTTTAAACCAAGGTCTATGAGAAGTGGAATAAGAAAACCTGAGATCCTACAGACTGTGGCCTCTTGGAGTCTCCAAGGCTGAATGAGAGGGTAATTACCTGTAGCCTGTCCCCTGAAGAGAAGATCCAGACCATCTTCAGTGTCTAGCCACCTGCTTCCACAAAATTCTAACATCTTCAGTCTCTCAAAGAGCCTGTGCCTCTCTGTCAGGTCTGTAAATAGGAAGGGAGGTTCCCGAAGTGCATATACACAAATGCGGATATGTGCACAGCACACATGCTGAGGACAGTCATTTCCATAGGGAACCAGGCTGAAATATGTGCAAGTCAGTCAATACAAAGTCAGTCAATTTTTGAAAGCTGTTAAAGAGCTTGTTAAACATTTGCTAAACTCAAGGAACAGAACTGCATGCCATAGCGTGGCAACAGCAGCCCCTTGAGTATTTCCAGCATGCAGGAGTTATTCTTACAGTATCACCACCAACAGCCTCAACAGAAAAGACCTTCACTATGGATCACTCAGGCTTAATTAATAGGATACTTTCCAATTAAACTGCAATGACATCTTTTGAAAACAAGTTTTACACCTACTCTATTTCCTTTGGGCAAAACCGTCTGCTCAGCTGTATTTCCATTTTGTGTCTCCCAGCCTGCTGGCAGCCACAGCTACTTAGAAAGGCAGTAAGTTATGTCAACCACTAGGATTTTCTACAGTACATATTAAATAAATTTTCCTGAGAAACTTGTCTGAACAGATCCCTTTTCTTGCTTTCTTCTTTCATAATGTCCTTCACATTTCTCTTTCAGTATTTGTTTTTCTCTCCATGGAAGTTCAGTTGCTAGCATTTTAAGGAAAGGTTACATAGCAAAAAGGTCACTAACAGAGCTTTTTTCTCCCTATCCCATGCACCTAGAGAGAAAACTGTAGCATGTGACACCTTAGAGAAAGATTGTCCTTCAGAAAACCCTAGAGTATTCATTGTTGGTTTCAGAATAAGAAAAGGAATTTGAATCCTGAATTACCTTGGCCATTTGAATTCTAACAGTGAAGAAGTAAGGATGAGGAAGAGCAAAAGACAAAACAAAACAAAGACAGCCAATTATACTCTGGTGTATGTACAAAGCCAGATGCCTAAATTTTATCCTCATCCCTTGTATTTAGGTGACTGTGCCCTTGATCAAACAGTTCTGTGCCTCTACTTGCTTCTTTACAAGACTTGGTCCTTATGAAATGGCCTTGAAAGTTAACAGTCATCTGTCTTTTAAAAAGTCCTCTAGATAAAATGAACCAATTGAAGGTTAGTTCAAAGTCAACTGAAGGTGCTGAGAACCTCCGTAGTTTAGGTCCATAGGCAATGTAGACCATGTAAGAACAAGGTATGTTAAGTCTAGGGACATGACTTGTAATAAGCTGGGAATGGAGCCTAGGGTAAAAAAAAAAGGTAAACATTTCCAATCTTAGGTATATAAATTGGATGGCTTAGTACACATGCTCAGCAGTGCGAACACATGTGTGAGCTGGCACGTGAGACAACTGCTCAGCTTCTTGCTGTTTGTTTATGCAAACTCTTACAGTCCCTCATTCCAGCAGGGCAGCATATGCAGTAGACTGGTACAATTTGTTGTAGGGCATCAGCTCAAAAGCATGGTAAGGATGCTTATTTTGACTAAAGCTAAATGGCTGAACATGAATTTAGGAGGTATCTTCTACTCAAGTGCAGCTCCTTCTTTTAAACAAGGTGACTCCCACTTGATTTTGAGTAGTTTCAGCCTTTCTATATAAACAATGGAGAATAAAGTCTAATTCCCAGTCTAGGAAAGAAAACACAGCTAAACGAACACTCTTAGCAAGGGCAAGCATATTATCTCTGCCTATTTGAAAGCCCACTGATGTTGAATAAAATCTTTTCATTAGCTGTAATAGAGTCTTTATTGCACTCCATTTGAATGATCTGTTTAGGATTAAGCCTTTCTTGAAAAGCACACTGTTTTTACTCCCAAAGCATTTTCCATTCCATGGAACTTGATAATGCTTCAATTTAGCAAAATGCTGAACAATTCACATCATGTTTAACATGAAGTGTAACTGAAGGGTCCTGTACCCTGCCGTAGTGTTCTCTGGACCTCTGTTTTTTAAGGGATGTGTGAAAAATCCACCTTAAAAATGCAAACAGGCTACTTTGAGCGGGCTTGAATTTAGTACAAATTAAGTCTTCATCTTCACTGGAAAACTTTTAAAGGTGCCAAAACAAACAAACAAGAAGGCAAAACCACTGTGCTCCAACAGCAAAACAATCTGAAAATTTGCTTAATCCTTTTATGATCAGCAATCTGGGCAGATAACTAAAGCAATGAATAATAAAATAGCAAAGCACTGGGTACTCAGTAAAAGTATCAGCATGCTGTTGATGGTTTAAAAACAAAGCTAAAAGAACAGGAAATTATGAAAGCAGAAGGTAATATTTCATTTACAATGACTTATTAGGAAGTCAGACATGCACATTCATAATGAATACTAGAAGTCAGCACTGGCAGAAACTTGCCTGTTTTCAAATGAGTGTGACTAGTGCTGAATGTTTCACTGACTAATCTTTCATACAGCCTGAACTTCCCTTCCACAAAGGTAAGATTATTTGGGAGGTTCCATTTTCACACTTAATTGCAGAATCAGGCACATGAAGTTCTTCCAGGAGCTCTTTGGGTTTTGATTTCTTCTGAGCTGAAAGAACATCAAAGACTAACAAAGCTCAAAGCACCTGCTCAGAACTTAATTTGCCAACCTGCCAGTTGTCTGTTCTTGCTCCATGTTGATCTGTTTAGGATTTTTGTCACCAGTCTCTGCCTGACAATAAAAGGCTTCAGTGTATGAGAAACAGTACTAAGAGATCAGATTGGAAGGGGATGTACCAAAGGGTCCCTGGCATGGTCAGGCTACTCCCATGGTACTGTGTGACCCCGCAGAAATCACTCAAAAGACCACGAGTACTTTCCCACTTTTCCTGTCTTATGAGTCTCAGGTGAAGAGGCAGCTGTCTCGTGCCAACTAATTGGGAAACGTTACGCATGAGGTGTGTCTTTCAAAAGGCCTGAATCAGGATTGCAATGCTCAAGTCAGATGCCCTAAATAAGGAGGCGGACTCAATCCAGACTACCCTTTCCTCTTCCTGAAATGCTGAAGTTGCTGATTTTCCTACTTGCCTTTCCAGTTGCTACAAATGTCTGTTAGAAAGGGATGATAGAGTAACTTAATTTCTAAAGCACCCTAAATGCATTAAGAGATTCAGGTAACACTACTGAGGAGCTCTTACTGTTACATACAGAAGCCCCGTGTAGATTGAGCTGATATCACAGGTAAAACCAACTGGGCTGGTAACAGACTGGAAGCTGTGGTTTCTACAGAGAAAAGCAAGACTTGGGACAAACAAGGGATATGAAATAGCGTGAGAACATCTGACCAGACTTTACCCTCCATCTTCCATTTTTACCCATTCCTCTCCTCCCACTTCATCCCTTGTCTTCCTCCCTTTTTGCAGCAATCCAAAATGGCACTGGTTGTGCTACAACTACAGCTAGTTTGTCAAAGACTTGTCTCCTCCCTCGCTGTATGAGCTCATCGTTGCCAGCAAGCTTTCCTTAGCGATGACTCAATGGCACAAGAAACTGACAGATTAGAGTGGTATTTATTTTCTTCTGCTTTTTATATGCATGGAGGTCTCCCCCATCCACAAGCAGAGAGGAAGGGGTAAGCAAGCATACTGCAGCTGGGAGCTCCAGGGATGATGTCTCCAAAACCTGCAGCTGCCAGTAAAACTCTTGTGGCTTTTTGTATTCTTTGTGGGTACCAGGCATTGCTGGATGTTTACTCAGTGACACACTATGTTAAAAGTTGCAACATTCATCTTTAAACATTAATTATCAAGGCGTGATTGCTCCAAAAATACACTACCTGAGGCCAGGGCCTAGGAAGTGGAAAATGTAATTTCAGAAAGCAATGAGAACAAATGCTGAGACTTTTAATTGCAGGTTAGAACAAATTACTAACAGTAAAACAAAAATGATTTGGGTACATTTGTTGTTCCGAATGTTGAATTCAAAACTTAGCAGTGAGTTGCCTAGGGTTTGGGGCTTTTACCCCTGCTCTTATTTTGTAAAAGCCAGAGAAGCTGGTGAATTTTGGAAAGGAACAGGAGATAAATTTCTAAATATTCAGTTAAAATAATTTACTAGATTGGAATTAAAAAGAAACTAAGGAAAGGCTAAATGATGCTTGCAACGTCAGGCAATAGTTGCAATAGTTACTGGGGTCATTTCAGGTTTCATTTCTGGATGAAGACTGCAGTGATTTTCAGCATCTATCTCCTTCTCACTCAGTTCTGCTGAAAGCTACCTGGAATTACCAGCAGTACAACAATGGATTGGGCTTGTTTCATCACGTGTGACAACACCAGATTAAATGCTGCTGTGACTCAGCATTGCCCTGTTGGGTGTCCCAACCAGAAGCCAACAGAAGCATTGCAATAGCAATGGCATCTTCATCTCTGCCCTTCTGGCCTTGCTGCTGGCAGACTGGGAACAGCCTTGTGTAAGCACCTTTGCAGGGCATCAGAGACACTCCTTTTCCCAGAATGGTAGAGAACTTGTTCATTCTTGTCCCTCACTGCCCTTCAGTGTTGGTCATACCTTGGAGCACACAACTGATGGGAGACATAACTCACAGTTTGGTGGGCCTGAGGCTGGTTTCTTGTGTGACCATAGAAGAGACCATAAGGGCAGGGTCTGTGATAGTCCTAAAGCTGTAGTTATGCACCAAAATCTGGACGCCAAAGACACTCCAGTTGTGACACTCATCTTTTCTAATGCTGAAAAATGAGATGACACTCATCTTTTCTAATGGGAGGCTCCCGCGGGAGATTTAANTTTCTGCTTTCTGGGTGTGTTCAGAAACACTTCTGACCTCATAGCACTGAACAGAATGGAGCCTGCCTCTCTAGGATTGAGAAATGGCATGCCACTTCACTACTAGAAGGACCTGATCCACTAGGTGTATCAAAAACCTGCCTAACCCATCATGTTTCATCCAGAGGACTATGGAGAAGACAAGAAGGTGGTGTTGATGATAGCGCTTGTTCCCATCTCCTCTCCCCACGTGCATCTACCAAACAATTCTGTACTGAAAGGTTTTCCCGCCAATGATCTGGAATACTTGGTTTCAACATGCTTCATGAATATTCTCTTGTTGAGTCAGTCTGCACCATTCCATTAAATGGAGAATAAAAGACCTTTACTTCACAGCCATTCTCACCAGGCCTGTACTGCAGACCCTTTCCACGGGCCAGTTTTCACAGGACGGTTTCACATGACAGGATTGTTAAGGATTTGCATCCTACTGAGTGCCCTGGCTGCAGTTATGCTGCATAGTGCTCAGCTTACCTCTCCTCTCGTAACTCTGTAGCTAACAACTATTATTTTCTGTGCATGGACTTGGTGTTTTTTTCTTCATTTCAAATACAGAGAATAGGAACAGGTGTATGCTGCTGGCCAGCAGGGTAGTGCTGTGTTAAAAATAACTACAAACCCAGAAAAAAACTGTTGCTTGCTCTAGGAAAAGGATGGCTGAGGGCACAAATCATGCTGTTACCTAACCTTGAATAATGCTGAAGCACTATCCTTGTTGAAGGAAATACATTTCATGTCTTCCACATCTATCCTATCTGTCTAGAGCAAACTCTGGAGTGAACTGCATGGTTGGCCACACTCATATTTCCCTTTGGGAATACCAATGGATGTGTTCCAAAGGAGACTTCAGATACTGACATGTGTCTGACATACTGCCCACGGGCAGTATGAATGACCAGGAAACCCATCCCTGGAACAAAACAAGAGTGAACTAAACTACTAGTAGAAACACAGCATTTGCAGCATTTGTAAGCAGTAGTTCTTTTACTTTGATGGAGGCAATGAAGTTCAAGAGAGGTATCTATCTCTGCTGAGGTCACTCTACTCAGACAAAGAACCAAGCAGAACAATAAAACCAAGTGAAACATGATGCTGTACAGCAGCCCACAGCTGGTGTGGTCAAATAAATAATGACAATATTAATTTTCTCACTATTCCTCCCTCTCATACTTTCCAATAAACCAGGTGGGTGCTGCATTTGTAGGGAGATGCCTGGCAGTGAGCAGAAGACTGGGGCTTGCACTTTCTCCCATCCTCCTCTCCTTTGCCAGTGATCCAGTGACCAGTTTCAGTTCTCTTTTATCACTGGAGACTGAGAGGAGTCTCCTGTGACTCTGCCGTCTTGAATATCACTGCTGCTGTACAGAAACTCAGCTGCCACTATGTTTTCCTGACTGTCTCTACAATGATTGTCAAGGGCAGAAAATATTATGTAAAGTTTAATTAATAAATTTAATACTGTAGGGCTAATTAGAGCTATTTACAGGGAGCATGGGGGATTTGGAGGGCTTACCTTCTGGTGGTTTTGCACAAAGTGTTGCCTCTCCCTTTAAGCTCTAATTAGCTGGATTTTTTATTTTATTTTATTTTTTAAATAGCCAGTCTCCAAGTAATTGCTCAGTAGCTCCAATTTTCTTTCTCATCATCAGTTCTGCAACACAGCTGCTACAGAAGGGAAGCAGCCCTGCGGTTTGCCTTGCAGGGAGTAGGTGATGAAGAGTCTATCAGAAGTGGAGTAAACCAATAACATTAAAAAAAAAAACAAAACAAAAAACCCAAGAGACGCTGCCCCTAACACAGTCCAGCAAGAGGACTATATAAGAAACAAAGGACATGGGAAGAAATAAGAAGGAGTAGCACCATCTGAAGCTAATGCAAGGTCAAAAATCTTCTCTCAGCATGCAGCCCTATTGTCCAGCTGCGTGGTCTGCCCTGCTGCATGTGCACAACACGAAGTCTCATCAACAGCAGGGAAGCACCAAGGAAAAAGCAGGATGTTCCAGCATAAAGCCAACTGTGCAGCTCAGAATTATTTCTCTGCTACTCCTTATTTTCAACCTTCATGTTTCCTCCTCAGTGGTAAAACATTTTTAAAAATTAAATGGACTTTATGATCTGTATTTTAAAACCAATTATTTTTAGCCACTTGCTGAATAGCCACAAAGAGCAAGGGTCCTTTCAGGACACTGTTGAACTAAAGGCACACAGTAAACACACTGTGCCCAGATATCAGGAGCTTATTCCAGCCTGCTTTTCAATTTCATGCCACTAGATGCAAACAGTGCTCAAGAACCAGCACAGAGGAGAGCTTTGGGAGTTTGGGAGTTATTTTGGATGTTGTTTTGTTTGGCTTGTTTTATAAAAGTCATCACTGGGATCAGCAGACAGGCTGCTGCTTTCCCTCAAGTATCTTGTCCTGCCTGCTAGTATTTACAGCTGAACAACTGCCACAGAGGGAGTGGAGGGCAGCATCTGGAGAATGAGGACTGGCACCGGTGTTGCAGCTGGTAGCTGGTCTGGTGCCTGCCTTCTCCTTCTCACCACAGCAGCTGGCTCTACGCAGCAGGCACAGGAACTTGATTTTGGCTCCTGCCAGGTGAGATGGGGTGAAGAAAAGAGAGGAAAAAAGATTTTTTTTGTAATGAAGAACAATAGTGGTAGGTAAAGGAAAACAGAGATAGACTGGTCACATGGAGAGCAGGATGTCCCCAAAAGCCAGCATGGATCTTGCCAGTCTCTTAGCTTGGAAAACCACTACCTAAATTAAGAAAGCTACCTTTCATCTCAAGAAAGAAAATGTATTAGTCAGAATTGCTCTTGCAAAAAAGCAGAACTTGTCTGGTTCCTCAAGCCTGAAAATTTTATCCATTCTGCTTTGTAGTGAAACACTTTCGCTGCCCAGGGGCACTCAGCTGAGGGCTATCCAGCACCAAAGTGTCTCCTCATCTCACATTTTGGCTGAAAGTCTTGTATTACAGTGCCAAAACCCTGCTTCAGATCTACCTTTCGTAGTCACAGAGATTACCCCAAAAGAGAGAAGATAAAGCACACAGTGCTAGAAGCTGCTGCAAGACAGCTTTAAAACTACTCCCAAACAGTGTGTGATGTCTTCAGACATGTTTTTCCCAACTTCAGCAGCAAAACTAATTGTGTAATCATAGAATGATAAAATGGTTTGGGTCAGAAGGGACCTTAAAGATCCTCCAGTTCCAACCCCACTGCATCAGGTTGCTCAAAGCCCTATCCAACCTGGCCTTGAACACCTCCAGGGATGGGGCATCAAAGAGTTCTCTGCACAATCTGTGCCAGGGCCTCACCACCCTCACAGTAAAAAAAATTTTGTCCTAATATCTAATCTAAATCTCCCCTCTTTCAGCTTAGAAACATTCTCCCTTGTCCTATCCCTGCACTCTCTGATCAACAGCCCCTCCCCAGTGTTCCTGTAGACCACATTTAATTACTGGAAGGTGCTCTAATGTCTCCTCGGAGCCTTCTCTTCTACAGGCTGAACAACCCCAACTCTCTCAGCCTGTCCTCATAGCAGAGGTGCTCCAGCCCCTGATCATCTTCATGGCCTCCTCTGGACTCTCTCTAACAGATCCAAGTCCTTCCTGTGCTGAGGACTACGGGTGAATGCAGTACTCCAGGAGAGGTCTCACGAGGGCAGAGGAGGTCAAGATCCTACTGCTTAAAGACTTTACTCCTCCCAAGGCTCAGTTGCCTATTCAAGTCGCAAGGTACCAGCCACAGCTGTGATTATTCACAGAAGCACTAGGCTGGAAAAGACCCACTGGATCATTGAGTCCAGCCATTCCTATCAATCACTAAACCATGCCACTCACCACCTCATCCACCTGTCCTTTAAACACCTCCAGAGAAGGTGAATCAACCACCTCCCTGGGCAGCCTGTTTCAGTGCCCAATGAACCTTTCCCTGAAAATTTTTTTCCTGATGTCAAGCCTAAACCTCCCCTGGCGAAGTTTGACGCCATTCCATGTTGTCCTGTTCCCTGTCACTTGGGAGAAGAGGACAGCTCCCTCCTCTCCACAACCTCCTTTAACGTAGTTGTAGACAGCA
>WAAB01025395.1:137341-161701 GCA_013389865.1 Piaya cayana
TGGCTCATGTTCAGTTGCTGTCAACCAACACCCTCAGGTCTTTCTCCTCCAGGCAGCTTTCCAGCCAGACTTCTCCTAATCTGTAGCACTGCATAGGGTTGTTGTGCCCCAAGTGCAGGACCCGGCATTTGTCCTTGTTAAACCTCAGCCCATTGGTCTCAGCCCAGCGGTCCAGCCTGTTCAGATCCCTTTGCAGAGCCTCCCACGCCGGTCGCCAGTGGGCTGGGAGGTGTGGAGCCAGGCAAGGATACCACAGGCTTTGTTGGAGGCTGGAAGGTCTGAGAGCACAGCCGGACTCGGGATGCCGCTGCCACCTCCTGGACACAACCCTGAGTGGGATTTCCCCTCCGGCTCAGTGCAGCCCTCGCGGACTCCTCACTGAAGTGACAGGCTGCACTGCTATACTGCAAACGATACTTGTTTCCATGCCAGAGACCAGGGCTCAGCAGTGACCTGGAGTCAGGCTGGAGGACCCATAAAGCAAATGTACAGCAAAGGCAGGGCAACATACTTATTTCAGAAAGATAAGGTACTTGGAATGTTTTTTCATTGTGTTTATTTAAAGCTGTCAAGCCTTCCTTTAATACACACATAGCTTAACGATAAGTATCAACTGTGTGGAGATAAAAGACACACTGCAGATCTGGTATTGCCTTGTTGCTGTCAGGTCAGATGCTGACCCATCTAGGTTATCAATTTTTACAGTTGGACTGCACTTGATTATAGCTGCTGCACAGCTGGCCTAAAGACAGGTAATGTGAATGCTTGTTCATGCAATGGCTTCACTGGATGTCTTTTAATATAGATTTATTACAAATAGCACTAGGCTCTCTTCAACAATGGTGTAATCACAGTAACTAATAATGGCAGTTTAGTCACATCAAAGCATCTCATTCCTTCTGCTGTGAAGTCTCGCTTCCCATAGGCCTCCAGGAAGAACACAGGCAACTCCTGTCTGAACTAAATTTATCAGCAAGATCTAGGATTCTGAACCCTGCAGAAAGTAATTCAGAGATGTGCTTCTCTCTAGTACTGGTACTTGACACTTGTGTGCTTTCTAACAAAGGGGGTCAGTGAAGCACTTTTACTCTCTTTGGTGACTACGCTGAGGAAATATCAAGATTTCTATTTTTACATTTTATAATTTCAGATCTGTATAGACTTTAAAAGTGTCTTTAGCATAAAACCAGCTGTTTAATGCATTTTAACCCCAAAGCAGGGCATTTGCATTACAATTCCCACTAGAACATTTGTCCTTTTGTGTCCATGCATTAAGGCCCTGTTTAAAATCTGTCCATGTCCCTAATCTCTCCAGGGAGCTTTCCCTGAATATTCAATGCTAGCTCACAGTCTGTAACAAAAGAGAGAGGGGGGGAAAAAAAAAAAGAATGAACAGTGTTTATGCATGAAGTTCAACAGCCTTTTCACATAAAAAACATATACACACACAAAAGTACCTCAACTGCAGAGGCTGGCATTTCCACAGCAAAGATCTGATGGCGTGTGCAGTTTTTCAAGTTAACTAATTTACAATAAGGGCATAAGGCATCTGAGCTCCAGATGCACTCATTCAGGCAGCCAGGGACATAAATAAAATTGCGAAGAATACTCTAACAGGGGTTTTGCAGAGATGTGTTGAAGGTCCAGCAGATGGGGTTTGCTGTCTCAGTTTTTACCTGTGTAGCAAAGTAAATGCATAAAGCTGCTTACTGGTTCCTTCAATTCAAAACCTTTGCCTTTGCCCCCATATGCTCCCATGAAGATACGGCTAATTTAAACAAAGAGCAAAATCCTACCCCCCAGGGAAGCTGATGGCAAAACTCTCACTAACTCCAGCAGGCTCTGTGTGTTGCTCAAGTTAAATACAATTGGCTGAACTTGACTAATACCTAACCAATACTGTAATCAAATTTATATTCTTTCTTCTGAAAATCTGCCACCCTAACACTGCCCCTGGTGCTGCTGCCACTCCATGGTTCTCGCAAAAGAGCAAAACCTGCAACATAGCTGCTGTCACCGAGACTAGGCTTGCTGCAGCCTCAGCCCATGCTGGCAAGCAACTCTCTTCTGTGTTGGAGTAAGAAATCCTTTCTTTAATTAGGACAATACATCAAAACATTTTTTTGTAGCATTAACATAATTTTGCTCAGTTCTCACACAGTTCTTACGAATCAGAAAGTTGGAATCCTGCCCTTGAAAGACAGCAAATCGGATAGAAGAAATTTCTGATTTTCAAAAAAAGTTAGCCAGTTGACAAATGAGGGTTTTTTCCCCCTTACACAGAGACTTCATCATCATCATCATCATCATCCAGTCCAGCTTTCATAAATATCTGAATATTCTTTCTGAAGCCAATCTGCTCTTTGGGCAGATGGCATGGAAATTTTACAGTCCATTTCATCCCTGATGCTTACAGTTAATGCTAATTGTTAATAATGGGATACATGCATGTGGATACATACACACATGCATATACAGACATGCTAAGAGAAGAAAATATTTCTGACCTCTTCTGATAAGGCAATTAAACTGGCACAGGCAGATTCCTGGGCCAACACATGCTAGAAGTATACACGGAAACTGTATTTTTGGCTGACTGTAGGAAAGAATGTGCAGTATGAGCAACCAAGCAACACTTCCTAGTTTAGTATTTTTAGAAACATAAATTCCTCTGTCTCTCTCTTAAGCCTTACCAAAATGTATCTGCTCTTACTACTTGGCTTAAAATATAACCATTTGGGTAGGTGGCCATATTCCGTTTGGTTCCTGTGAGTGTTCACAATTTGCCACACTTGGCTCCGATCAGCAGGTCTTAGGTTTAATACTGAAATTCCCAACACTGAGGACAAGAAGGTGACAGGGAGAGGAACGCCCATCCCAAGACTCCCAAAGACCAAAGCCAACAGTGTAAGGAAGCAACAGGGGCAGCTCCAGGGGTGAGAGGTAGAACGGGCAGTACAGGGAAGAGGCACCAAGGGACTTGCCAAACTGATGCAGGGATTACCCATGGTAGGGTATGCCCTTCCACAGCCTGCCTTCAGAAGCAACACTTGACTCAAACAGCTCATGCAATGTGGGTTCTGGTTGTCTTTTTCAGTACCTTGTCTCAGTCCCCTCCCTGCAGTCTCAGTCCCTGCCAGCTCTCAGGAACACCCCCATAATGCACCCCAGTTTCCAGTGGAAACAATGCTTTGCTGTACACCTTAGGGAAAGATGGAGGAGGAAAAAGAGAATAAATATATCTGGGGACCAATGACTCAGACGAACTAGAGAATGCACTTAGAGCAAGTTTGTTTTGTCAGTGGCAGTGCTCTGCTGATGATTTACCCCTTTTAGACTGAGTTATCCCAATTCTTTTTCTCCATTTAATGGTGACATAACTAAGCAGCCAGGAGGCAGTTGTCTCACCTATCATAAAAGCACAGTATGCAGTAATCATAGGAGGCTACTGTTCAAGACAAAGCCATGAACTCCACTTTAAAGAATGTGCTGGGCTATAATTCTGAAGAACTCAATTATTAACAAACTCCTGGTTTTATAAGCTGCAGATCAAGACACAGCTCCCTTCAGCACTCAACTGGCTTTATGAATCATGAGCCCTGCAGTGCACTGCTATGAGACTTGTCTTTAGAAATAAATTTGTTCAACAACAGAACGCCCAAGTTCAGCCTTCTATTTCCACAACTGCTGCTCAGTCTCAAACTAGGATGAAAGAGCTATGGCATTACACATGCACTTGATGTCCTCTCAGTATCTACTAAATTCAGTATAAAAGCGTTGTGGTGTGAGTTTCTAAGTCTGACATCTGCTTTATTAAGCAACATTTTCAATATCTGGTTACTTTGCAACATTAGGCAGCTAGGTAAAACCTGTCTAGTGCAGAGTCAGTCATGTAGCAAGGGGGGGGGGGAAGGGAGAATGCTATTGGTTTCCCAGATATCCCTTATTTCAAAGCAGGAAAAAAAACCCAAACCAATCGCCAGCTCTGTACCAAAGCACAAGTTAATAGATTTCAGTGGTCCAAGGTTCAAATTGGCCTCCAGCAAGCTGCACAGACTTATCCCACAGGTATTAAACAGGAAACTTTTAAAGCTTAAAAATAGTTACAGTTATGTGACTTAATCTTGTAAAAGTCTTTTTAACGTGTACACAAAGACTAGAAGCTTTCCTCCTTTGAAATGTTTGTCTTTGATACTTCCTCTCTATCACAGCAAGGCTGTGTTTTTCTCTTGCTTGGTTGCATTTTGTTTTGCTATTTTGTCCTTTTTTTTCTTTCACAAATCAAGCTGTCAGCAGCATGGTGACTAAATCTGTAACTGGGACACGTAAGAACTCTGTTCTAAGATGGTGCCACTGCTCCCAGTAAAGTTGCCCTTGAAAACAAGAGCACTTGAGAATATCTGAGCACACAGTGAAAGGCTTTTCACTATGGTTTATTTAGCTGAAAAGGAAAAGCATAATTCAAGGAAAAACTCCCAGAGATTAGAGATCCTAAAAGTATTTGGTCTCTGCTGAGCTTCCTGCAGGCCACAGCTCTAAAGAGCACTGTGTTTGAATATCCGCTTTGGGAGGCACAACACTTTGGGGCTGGGAGATAGGCCTAGTTTTCTTGGACTGACTAAAAGCTATACAATAATATATGCTCCTCTCTGACAACTGCAGCTACTCCCAAAGCTAATGGAGTCCAGCTCCATACCAAAGGGCCATGCTGAGTCTGCTATTAACTTCTTCCTCTGCTCCTTACTCCCTGCCTTATCCCATGGCTGGTAGCTGTACTCTCCATACATCCATCCCCTGCAGGTCCATCCTGTCTGTCCTTGGATGCCACATCTAGCCACCGCTTCCCAGGTGGCCCAGTTTACTTAACCTCAGTCTCCTGCTGGGCTTTGGGACCCATCTCCACTGTCAGTTGCTCTGCACTTAACCAGCGCAGCTATGTCATTAGCAGCATGGCTGCACATCCACCAACCCACCAGTGCACATGTGGCAGGCCACCTTCTGGCAACTATTAATCATGGATTGCATAAGAAATGGTCCCTTAGCATGGGCAAGTCTTTCCAGTCCCCGACCCATGTGAAGGATATAAAAGCTTTTGGCCATGCAGAAAAGTGAACAAAATGAGTGATAATTAACTCTCATGACTACAAAGGCACTCACAGAGGGGATGAGAGGCAGCTGAGCTGAGAAAGAACTGTAACAGAACAAGTATTTGCCTTGGAGCAAACACAGCCAGAGTGCTTATTTTAGAATGAATAATCATGTTAGTTAACCAGAGCTAACTGCTGAACAAATAGTTCACATTACAACCTGCCGAGGCACACAAGATGCATCCTTTGTTCTCCTGACTGACAAATCTGCTGCACGGTTCTTTCCTTCAGAAACTGAAGAAACAAAAAAAAGAAAACCAGTTTATCCTAGGTGGCTGGTTCTGAGTTTTGTTACAGGTTCTTCTCATAGATTAAAAGGAATGAAAAAGGATCCTAAAATGGACTTACTCATGACTCTTGCATCTTGTAGGACCTGCAGTAGACAAGGTGACCAATGGCATCTTGGACAGCATCAGAAACAGCATGGCTAGCAGGATCATGGAAGGGATTGTCCCCCTGGATGTGGTGCTGGGGAGTCTGCATCACGAATCCTGGGTTCAGTTGTGCACCTCTCACTCCAAGAAAGACCTAAAGGGGCTGGATCACATCCAGGGAAGGTGAATGGAGCCAGGGAAGGCCTGGACAACAAGATTTATGTGAGGCGGCTTAGCGCCCTGGGGCTGGTTGTCTTGGAGAAGAAGAGTCTGAGGGGAGACTTCATCACTCTCTGCAGCTCCTAGAAAGAAGATTGGAGCCAGGAACATATTAGCCTCTTCTCCCAATTAACAAGTGATGGGATGATAGAAATGGCCTCAAGTTAAACAAGGGGAGGTTTAAATTGGATATTGGGAACAGTTCCTTAATGGAAAAGGTTCCCACGCACTAGCACTGCTGCCCAGGGAGGTAGTGGAGTCCCCACACTGAAGAGGTTTAAGAGCCAGGCAGATGAGGTGCTCAGGAGTGGTTTAGCAGTGGACAGGTATGGTTGTACTCAATGACCTCAAAGGCCTTTTCCAACCAAGTGATTCTGTGATTCTGTGATTCAGATTCAGTTCAAGCACATGGTTTGCAAGGAAAGAAATTAAAAGTTTTTCAGTAAATCAACAAGTGTGACTGTTTACCCCTTACTCTTATTTCAGTTCAGACAGGTAAGCTTTGGTGCACTGCATGCCCCACATGTGGGTGCCCCACAACTTGTCCCACAGTGCCTCACAACCCTGGCATCTGCACCCCATAGCACCCCCCAATAGGAAGGCCAATTGGGTTGGACTGAGAAACCCCAAACCATCTGGGTTAGGCTGAGAAGCCCCAAACCAGTTGAGCTAGGCAACATCAGGAACACTTAAGGCCAAGGCCAACTGCAAACTCCTCCAACTCTATCCTACCTTTGGCACTGAGCTGGAGGCCTGATGTTTCTCCTGTTGCAGCTCAAGAACCTCACTGAGGACATGGCCAGGCTGGATGAGACCATTGCCAAGCTGATGAAGGAGACAAAGGTCTTGCAAGAAGCACCCCACACCAGACACCTAGGAGTCTAGGACTCATCTTGTTGTCCATCCATCTCCTCATCCCACTACCCATATGACTCTCCATCTCTTGGTCCCTCCATCTCCTCATCCATCTCCTCTTCCATCTCCTCATCCCAAACTCCATCCATCCACCTCTCTCCCCACACCAGACCTCCTGGAGAAGTCCCGTGTCATCTTCCAGCTCAAGGCTGAGAGGAACTACCACATCTTCTACCAGATCCTCTCCAACAAGAAGCCAGAGCTGCTGGGTGAGTTGAGCAGAGCCTTGATGCCACACTTGCCCTTAGATCTTCTCCTTCTCCTCCTCCCTATCTCCACTCCTTCTTGGGGAGACTGAGGGATGATTTGGGGCCATTTGGCATTGGAAATGCTCAGTTTTTGTCTCTGTCTTTGGCCCCCACGGAGCAGAGATGCTTCTTGTTACCAACAACCCCTACGACTACAGCTACGTCTCCCAAGGAGAGGTGACTGTGGCCTCCATTGATGACTCAGAAGAGCTGTTGGCAACTGACGTAAGTGGTGAGATGGGCAGGTGGACATCCCATGGCTGAGGAGAAGGTGATGTGGCAGGTGGAGAGCAGAGGCAGCCAAAGGTGGTTGGAGGAGAGGAGGAAGGCAGGGAGGAGAGGTGGAGGATGAGGAGGGAGAAGGGGTAGAGTGCATTGTGGTGGGGTGATGGATAGAAGGTAGGAGATGAGGCGGGTGACAGGGTAGAGGAGATGGTGGGTGCAGGTGGAGATGGCAAGGGTGTCGTCATCAGGTGGAGAGAGGAGTCCATGAGAGAAAGATAACTGTATAGGAGGATGAGTCCATGGGGGGTGGATGAGTCCATGGTGGAGTGGATGAGTCCACAGGGGATGGATCCATGCTGCATCTCAACCTACCCCATGGCACCCCAGAGCCCCCTTGCCCCACACTCAGCCCATGGGTCTCTGTGGGCGGAGCCACTCCCAGGGTCCAATGTGGGTCTGGGGAGGAGGTAGGAAGGGATGGGCTCTTGGAGGTGAAGGGCAGCAGCTAAGGCCCTTAGGTGTTGGTCACAGCTTGGGGGGCCCTCCCAGATCTCCTGCTGAGGGTGCTGATGTCTCCTCCCCTCTTCCCCAGCCCCCAACTCCCATCCTACAGATCCCACTGCCCCACCATCTCGTCCACTTCCCACATGCCACAACATCCCATCACATGCTCCACATCCCACCACTGTCCTCTCCATCTCCTCCATCCTCTCCACCTCCCCCATGTCATACCACCCCTCCATCCTTGCCATCTCCCTCATCTCTCCCATCCCCTCCATCTCCCCATCTCTGCAGTGTTCTCCACCTCCTGCCATCGCACCATCTCCTCTGTGTCCCTCCACCTCCCCCATGTCCCTTCACCCCTCCATGTTCTCCAAGTCCCACTCACACCCCCACAGTCCCTCTGTCCATGTCCCCCTCAGCCCCCTCATCCATCACCCTCCCTTGCTCCTTCATGACTGATCCCGGGGGATCTAGAGGGGCAAGGGGGTCTGGGGAGAGCTGTGGGACACAATGCAGCTCTACAGGACATCTATGGGGCTCTTTAGGGGATCCATGGGGCTCCATAGAGGATCTATAGGGCACAAGGGGATGTGTGGCTCTCTATAGTGTCTCTATAGGGTAACTATAAGGTAGAGGGAGGAACTATGAGCAGAGGGATCTGTAGGGCAAAGCAGACCTATACAGGTCTCTGTGGATCTCTATGGGGTCTCTAAGGGGTTTTATGAGGCACAGGGATGATCTCTGGGGCATAATGGGGGTCTTTCGGGCAGAGGGGGATCTATGGGGCCCAACAGGGGTTCAGTACAGCTCTATGGAGTTTCTATAGGGCTTTATAGGGGCTTGATAGGGCTCTCTGAGTCTCTTTGTAGCTCTATGGGGCTCTATAGATGATATATGGGGCAGAGAGGGGATCTATGGGCCTCTATGGGTATCTGTGGGGCAGAGGAGGAGCTCTGTGGGGGTCTATAGGGGCTTGGAGATCTATGGGAGATCCATGAGATATCTATGGGGCTCCGTGCAGTTTTTTTTGCAGCTCTATAGAGGATCTGTAGGGCAAAGGGGGTATCTGAGTGGTTTCTGTGCGCCTCTATAAGGGATCTATGGGTCAGAGCAGGAGCAGGGCCCCATAGTGTTCTTCTCCCACCTCCTGGAATCTGTCACCTCATGGGGCCTCTTTGTCTCCTCCAAAATGACAAAGTGGGTGCTGGGTTCCAGGCTGGCTGCCAGACCCACGGTGACCCCATGGTGCCTTGTTAAGGGGGCATGCGATAACAAATCCACCCCACAGTCCGATAAAGAACTGGCGGGGCTGCCGTATCACTGCCTCATGGTGTCACGACATGGGCCAGGGCCCCACGGCCAGTCCCATAGTGTGCTCCACACTAGGGGGAACCCACACATCCAGGCACAATAAAGCACCCCACACTAGGCATCTAGGAATCCTGGCCCCATAGCCTGCCCCACACCCAGGAACCAAGGTGTCCAGCCCCATAGCGGACCTGACACTGAGGATCCACACCTCTAGGGGACGCCAGTGTCCAGCCCCATAGCATGCCCCACACCCATGGGCTCAGGCAGCCAGGCCCCATAGCACTGCCCACAGGAAGGCATCTCGGTGCCCAAGCACCATAGCATGCCCCATAGCTGAGGATCTAATGTCCATGCCCCATAATGCGTCCCACATAAATAGGGGACCCAGGAACCCCAGCCCCATAGAACACTTTAGCAGCCCTTGCTCTGCTGCATAGATACCTCTGTGGGGCGAATCTGGGGGGCCTGGATGCCTTGATCCTCAAGTGTGGGCTGCCATGGGGCCCAGATGCCTGGGTCCCTAGTGTGGGGTGCACTATGGGGCCCAGTCACCAGGGTCCCCTCTGGTGGTGGGGCACACTATGGGGCCAGCTGTGGGGACTTGACCCATGTCCTGACACCATGAGGCAGTGATATGGCAGCCCTGCCAGTTCTATATCGAGCCGTGGGGTGGGTTTGTTATCACATACCACCCTAATGAGGCGCCGTGGGGTCGCTGTGGGTCTGGCAGCCGGCCTGGAACCCAGCACCCACTTTGTCATTTTGGAGGAGACAAAGAGGCCCCATGAGGTGACACATTCTGGGGGGTGGGGGAGAGCCCTGTGGGGCCCAGCTCCTGCTCTGACCCATAGATCCTTTATAGAGGCCCACAGAAAAAACTCAGATCCCCCCTCTGCTCCACAGATACTCTATAGAGCCTCAAAGAAACGCAACAGAGGCCTGTAGATTCACACTGAAACACCCCACTCCTCTACTCCCTCGATCTTCCCTTTGCCCCACAGATCTCCCAGGGAGCCCCTATAGATCCCCTATAGAGCCCCATAGATCCTCCACAGACCCCTACAGGCCCCCTTGACCCCTCTCTCCTGGCCAAAGCAAGCATGAAGCATGTGGAGAGATGGAGAGGATGATGGGGTGGTGGAACTTGGAGGACATGGAGGAGATGGTGGGACATGGAAGACAAGTTGGAGATAGAGGGATTGTGGGGTATGAGTAGGCGGAGGGACACAGAGGACACGGTAGGGTGGTGTGAGATTGAGAGCATCACAGAGGTGGTAGAGATGGAGGAATTGGAGGAGATAGGATGGAGAGATGGTGGGACATGGAAGACATAAAGCAGATGGAAAGATTGGAGGGGGGTTGGGACGTGGAGCATGTGGTGGGATGGAGGAGATGGTGGGGAGGTGGGAGCTGTGGGATGGGAGTTAGATGCCAGGGTGGGGGGGCCTTGGGTAGGACATCAGCACACCCAGCAGGTGTATCTGGGAGGGCCCTGAGGGGTCCCTCAGGCTCCTCCCCACACGTGGGCATCTCAGTTGCTGCCCTCTACCTCCAAGTGCCCCTTCCACCCTGCCTCCTCCCCAGCCCCACATCAGCCCCCAGATGCTTCTCTGCCCATATGGTGCCATGGGACAGGGGGTGTCTTGGGCACCATGAGGCAGGTGTGGGGCATTATGGGGCATAAGTGGAGGCTGAGATGCACCATGGAACAGATTGAGATGTGCCATGGGGCAGATTGTGGTTGCAGACCTCCATGGGGCAAGTTGTGGCACACAATGGGATAGGTTGAGATGTCATCTGGGGCATTTTGAGAAGAGCTATGGGGCAGGTTGAGATGAGCTATAGGGTAGTTTGTGGGGAATCACGGTGTGGGTTGAGATGCATCATGGGGAGGGTTGAGATGATCCACAGGGCAGGTTAAGATATGCTGTTGGGCAGTTTGTGGTCGAGGTGTCTCATGGGTCCTGTCATGTGCTGTGGGGTGTGCTGCCTTGTGGGTGGCCAACTTGTGTACTGGTCAGCTATCTTGTGGCTGCTGGCACCACTGAGCCATGGGACACCCCACCCCCCAGCCACTGCCCCACGCAATGTGCAGTTGCTTGATGCTTTTTATTGGCTGAGAGAGACAGGCAGGATAGAAGGGTGGGGCAGTTGAAGGCTCTATGGGGCAGTTGAAGGTCCAGAGCTTCACTCCTCATTGAGTCCATGCTGGTGGAGATAAAGAAGGGTGAGCATGGGACAGCTGTGGGGCAGCTGTTGGGCCCACCTTGGCTGCCATGGGGGGCACTGTGGGGCAGGATGAGATGGGCCATGGGAAAGGCTGAAATGGTCTCTGGGGCATGTTGTGGGGCACCATAGGGTAGTTTGTGGGTGTCCATGGGACAGGTTATGGGGAACCATGGGACAGGTTGGGGGGCACCATGGGGCAGTTTCTGAACATCCATGAGACAGTATGTTGAGCTCCATGGGGCAGGCTGAGATGCACTGTGGGGCAGGTTGAGGTTAAGCGTCATGAGGCAGCTTGTGGAGCACGATGGGGCAGGTAGAGGTTGGGGAGCACCATGGTGCAGGTTGAGGTGCTCCCTGGGGCAGTGTGGGGCAGCCATAGGGCAGTAGAGGGGTGGAAGTGGGATGTGCCCACCTTGGCTGGGAGGTGGCGGCTCTTGGCCCGTAGCTGGGTGACCTGGCTCTCGGCACTGGCAGCACGTTCTTCAGCCTCCTCCAGCTCCTGCTGCACTTTGCGGAGCTTGGCCAGGGTGGTGGTGGCCTGGGCCTCCTAGGGGAAGGGTCTCAGGGTGGATGGTCTGCCCTCCTGCCCTACTCCTGCCCGCCCATCCCTCCCTCCCTCCTCCATCCATCTCTCCCACTGCCCATCCCTCCTTTTTCTCTTCCACCCATCCCACCACCCGTCAGTCCTCCTTCTCTTTCACCTCTCCCATCATCCATCCATCCACCCCGTTCCTCTGCCCCCCTCAGTAGCCACTCACTGCCTCCTCTGCCTGCCGCTTGTAGGCCTTGACTTTCAGCTGCAGCTTCTCCACCAGCTCCTGCAGCCGTAGCATGTTCTTCTTGTCCTCCTCTGTCTGTGGGGAAGAGATGGGACTGCAGAAGGCCCTCCAGGCCAAGATCACCTCTCCCAGGCTTGGGACACTGTGTTTTAGTTTCCCTGCCTGGAGACCTGGGCAAGGCTTGGTAGAGGCCAAACCATGGTCTGGCTTCTCCACAACCCTATTGTTACTGCATCAATGGTGCTCTAGGTCATGGAGGAGATCTCAGTCTCCTGTGCCCCTGGGTACATACCCCTCTCTCTGGGTATGGAGATAATGAGTGATGTTCTGGGTGACCTCTGTCCCTACAATCACCAGGTCACCCTTCTGGGCAACCCATATCCCTGTGGCCACCATGTCGACTATATTCTAGGCCCAGGGACAGCAGGTGCTATTCTTGGTCATCCATGTCCCTATGGCCACTAGGTCAATTTTCTGGGTTGACTATGTCACTACGGTCACCAAGTTCTGGGTCATCCTGTGTCCATGAGGTCAACCATGTTCTAGCTCAATGGACACAGGGACAGCAGGTGATGTTCTGGATCATCCGTACCCCTGTGACCACCAGCTCTGACATGTTGTAGGTCCTGCTCCAGGTCTAGATGAAGAGAGGCTGGGCTGTGGTGGCCTCACCTGGTAGCTGAGCTCCTTGACACGACGCTCGGACTTGCGGAGGCCCTTGACATTCTCAGCGTTGCGCTTCTGCTCAGCCTCCAACTCATTCTCCAGCTCCCTCACACGGGCCTCCAGCTTCTGCAGCTGCTTCTTGCCTCCCTTGAGGGCCAGCTGCTCAGCCTCATCCAACCGCAGCTGCAGATCCTTGATGGTCTGTTCCAGGTTCTTCTTCATCCGCTCTAGGTGGGCGCTGGTGTCCTGCTCCTTCTTCAGCTCCTCTGCCATCATGGCTGCCTGCCCAAGGGGAGAAGGAAGTGGAGAAGATGTTCCAAGACATAGTTGCCCTTTGGTGGAAGGTGACCTAGATGATAAGCCCACCACAGTACTCACATCGGTGATGGCCTTCTTGGCCTTTTCCTCAGCATTCCTGCATTCTTGGACGGCCTCTTCCACCTCCATCTGCAGCTGAGAGATGTCTGCCTCCATTTTCTTCTTTTGGTTGATGAGGCTGGTGTTCTGGAGATGGGGGGAGAGGTTCTCTGGAGGTGGTCCTGGGTCTGCTGCTACATTCTTCTTCAGTCCCACAGGACTGAGAACCCCACCTCCCTATCTCTGCAGGTTTAGAAGGTTTCCATCTGGAGATGTTGGTAACTCAGCCCAGAAGAAGCCCAAAGCCATGGTTTCTCCAGAGTCTGAGTGTCCCTGGATGGAGGTGACCTCTTGCCTTGGAAGTCTGTGAAGTCTAACCTGTGAGTGGAGAAGCTGGACCCTCTCACTGGCCTCAATCAGCTCCTGCTCAGCCAGCTTCCGTGCCCTCTCGGTCTGCTCCACGACTGCCCGGAGCTCCTCCAGCTCTGACTGCAGTAGGTTGTTCCTCCGCTCCACAATGGCCATATTCTCCTTCAGGTCCTCAGTGACCCGCACTGCATCATCCAACTGCAACTGGGTGTCCTGCAAAACAGTGAGGAGGGAAGACAGTGAGCAGGGGTGATGGGGAAGGGGTCGGACATCTGACTGCTACCCTGAGCTCCCAGGAAGGGCCACCTCTCAAATCCTCATGGGACAGAGATCTGCTGGGTACCTTGAGGTAGCCCTGCAAGGTCTTGACTTGCTTCTGGGCCTCAGCAGCTACACGGTTGGCATGACCAAGCTGTATCTCCATCTCATTGAGGTCACCCTCCATCTTCTTCTTCAGCCTTAGGGCCTCATTGCGGCTCCGGGTCTCAGCATCCAGCGAGGTTTGCAGTGAGTCCACCACCCGCAAGTGGTTGCGCTTGGCCTGCTCCATCTCCTCATCCTTCTCAGCCAGCTTGCGCTCATAATCTGCCTTGACCTGGTTGAACTCCAGCTGGGCCCTCAAAATCTTCCCCTCCTCATGCTCCAGAGAGGCCTGGAGGATGATAGAGGGTATGTTGAGGACCACAGAGGAGACTAGGAGAACACAGGGACATGTGATACTGTAGCTTGGCTCACTTCTGCCTCCTCTAGCGCTGCCTGAAGTTCCAGCTTCTCAGCATCCAGCTGCTTTCGGACCTTCTCCTGCTCATGGATGGTCTTCTGGCTGGCACCCAGTTGCTCTGTGAGGTCTGAGATCTCCTCTGCATGGGGGAGAGTCCATCAGTCCCTATGGAAATTGGTGGAGAATGGCAGGGTGGGCAGGGGGAGGGCATGGCCTCACCTTGGAGGTTCTTGTTCTCCCTCTTGAAGGTCTCCAGGTGCTCAAGTGACTCCTCATAAGCATTCTTCAGCTTAAAGAGCTCCGTACTGAGGGACCTGGCCTCCTTCTGTGATGCCTCCAGCTCTGTCTGTGACTCCTCTAACTTCTGCTTCCATTCAGACAAGATCTGTGAGGACACCACCAAGACCTCATCACCAGCTGCTTCCCCTGTGAAGAACCATTCTCCACCAATTCCCAGCAGTCTTCTGATGGGACTTGAAGATCTGCTGAAATACAGCTTTTGACCATTGTCTACCTGTCTTCAGGGCTTCTTCTCTGGTCCATCTTTGGTGGGTACCATTGCTGACCCCACATCTCTCTCACCCTTCTCCTCCCACCCTTTCTTGGTCCCCCTAACCTTGTCAAAGTTCCTTTGCTTCTTGTCCAAGGTGGCGGCTGCCGCGTTTGACCTCTCCACGTCAGCCATGAGGTCCTCAATCTCATTCTGCAGCCGGTGCTTTGTCTTCTCCAGGGAGGAACACTTGGCATTGACTGCCTCCACTGCCTCTTCAGCCTCCTGCAGCCGCTGGGCTAGCTTCTTCCTGCCCCAGGGGACAACAAAACCACTTAGTCATGGTGACTCATGGACCAAGTGGGCCAACTCAAACCTTCTTCCACCCGAGGGACACCAAGCCTCTGCTCTTTATCTCCTCTACCTCCTCCAGATACTCTCCCCTACCTCACAGAAGTGGAAGGGTGTCCTCCAACCTCCTTCATCCTCATGATCAAAGATATTCTCCTGTCCCAAACCCCATCAAGGTTGTCCTTGACCAGAACCTGGACCTTGTCCTGCAGGTTCCCTCAAGGATGGCCTGAAAGCTTGGATGCCTCACCTTGGGGACAACACATTTGTCCCACACTCTTGTATCCCTCCAACAGAAGATGACTCACTTGGCCTCCTCCAGCTCCTCAGTGCGCTGGATGGCGTCTGTCTCATACTTGGTCCTCCACTGTGCCACCTCAGAGTTGGCTTTGGAGAGTGACCGCTGGAGCTCAGCCTTGGCCTCTGTCTCCTCCTCATACTGCTCCCGCAGCAAGTCACAGTCATGCCGGGCCGACTGGAGGGCGTGGACCAATGCGTTCTTGGCCTGGAGGGTGTGAGGAGAAGGTGGAACCATTTGGGCTGTGTTACCTGAAGCCATCTCAGAGTTCTCAAACTGATAAGAGCCATTCTTCATCACCCGAACCCAGACCAACCTCCCCCAGACCAACCCAATTTTAGTTAGACCTTTAGGAGATGGCGGAACCATTGCATCCACATCACTTTGAGCCATATCAAGGTCCAACTCAGTTAGTGGTGGTGCTTCTCAACCTGACCTTCTCTAGACCATCCCAACCCAACTTCAACATCTCTAGACCCACACAAACCTTTTTAGGCTCACCCAGTCTGACTTCGTCTAGGTCAATCCCATCCAAGCACCTATAGACTAACCCAACCACCTTTCAGCAGACTTCAGCATTGAACCAATGCAATGAAACCCAGCTCAACTACCCTTAGATGGAAACACTCTTATGTAGAACCACCTTTACACAGAATCATTCTTAAATGGAACTACCCAACCAAACAAGCCTGAACTTTGCCATGGTACCACAACAGCAAAGGAGACCAAACATTGCGGCCCTCTTGGGAACTCCCAAACCACAGTGGTCTACTCAGCTATCCCATAAACGTTACCTTCATCTCCTCCTCCAGCTGCCTTTTCAGGTCCTCCATCTGCTGGGTGTATGACTGCTTCCCCCTAGTGAGCTGAGAGATGAGGGCCTCCTTCTCCTCCAGCTGGCGAGACAGCTCTCCTGCAGAAGTAGGGGAGGGTTTTAGGGGTATGGCAGAGGCTGAAGATGTGGGACATGGGGTTCTGTGGGTCAGGGTTCCCACCATTCTCCGTCTGAAGCTTGGCCCTCTGGGTGTTGGTGTCATTGAGGACACGTTGGGTCTCCTCCAGCTTAGCACGCTGCTCAGCTGCCTGGTCCTCCAGGGTGCGGGAGACTTTCTCCATGCCCACCTTAGAGGAGCAACAGAGGAAGGGGAGGGATGAAGTCAGAGGATGATGGTCATGGTGGAGCTGAGATGTTCCCCTTGGCCTCCTCCTACCTTGGCTTTGATCAGCTGCTCCATGTTGGAGCTGAGGTCATCCAGCTCCAGCTTGAGCTCACTCTTCTCCTTCTCCAGCTTCTGCTTGACACGCTGCAGGTTGTCAAGCTGCTCACTGAGCTCAGCCATGCTGTCAGCATGCTTCTTGCGCAGTGCAGCAGCTGTGGCCTCATGCTGCAGTGTGGCTTCCTCCAGGTCCCGCCGCATCTTCTGGAACTCTGCCTCCCGCTTCTTGGTGAGCTCCATCTGTACTGAGGTGGCACCGCCTGCCTCCTCCAGACGCTCGCTCAGCTCCTCCAGCTCCCGTGATAGCTCTGAGCGCAGCTTCTCCACCTTGGCCCTGCCTGTCCGCTCTGCCTCCAGCTCCTCCTCCAGCTCCTCAATCCGTGCCTGTGGCCCAGAGACAAGGATGCCATCATTGGGCTTAACTCCACCCAACTCATCCGCTCAACTCAACCTCACCATCTGGGAAGTTGTCCACTGAACTCATCCCAACCCAACCATCTGAAGACTCTTCAACCCAACCCAGCAGGCTGGAGGCTCTTTGACTCAACTCAGCATAATTCAACCAACTGGAGAGTCCAAACCAATTTAATCCAACCCGATGAGATATAAACACTTCAACTCAACTCCACTCAACCCATTATACCGGAGACTCTTCAACCCAACTCAATCAGCTGGAGACATTTCAGCTCAACCCAGTTCAACTCAAACAGCTGGAGACTCTTCAAGTCAAGTCCATCCAATTGGTTGGAGATTCTTCAGCCTAATACACCCCAACTCAACCAGCTGGAGACTTTTCAACTCAGCCCATCTAGGTGCAGACTCTTTAATTCAACTCAACTCAACCCAGCAAGCTGGAGACTCTTTAACCCAGTTCAACCCAACCAAACTAGCTGGAGACTCCTCAGCTCAGTCCAGGCAGCTGGGTGCTCTTCAGTCCAGCCCAGCAAGGCACAGACTGGATCCCTCACCTGCAACTCTTTCAGCTTCTTCTGGAGCTGCAGGGCCAGTGCCTGCTCATCCTCAATCTTGCTGTTCTGCTGATGGATCTCAAACTCTTTCCTGCAGAGAAAGTTGGAGAGTGTTGAGGTCCCCATCTGCACCCTCTGACTGTGTGGGAGCAGAGAGGGAGGTCCAGCCTCACTTTTTGAGCTTTTCTTCCAGCTGCTGTTTGTCATTCTCCAGATCCATTATGTTCTCCTGGGTCAGCTTCAAGTCACCTTCCAGCTTTCTCTTGGCCCGTTCCAGGTCCATCCGGATCTTCTTCTCCTGTTCCAGGGACCCTTCAAGCTGTGAGGAAATAAAAATGGAGAGAAACCTCAGGTTTTCATAATCTCTGCCACAGAAAGTCTCTAGGTAGTGCCTGTGATAGGACTGGTCCACACTCACATCATCTGCCTGCTGTTCCAGCTTGACCTTGGCCTTTGACAAGGTGTTAACCTTGTCTTCCTCGGCCTGCAGATCATCCAGCGTTTGCTGGTGAGATTCTTGCAGGGTCTTCTTCTCTTTTGTTAGCTTGGCAATGGTCTCGTCCAGCCCAGCCATCTCCTCAGTGAGGTTCTTGACCTGTGGGAGGAGAAACCTCAGGCTTCAAGCTTGATGCCAAAGGTAGGGTAGAATTGAGGGAGTTCGCTGTTCGCCTCGTCAAAGGAGGCCACTTCAAGGCAGGAGAACCCAAAGGGCTTTGCATCTTCTTGATGTAGCCCAGTCCAGCTGGCTTGAGTCTCCTCAATGTAACCCAAACATCCTTGAGACTTCTCAACTCAACTCAACTACCCTTGGGTCTTTGCAGCTCAACCCAACCAGCCTGCAACATCCTGAACCCAACCACTCTAGGGTCTTGACTTAATAACAGTCCCATCAGCTCGAGGTGGAGGCATCTCCCCACCCTTACCTTGTTCTCAGTGGCATGTTTCTCCTTCTCCACCTTGGCCAGAGTCAGTTCCAGGTCATCAATGTCTTTCTTGAGCTCTGAGCACTCATCCTCCAGTTTCCTCTTCTTGGCTGTCAGCTCAGCGTTCATCTCTTCCTCATCCTCCAGCCGCTCTGTCAGCTCCTTCACCTTGGCTTCCAGCTGGATCTTGGTCTTGATCAGCTGGTCACATCGCTCCTCAGCATCATTGAGGTTGTCCTGCTCCTGTGTTGGGGTGGCAGGTGAAACAGGGTGTCCCAGTGAGTTGGCATTCCTTCCCTTTAGATGGTTTTGGGGTGATCTCACTCACAGCCTGCACTTGTAGCTGAAGGTCATTCTTCTCCTGCAGCATGGAGACCATCTTCTCCTCCAGTTCCTTCCGCCGGGCCTCTGACTTCTCCAGGGCCTCCTTCAGCCGCCCAAACTCTTCTTTCATGTTCTGTGACAGCACATGGGAGACCAATCATGACCTCCAATCCCCTCCATCCATCAACTCCACCCAAACCACATCACTGTCTATCCCAACTCCCATGCCCCGTCACCTTTCCCACCTGCATCTCCTTCTCTGTCTCGGCGCTCTTCAGCAAGGGCTTGATCTTGAAGTAGAGTTTCATCCAAGGCCAGTTCTTCACCCCCATGAAGGCCCTGATGTTCCACTGGATCACCAAGAGTGCATCCCTAGGGTGGAGACACAGATGCTATCATTCCATGGGCCTGGTGACCCATGGGAGGTCCCTCCCTGAGAAGGACCTCTCCTACTCTCACCGGCGCTCCAGGATCTTCTTAAACTCGATGCGCATGAGCTGCCCCCTGGCCTGAGCCTGGATGCGGGTGATGATGCGGGAGAGGCGCTCATCCCGCATCTCCTCCAGCAGGCCCAGCAGCCCAGCCTTGAAGAAGACCTGAAGATGCAGGTGAGAGGTGTGAGAAGAGGCTGGGAAAGGTTGGTGGATAGGTGTACTGATAGATGGGTTGGTGGGTGGATAGAAGGATGGACAGAAGGATGGACAGGACTGTAGATGGGCAGGTGGATGCATGGATGGTGGGACTGTGAGGTCCACAAGACCTCGTGGGGCCATGGAGAGACCACATGACCTTACTCTGGTGTGCTTGAACTTGTTGTAGTCGGTGGAAGGATAGGTTGATGGAGGGATAGACAGGGCTGTAGATCAGCAAAGTAACACATGGGTGGTGGGATCATGAGGGTCACATGGCATTGTGGATGGTGGAATTATGAGGAGACCACACAACCTCGCCTTGTCTGAACTTGTAGTGAGTGGAAGGATGGGTTGGTCAGTTGGTGGGGGACGGATGGGGCTATAGATGGGCAGGTGGGTATGTGGATGGCGGGATAATGAGATCCACAAGACCTCAAGGATGTTAGAACTGTGGGAAACAGGGGTCATATGCCCTTACCTTGGTGTGCCCAAACTTGTACTGACTGTGGTCAATGTCAAGGGACCCCAGGAGCTTCTCAGCACCCTTGCGGCTGTCAATGAACTGCCCCTCAGGGATGGCTGCAGGATTCAGGATGCGGTACCTGGGGGCCAGAGAAGAGGAGAAGATGAGACAGCCCAAACTCATCCACAATGGGGTTGTCCACTCCCTCCCCATGCCCCATGCTCCACATCTCCTACCGCTGGCGGAAGTCCCCATAGAGGACACGATTAGGGAAGCCCTTGCGGCAGATGCGGATGCCCTCTAGCACCCCGTTGCAGCGGAGCTGGTGCATCACCAGGGGGTTGTCCATCACACCTGGCGGGTGAGTCAGGGGAGTAAGGTCAGCCACGAGCCACATCCACCACCCTGGTCCCCAACCCCACCCTCTTCTTACCTGGCTCCTTCCGCTCATTAGGAATGAGGCAGCGGACAAAGTGGGGATGGGTGGTCTTGAGGTTGGCCATCAGCTTGTTGAGGTTCTCCTGGTGAGGAGTGGGGAGAGGAGGGGCTGAACAAAGGGTTGACAGGAACAGAGCCAGACAGTGGTGGAGCAATCCTCCCCGGCTGGGTATTCTCCCTCTGCCCCATGGCAGGACAGCTCCATAGGTTCCTCACCCGGTGCAGGGCAGAGACAGTCTGGAAGGAGGAACCTTTCTTCTTGGCTCCTTTCCCCTTCCCTCCATCACCACCTGGAGAGAAGAGAAATGGGGTGAGGCAGGAAAGGAGAAGACTCCTGTAAGCAACTGTCTTCTCCATATACCTGTCCCTCCATCATCCAGCCATAGTCTACCCACCAGCATCTGCCCCAGCGTAGTTGGAGAAGAGGCTGGCCAAAAGCTTGAGGGCTGACTTCTGGTAGAGCCCCACCACTGTTTCATTGAGGGGGTCCTTGTTCTTCTCCAGCCAGCCAGTGATGTTGTAGTCCACCGTGCCAGCGTAGTGGATGAGAGAGAAATGTGCCTCTGGCTTCCCCTTCACATTGCGTGGCTTCCCAAAGTTGGCTGACTTGCCCAGGTGGTTGTCATAGAGTTTGGCCTTGAAGGTCATGTCTGAGGCCTTGGGAAACATGCACTCCTCCTCAAGGATGGACATGATCCCCATGGGCTTGGGAGGAGAAGACTTTGTTGACTGTGGTGGACACCAAACACCACACAACTAGCCTACTCTGGGGATCTGGGAAAGCTCCAGCTGGAAGGTTCATTCTCCAGGAGCCCCCTCAGTCCCCAGGAAGCCCTGGAAGAGGTGATACCTTCTCAATGAGGTCAATGCAGGCCTGGAGGTCCATGCCAAAGTCTATGAACTCCCACTCAATGCCCTCTTTCTTGTACTCCTCCTGCTCCAGCACAAACATGTGATGGTTGAAGAACTGCTGCAGTTTCTCATTGGTGAAGTTGATACAGAGCTGCTCAAAGCT
Organism: Piaya cayana; assembly: GCA_013389865.1. Taxonomy (NCBI): domain Eukaryota; kingdom Metazoa; phylum Chordata; class Aves; order Cuculiformes; family Coccyzidae; genus Piaya; species Piaya cayana. The sequence goes on from WAAB01025395.1 coordinate 158,525, forward strand.
GTTGAACTGGGGATAGAGAGAGGGGACAGCCTCAGTGTCAACGTGGCAACCAATGGCATCGGCAGGTTTGACTCAACAGGATCCATGTAACACCTAATAAGATCAACAGAATCAACTGAACACTCGATAGGGTGAATGTAACACTCAGTGGGATCGCTAGAGTCAAGGCAACACACACCTGAGTCAAAGTAACACCCAATGTCATCAACAGGGTCAATTCCACATCCGTTTGGGTCAGTTGAATACCCAACAGGATCCACAGGGTCAACACAACACCCACTGACTTCAACATAATGACTTATGGGATCAGTGGTGTCAAATAATCAGTGGGATCAATATAACACCCGATGGAATCACCAGGGTCAACTAACACCAAACAGGGTCAACGTAATACTCAAAGGCACCAACGGTGTCAAGTGGAGTGTCCAGTGGGGTCAAAAAAATCATATCAATGGCCAGTGGGGTCAACATAATGCCCAAACAGCCAAGATTCCACCAAAGGTGAATGTGAAGCTCCAGAAGCTCCACTCAGCTCCCCAGATGGGCCAATCCAACCCCCAGGCAGACCCAGGTGACTGCCCCATGGTCCCCTCAGGTCTCACATCAAAGATCTCGAAGCCAGCGATGTCCAGCACGCCAATGAAGTACTGCCGTGGCTGCTTGGTGGCCAGCGAGTTGTTGATCCTCACCACCATCCAGTTGAACATCTTCTCATAGACAGCTTTGGCCAAGGCCCCAATGGAGTAGGACACCTGCTGGACATTCTGCCCTTTGGTGACATACTCGTTGCCCACCTTCACACGGGGGTGGCACAACCCCTTGAGGAGATCAGCCGAGTTCAGCCCCATCAGGTAAGCCGCCTTGTCAGCATCTACAGAATGTGGAAAAAACATGGGGTCAAGTCCTACCTCATCCTGGCTCAGAAACAGTCTAGCGATGCCCAAACCTATTGTCCCACTCCTTGCCCCAGCCTGCCTTCGGTGCCATCCGGCTCTGCCTGCTCCTCCCGTTGCTTCTGCTTGAACTTCATGTTGCCAAAGTGCAGGATGGCGCCTGTCAACTTGTAGACGCCAGCCTTCTCTTCAGGTGTGAAGCCCAGGATGTCGAAAGCGTTCTGTGGGGTGGGCAGAGAGCATCAGACAGGGCCTTAATCCTGCTCCCCCTGCCATCGAGGGTCTGTGCATCTGCTGCCCCCCATCTTTCTTCTTCCTGGTTATCAGCCTGTTCATGGATTCATCCATCCATCCATGTGAGGACCCATCCATCTGTCTGAGGACCTCTCTGCATGGATTCATCCATCCCCCATGGACTCATCCTCCTATACGGTTATCTTTCTCTCATGGACTCCTCTCTCCACCTGATGACGACACCCTTGCCATCTCCACCTGCACCCACCATCTCCTCTACCCTGTCACCCGCCTCATCTCCTACCTTCTATCCATCACCCCACCACAATGCACTCTACCCCTTCTCCCTCCTCATCCTCCACCTCTCCTCCCTGCCTTCCTCCTCTCCTCCAACCACCTTTGGCTGCCTCTGCTCTCCACCTGCCACATCACCTTCTCCTCAGCCATGGGATGTCCACCTGCCCATCTCACCACTTACGTCAGTTGCCAACAGCTCTTCTGAGTCATCAATGGAGGCCACAGTCACCTCTCCTTGGGAGACGTAGCTGTAGTCGTAGGGGTTGTTGGTAACAAGAAGCATCTCTGCTCCGTGGGGGCCAAAGACAGAGACAAAAACTGAGCATTTCCAATGCCAAATGGCCCCAAATCATCCCTCAGTCTCCCCAAGAAGGAGTGGAGATAGGGAGGAGGAGAAGGAGAAGATCTAAGGGCAAGTGTGGCATCAAGGCTCTGCTCAACTCACCCAGCAGCTCTGGCTTCTTGTTGGAGAGGATCTGGTAGAAGATGTGGTAGTTCCTCTCAGCCTTGAGCTGGAAGATGACACGGGACTTCTCCAGGAGGTCTGGTGTGGGGAGGGAGAAAAGGTGGAGGGAGATTGGGAGATGGATGGATGGATGGGTGGATGGATGGATGGATGGATGGATGGATGGAGTTTGGGATGAGGAGATGGAAGAGGAGATGGATGAGGAGATGGAGGGACCAAGAGATGGAGAGTCATATGGGTAGTGGGATGAGGAGGTGGATGGAGGATGGACAGGGTTCCATCAGCCCTGGAGATGGATGGAGGAGATTGGCATGTTGAAGGATGGATGGATAGATGGATGGATGGATGGAGTGGGGTTGGTGGGATGAGGAGATGGTTGCCTGGACAGACACATGGATGGACACACAAGTGGATTGTGGACTACAGAATATCATGTCCTGGACACCTCAACCCACTCACAGGTCTCAATATCAGCAGATGCCAACTTGCCAGTGGCCCCAAAATGGATCCGGATGAACTTCCCCTGGGAGAACAGAGGAGTGAGGTGGAGGCTGCTCCCTAGACCCCACCCCCTAGATGACCTCACCCACTCCACTCACGAATCGGGATGAATTGTCATTGCGAACAGTCTTGGCGTTGCCAAAGGCTTCTAAGGCAGGGTTGGCCTGGATAATTTGATCCTCCAGGGTGCCCTGGTGGGGTTGGATGAGGTGAAGAGCTGGGTGTGGACACCACAGGAGAAGGCTGACTGCTGGGGGGTGTGGGGGGCATGGCCTGAGGACCCACCTTGCTGCTGTTGGATGCCTCCTTCTTGCGGTCACCAAGCGCAGCGATGCTGGCAAAGTACTGGATGACCCTCTTGGTGTTGACTGTCTTCCCAGCCCCGGATTCTCCACTGGGCATGGTAGGGCACAAGGGTGAGGTGTTGGGGGACATCATGCGGAGTTCTCCATCCCAGCCCATTGCTATGGGATGGCGACGTGGTGGGGCAGAGACTTACGTGATGAGGATGGACTGGTTCTCTCGGTCTGTCAGGAGAAGAGAGAAGTCAGGTGGGACTAAGGCAGGGAGATGTTTGGGTCTTTGAGTTATCCATCCTCCCAGATAAATACCAGATCAGGGAGGATGAAGCTGAGGTAGTTATTTGGATCTTTGGGTTCTCCATCCTCCCAGATAAATACCAGATCAGGGAGGATGAAGCTGAGGTAGTTATTTGGGTCTTTGGGTTCTCCATCCTCCCCAGTGAGGATCTGGTCAAATGGGATGAAGGTGAGTAAGATGTTTGGG
>WAAB01025395.1:163286-182325 GCA_013389865.1 Piaya cayana
GGGCATGGTAGGGCACAAGGGTGAGGTGTTGGGGGACATCATGCGGAGTTCTCCATCCCAGCCCATTGCTATGGGATGGCGACGTGGTGGGGCAGAGACTTACGTGATGAGGATGGACTGGTTCTCTCGGTCTGTCAGGAGAAGAGAGAAGTCAGGTGGGACTAAGGCAGGGAGATGTTTGGGTCTTTGAGTTATCCATCCTCCCAGATAAATACCAGATCAGGGAGGATGAAGCTGAGGTAGTTATTTGGGTCTTTGGGTTCTCCATCCTCCCAGATAAATACCAGATCAGGGAGGATGAAGCTGAGGTAGTTATTTGGGTCTTTGGGTTCTCCATCCTCCCCAGTGAGGATCTGGTCAAATGGGATGAAGGTGAGTAAGATGTTTGGGACCTTAGAGTTCTACATCTCCCCAATGAGGACCAGATTTAAGCCATGACTCATTTTTGGGGGGTGAAGCCTTCCAGTTTGGGGTCCCCTCTGGAGGTCCCTACCAGTCAGCATATTCTGGTAGGCATTGTCAGCGACGGAGAAGATGTGGGGTGGAGCTTCACTCCGCTTCTTCCCTCGGTAGGCAGCCACCACCTCAGCATTGTAGACAGGCAACCACTTGTAGGGGTTCACCACCACGCAGAAGAGTCCTGAGTAGGTCTGAAGAAGAGCCAAGGGGTCAGGGCCAGGAGGTCCCATCCCACCAGGAGGGTATATCCCATGTCTCAGTTGGCCCATGGGGTCTTGACATGGGAAACCTTGGGTCTGGGTGGCCCAAGGGGTCCAGGTATGGGGCATCTTAGGTCTGGATGGCCCATGGGTGCCTGGAGAAGCCACCTCAGGTTCTAGGCACTACACAGCCTCTCTGAACGCCCCCCAGTTCTAAGTTCCCCAAGAGCTTTAGGACAGGGTTCTCAGCTTCCATCTAGCTGACAGGCTGTGGGGCAGGCCCCACCCCCTTTCCCACTGCCCCAGGAGGTTGTGGGAAAGCTCACATAGATCATCCAGGAGGCGTAGCGCTCCTTGAGGTTGTAGAGGACGGCGGGTTCATGGAGGAAGGTCAGCATGGCCATGTCCTCAATCTTGTCGAACTTGGGGGGGTTTTCTGGGTAGACATCAGCCTCCTTCACCGTCACCGTCTAGGGGGAGAGGTAGGGGGGTATAGTGCCCCATGGGTTGGGGACATCCTTATGGCTCAGAGATTCTCCAAGGAGCTGGGAGGGTCTTCCAGGGGTTGGGAATATTCCCACAAGTAGGGGGACAATCTCTGTGGAGTGGTTGGTTCCATCACCCTTTTGATGTCCCAAACCTCCAACCTCCCCATCACCCCACTGACTCCCATCACCTTCTTCCCCCAATACCCCTTTAACCCTCTGACACCCAACCCCAAACTCATCTTCAACCCTCCCATCACCCCATTTGACACCCAATCACCCCACTGAACCTCTCATCACCCCTTTTCCTCAACCCCCATTAACCCTTTGGCACCCAACCCCCAATTAACCCCTTGGCACCCAACCCCCAATTAACCCCCTTCCTTCCCAACCTCCCCTCATTTTCTCCTCTGACCCCCATTACCCCCCCACCTCTCCAAGTTCCGTCTGGACGCTGGCCTCCCCCTGCTGCCGTGACAGCAGCTGCCCCCGGATGAACTCCTGCTGGGGGTGGGGGATGAAGCAGTGGCTGCGGGGGTCAAAGGGGCGGTTCTGGGCCACTGCCCGCTCCATCTGCCCCTCCCGCAAGAAGGGGGCTGCTGCCCCCAGCCCCTCCAGCGACGATGAGGATGCCATTCCGACACAGGGAGATGCCTACAGGGAAGGACAGGGTCTGGAGCCATGAGTCAGCCTGGTGATGGGTTCAATAGCCATAGATGGGCCCCATAGCCACAGATGGAGCCCAAAGCCATAGATTAGCCACATACCCATAGGTGAGCTGCATAGCCATGCAGGGATCCCCATACCCATAGATGGGCCGCATAACCATGGAAGGAGTCTCATAGCCATCGGTGGAGCTCCATAGCCATGGTGGAGCCCCATAGCCATGGATGGGGCCCCATAGCCATCTGCAAGCCCCCATAGCCATGAACAGTCCCCTATATACACCACCCACATTGATTCAGGCTCCCCTGTAGTAACCCATGGACCACAGTAGCCATGGACACAATAGCCATGCATGGCCCCATTAAGGGACCCGAAAAGTGACCTATGGAGCCCAACAGCAATGCTGGGACCCCACAGCGATGCACAGAGCTCTATAGCAATGTGTCACCCCCCACCTCCCCATGGCAGCCTCCCCTGTCCACCCAGCCCCATGGCAGCCCCATGGTGCCATTCTCACCTGAAGTCCGTTGGTCTGGTAGGGAAAGAAAGGTCTGTAGAGATCTGAGGGGCAAGAGGGTGAGGGGCTGCCCCATAGAGCCCTGTCCCATTGAGACCTGCCCCATATAACCCTGTGTGCGCCATAGATCCACATGATAACTATATCCCTGCCACTTGCAGATCCCCATGCCCACAGATCCCACTGCCCCATATATCACCCTGCCTCATAGATCCTCCTGCCCCATAGATTCCCTGTGCCCCACAGAGCCCCTACCCCAAAGACCCTTTGTGTGGTCCACAGATCACCTCTGTCCCATAGGTCCCCTGTGCCCCACATATCCTAAGACTCTGAGAGTCCCCTGTGCCCCACATATCCTAAGACTCTGAGACCCCCTGTCCCAAAGATCCTTGTGCCCTATAAGTCCCTTGCTCCATAAATCCATGTGCCCCATCACCTCCCTCTGTCCCATACCCCTCCTATGCCCCACAGATCCGTGTATCCCATAAATCCCTGACCCAAATAGCCCCAACCTGTCCCATAGTCCCCACCCCTACCTCACAGATCCCCTTGTCCTCCGTAGATTTCTGTGCTCCATATCCCCCACCTCTGTCTAATAACACCCCCTATAGCCTCCTACCCCCTTGTGCCCCATAAGTGACTGTACTTCACAGCCCCCCTTTGGCCCATAACCCCCCCTCTGCCCCGCAGATCCCCACCTCTGCTCCCCACAGCCTACCAACCCACCCTCTCTCTCTGCCCCACACTGGCACCTCCAACCCCTGCAGTCCCACAACATTTATAGGGTGATATGGAGCAGAGGGTGGGGAGGAGCATCCATGGGGTGGCAGTGGATGGGAGGGGGGCAACCCCTCCCTTCCCCTCCCCCACAGCTGGTCTCCTAGGACCCAGGCATCCTGGTCCCACAGGATCACCCCATAGCAAGATTTATGGGGCAGAGCAAGGGCTGATATGGGGATCTATGGGGCTTGAGTGCCTGGGTCCCTTTGTGTGGGGTGCTATGGGTCTCAGAGAACTGTGTACCTCAATGTGGGGCACAGTATGGGGCATGGACACATGGGTCCCTGGGTGTGGGACATGCTGTGGGGCTGGATGCCTGTGTCCCCAAGTGTGGGGCAATTCAGGTTTGGATGTTCAGGTCCTGGGTGTGGGGTGCTATGGGGCCCAGATGCTTGAGTCCTGCATGTGGGGCACACTATGGGTTCGAGATGCCTGGATCCCTGGTGTGGGGCACACTATAGGTCCCAGATACCTGGGTTGCTGGTGTGAGGCACACTATGGGGCCGGCTGTGCGGCTCTGGCCTATGTCCTGACACCATGGGGTGGTGACACGCCAGCCCTGCCAGTTCTATATTGGGCTTGTTAGGCGGGTTTGTTATCGCGTGCCCCCCTAACGAGGCGCCATGGGGTCTCCGTGGGGCTGGCAGCCGGCCCCGAACTCAGCGCCCACTTTGTAATTTTGGAGGAGACAAAGAGGCCCTGCAAGGTGACAGATTCCGGGGGGTGGGGGAAGAATGCTATGGGGCCCAGCTCCTGCTCTGACCCATAGATCCTTTATAGAGGCCTGCAGAAATCACTCAGGTCCCCCCTCTGCCCCACAGATCCTCTATAGCACTCCATAGATTACCCTGCCCATAGAACCTTGCTCTGTCCAATAGATACTGCATTAAGACCCATAGAACCCCTTCTGCCCCACGGATCCCTATCAACCCCACAAGTACTCACCTCTGACTCACAGACCCATCTGTCTGCTCCACAGTTCTCTGCTCTGCCTCTTAGATCCCCTAGAGAAATCCACAGAACCCCCCTGCCCCCTAGATCCTCCCTGCCCAATAGACATCCCCTCTGCCTCATAGATCTTCCCTCTGCCCCATAGATCTTCCCCTTCCTTGTCGTTATATGTCTGCTCTACCTCATAGGTCATGCTTCTGCCCCACAGACTCCTATGGACCCTCTACAGAGCCATGTAGAATCCCTATAGAGAAGCAGAGAGCCCCGTATAGACTAACAGGTGCCTGCTCTGCCCCCCAGATCACTATAGTGCCACTTGGAGCTCCACAGATCCCCTGAAGGGACCCACTGAACTCTCTAGAGCCCCATAGGTTCTATATAAAGCTCCACAGATCCCCACTCAGTCCCATCGGTCCCCTATAGAGCTGCATTGTGCCTTGTAGATCCCCTAAAGAGCTCCATAGATGGCTATGGAGCTCTACCAGTCCTCTATAAAGCCCCGTAGATGCCCTATAGAGCCCACAGCTCCCCCCAGGCTGGAGGGTTGATAGGGCATGGAGCATGCGGTGGGGTGGTGGGACATTGGGGAAGTGGAGGAGATGGTGTGGCAGTGGGAGCTGTGGGATGGGAGTTAGGCACTAGGGTGGTGGGGCCAGGGGTGGGACATCAGCACCCCTTGCAGGAGAAGTCAGGAGGGCCCTGAGGGGTCCAAGGAGGTGGTAGGGTGGTAGGGAAGCTGTAGGATGGGAGTTGGGGACTCCAGAGAGGTATGGGGCAAGGGTGTTGGGGGCCAGGGGACTGGGAGGCAATATCTGCACCCTCAGCAGGAGAAGTCAGGAGGGCCCAGAGAGTCATCAAGAATCTGTCCCACACCTGGGGGGTCTCAGCTCCTGCCCTCCACCTCTAGACTCCACCTCTAGAGGCACTTCCCTTCCTGCCCCCTCTCCAGCCCCACGTCAGCCCATGGGTGTGGCTATGCCCATGTGGGGCCGTGGAGTTGGGCATGGGGTATTGGTGTGTACAGGGTGCCACGGGGCAGGTTGAGACGTGCTATAGGGCATGCTGAGATGTGCCTTGAGACAGGTGAGGGCCACCATGGGGCAGGTTGAGGCTGAGGTACTTCATTGGGCAGTTGAGGCTGGATTGTCCCCTGGAGCAGCATCGGGCAGCTGTGGGGCAGTGGCTGGCCCACCTTGGCTGGAAGGTGGTTATTCTTCATCTCCCACTGAGTGAAGTTGTTCAAAGCCTCATCCAACCTGGCCTTGAACACTTTCAGGGATGGGGCATCCATGACTTCTCTGGGCAACCTGCGTCAGAAGAGGGGTTGGAATTGGATTTGCTTTAAGATCCCTTCCAACCCAAACCATTCTATGATTCTATGATATACACCCCCATCATTTCTGCCCCATTAATTCAACAGTAGCCTCTCAGCATCAGAATTTAGGCTGCTGTTCCACAGCTACCATGTCGCATGCTACACCCTACATGCCACCTTCTTAAAATACTGGTGTGGACAATGAATTTGACTGCTATGGTTTTCAAGAATTAGGGGAGGAGAGATGGGTTTGGAGAGTGCTTTTTAAGGCAGCCAAGATTCATCCTGCAAATTGCAAGTACAATGTGTTCTGATTATCACTGTGTAAGTAAACACATCTCATCTGGAAATATAGGGGAATCAATGAGTAAAAGTTTCCTTTTTACATGAACTGCTTTATGCTGTTTATAAATTTAAGGGATTTGCCAGGGATTAAGGATCCATTTGTCAGCTGCTATGTCCTTTCATAAGCTTCTTAGTATCCATACTGACAGAAGCAGTGTGTCCATAATTTAGGTAGCCACTCTGTCTCTGTCCAGGCTTCACTGCAGGTCTGGGGGCCTGGAAAAAGTATCAAATGCAGTGACTCTTCTGTCCCACTTAGGGAAAAAATATTCTAAGTAGATGTTCTTCAGACCCAGCTTTTGCAGAACAGACAATAGAAGCGTTTGCTTCATTTGCAGCAGCTGTGTGGCTCTTCGTGCTGTACTGATAAGAAGTTCACATACCAAATCCCCATGTTGTGCTGTTTTGTCTTCTGTTCTGCTGATGTCTCCTTCCTTAGTTCAGATCCTAAGCAAGCTTCTTCCTCAAGGCTTAACCAGCTCGGTAAGGATGGCTTTAGAAGTAAAGCATGTGAGGGCAGCGAGAGATTCTCTGCCACAGGCAACACAGCCACTGACTCTCTAACCCAGCCAAGCCATCTTAATTCCTGCTTTGCACTCTCACCTGTAACATGGTGATGAGAAACACCCTTTTACTTTTCAGCTAAGTATTTTTCTAGTTTATAAACAGAACACTCCATAGGACAGAGGGTTGACCGTGTACTTCTCCAGAACCAAGCCCGAATCACCCTTTGCTTTAATTCTTTGGGATCTCTGGGTTAGAATCACCTACTAAGACGTTAACCAGCTTTTGTTTAAAAGCATCTTTAAAGTTCAAACCAACTGTAAAGCAGACCAGGCAGATTCTCACTTTGGGCCCTTATGTTTATCTGGTTTTCCTCCTCCTTTCTTTCTATTGTCTGGGCAATTCCAGGCAAATTTCTGCCAGCCTCCTACACTTGTTTTGTGCCATCTTGCGCTGCTGGAGCCATGCAAGTAAGGAGCTGTAATAACAATACAAACGGCTCGACTTTGCCAGGACAGAGCTATTTTTACTGGATTAGTTTTCTGGCACAGCACTTAGAGCACCAAATGATTTGACACCTGTAATTTTATCCTTGGAATAACACAAGGTATTCATACTTCTTTTGTAATGTAAGATAAAAGCAAACACTATGTAAGTTCTCATTCCAATGCTGCTGTCTGGCAGCTATTTGCCTAAGGGAAAAAAAAGTACCGTCACATTACAGAATATGTAGAAACATAAAAGCTATGGAAAAGAAATCATTAAACAGCTGACTTATTCTCCTGCTAGCACTAGACTGCTCCATGCAGCATATTTCAGTGTGTTTTGTCCAGTCTGGTTTTACAAGTTTTGTGTAACTTTCATTTGTATCTGTACTAAAGCGCTAAGTCCAGTGTGGTTTGGTGCTGCTTATTTTCCGCTTTTTCCAATGAGAAGACTCAGTCCTGGAGCAGCTGTTCACACAGAATCGGCTCCAAAACCTGTGAAAAAAAACCCTGGCCTCTTTCCACTGACTCCAACAGGCTTTGAATAAGGCTCACAAAAAGTTGGCAAATACATTTCATGTAAGGCTAAGCAGGTTACAGTCAGCAAAGTATAAAGAGGATTAGCTGTGTACAATCCAAAGGCATATTGCTCTGCATGCCTCTGAAACAACTGGTTAACACACTTTCACTTTCACAGAGAGAAAGGACCAGATCCTTTTCTGGTCCTCCGCCACTAAGTCAACACCACCATGCCAGGAATGAATTTGATCTGGAATCTGCCCAGTTCGCCTCATTATGACTGGGATTTTCCTAAACTGGAGGTGAGGAAATTTATTTTCTAAAAAAGCAAATACAATAAGCAAACTTTTTCTGCTTTTCCACTGAAGTTTAGGTCTTTAGACTAGACACTATGTGGGAAGAGTATCAGGACAGACACAATGGCTTTTCTATCTTTCCTCTGTCAGGGAAGGAGGGGCCCTTCTTCTTCTTCAGAACCAAAAAAAGGTCATATTTAGTTTAAAATACATACTTAGTCTTTCACTCTGTCACCAAAACAGATAAGCAGTCTCGAACTGCTTATTTGCACATGTTTTACAGAGCATTGATACTTCAACACACCCCCCCAGTGTAGGCTTTAAGTGCATGACTTCTGAAAGCTGGAACGCCTTTTATCAGGAATTATTCCAACAGTGGAGGGGTGTCATTTTCAACAATACAATGAAACCAAGACAGTGGTGTGCAGTTATTCTCTCCACCCTTTCGAAGTTCACAGCAAACCCTGTCAGAGTTGGTGATGTTCTCAGCCACTGGGAATGCTTTAATCAACCAAACTTTTTTTCCTCCTCCCTCTGTTGCCTACAGACAAGGGACTTCATGGCACTGCTTTGTTGTAAGATGGGTACAGTTATAACCTGAGCTCAAAGTATGCCATTAATGAACAAACACTGTGTGTGCGTCAAGCAGATGAGAATGTTCTTTTGATCTTCTGTGCTCCACAACTGGGGCAGACAGATGCCTAAATTGCTTTGTTAATGTGCTGAAGTCTTCCATAATTTCTCAGACAGTACTGAAGGAATAATCAGAATTTCATAGCATTTTGATTTTCGGCTCTTCCAGATCAAATCTAGCTGGATGTTATGCAATACAGTAAAAAATGATGATTTAAAAAAATTATTTATTAATTTTCCAGAGGGCTGAGAGAAAGATATCACATGCTTGATACTCTCCAAGAGAGCCATCAGGAGCTTCTCAATTTCTGTTTGATTTCAAAGCAGTTTCAACACAATATGGGAACTGTATTTAGCTTTAGGTACAATGTTGAAACTACTTCAAGGAAGCAAGACAAGAGAATCAGAAGTTTTTTTGAGGGTACTTTAGAATCAGGATAAGCGTGTTTACAAAGCATAGAGGTTTCTGAACGTGATGATAGCAATGCTTTTAGCCTCCAACATAGGAATAGCTGGGCAAAAAATAAAGAACCCAACTGGTTTGAAGTAATAGAGTTTTATTAAAGAAAGTTTGCATGCAATTGCCAGTCCGTGATGTAGAAGATCCTTGATAACCCTTCCAAAATCTTATGTTGTGGTGTGCCAGAAACTGTGAATCCACTCAGATTTCCCCAGATTGAATGACACAGCTATAAATTACAAGTAGGAGAGGGAAAGAGGCAAAGTAGGGCTTCTGTTCTTTGAAAGAAAGAAATCAAACTACTGCTTCTCAGGCAGTTAAGCTGATCTAACAAGTCACTATTGCAAAAGTGTGAGGTCAAGTCTCCTAATCTCTTTCCCAGCCTCCTAGCTACACTGGCAGCAGCATGTGCACTCCTGTGATCCTTTACCTTACATCAATTAGTCAGTCAGCTGATTTATTTCGCTCTTCCAGAAAAGCCATCCACCGTTCCACTGGTTTTCTTCCAGGCTAATAGGTCAATGCAGCTAACGGGGAAATCCAACATACACCAGAACCAGTACAAAGTAAGCAGCAGCACTGATGAAAAGCAAGGAGAACTTGGAGGGGAAAGGACTGAGGACTCCTGCCTCTCTCTTCTGGTGGTAGCAAAGTGTGAAATTGTCTCTGGGTGTCTCATGGAAGCACTGTTGTAGTGCAAGAACTTGTTGTTAGAAGGAAGACCAGAAGGGAGGTGCAGAACAAGTCTGGGTCCTGACCATTGTTGCTTTGGAGGACTGTGGATATAAGGATGCAAACTAGAGCAGCAGGAATCCCATATGTCTGCAGAGGATTTAATGGATAGAAACAATATGTGCACATGCAGCAGCTGCAGCATACACAGGAGCCAGGGGATGTATAATCTGTATGCCAATAACTGCATAGTTTCTCCTGAAAGCATGGGGCTGACTGCACAGAGCCTTGGCAGCTGCACACTATGTCTACATCAAGCTTGCTATTTCTGAAGATTTTTGCACTCCGGTTGGACAGTACAGAACACACAGAGCTGCTCCTGCGAGACTGCTTTGTGTTCTGCAACTACAGCACATGCTCACCGTGCTACTTCCAGAGCTTCCAGACATGCCACAACTTGTTCAGAAGCCTGCTCCCTACAGCTACCAGACATCCAGAAAGCCCAAACAAATTTATGAAGTCCTCAAAAGCTGCCTAAATATGTTTTCCAGGCAGAAAGAGTAAATGTGTCTGAGAAAAGGAAGCCTGCAATATCCAGAAAGTCCTTTGTTACCAGTAGGAAAACAGAATGACCGGAGTTTAGGAACACCTGTCCTGATGAACTGAAGGCAGGGCTGGAGTTCAAGTCTCAGCTTCATCACCTGCCTCCTCTACTGACTTGATTTACCATAATTTCATTTTACAGACAATTTGAGAGGATGGGTTTTCACATAATGACAACATGAGAGGTGTCTCGCAGTTCAGCGTCACAAATGTTCCTATTGCTGTGGCCATTATGAAAGCTGTATAAGGAACCTACCTCAGGTCCAGACAGCCACGAAGAAAATAACTGTAAATAAATAAGACGCTATGCACTAATGTGAGAATATGCCCTTCTCTCTCTTTTCTATAGCATTGGCTTATAAAATTAATTACTTACATACCTCACAGAGATGCAATACTTAATTAATATTTGTTAAGCGCCCTGAAATTCTGATGGAAGATATCATATCAGTGTATACTATGACTAATACAGTGCAAAAGCAATGTCTGTGGTGTTGCTCAAGCAGAATGGGAGAGGTGTATCTTCAGTTTCTCTTTTAAAAAGGGAATGGAGAGGAAGAAGTTTTAGGAGAATGTTTAAAACTCAGTTATCCTAAAGGAAAAGGGAGAACTGGGGAGGAGAGGAGCTAAAGCAGTTTACAGAGGAATTTACTATGCAGTGTACATTACCTCCAGCAAATTCTGGGAGTTAAACACCTACAGCAAAATCCTGGCTCCAGTCAGGTACACAGAAAACATTTCACCAAATTCAGTGAGGTGAAGATTATTAGTGTCTGTCATAATTTCCAAGACATGCATCCAGCATCCCATGCGCAGGTCTGTGACTACACATGGCTGCTTGTTTACTACTGAGGTCCAGGAAATAACTTCATCAAGACAGGGCATGCTCACCATGCAAAAACAACCGCTCAGTTTCTAATCATCTTTCTACTATGACCCACATTTTGAGTAAATCTTTCAATCCTGTTAATGAATTTGGATCTGAGCTGCCTATTTAAGCTGGTGGCAAAACACTGATTAAATGGAATCAGTGCAGAGATCGTTGTAGATTTTGTAGTAAAGATGGGAAGAAAACAGCCTGTGTTTCACAGCAGTTGTAACTCGTACATCCCTGGAGCTCAAGTCATTTACTCAGAAGCCTGCAGAATTTGTAATTAGTTCCTGACTGGAAGAAAAGCAGAAGTAACAGAAATTCAGACATTTTACTTTTTCAGAATTAGTTCTACATACCTAGCAGGATAAAGATTAGGAGACGCTTGCTCCTCACCACTTCTGGGTAAGGTAGAGGTAAAGAGGCTATTTTTCAGCTGGGAGCTTTGTGCCTCAGAGACTCAGAGGAGAAAGGCAATAAAGAGTAGCAGGTGATGTGCATCAGCATTTGAATGAAGGTACCTGGTAGCTTCTAATATTAAGAGGAGTCACTTTACAGCAGGAGTCTATGGCTACTTGAAGTTGGAAACCTAGTGAAAATGGGCTAGATACAAGTTTTTTATATTTTTACATTTTTTAAAATTTTTTTAAAGGGTTGAAGTCTGTTGTTTGGTGGATATGGGGCTCTTGGTGAACCATTACTTGCCTTTTTCCAAGTGGTGTGTGATGGCTTCCACTAAGTACCTCTTAATGTACTCCTATCCAGCACAGGGAATCTTAGATGTACTATTTATTGTAAACCATCTCTTAAGGTACAATTTCTGCTGATGTTACATGTAGAAATGTGGTACTACAGCAAACTGCACTACCAAAGCAGCCTTGTTTCTATGCAACTGCCTAGATCAAATGTAATTATGCAGTTACACACACAGCAACTTTTCCTCTTCACTTGTACTGGATCTTTCTAAATGTACTACAAACTCTAAGACATGTAGGCGTTTAGTTTTCTCAGTGCTTGTACAGCTGTGTCCACAAATGTATGTATCTAGTAAAACCCAAGGAAATGTTCCTGGATGCCAGGATTAAGCTTAGATGGCTGCAGCTCTAATAACTCACATGCAGTTCTCTGGTTTCTATTTAACAGAGGATTTTCATAAATGTCTTACAGCAGTTTATGTTGTGGGTCTGAGTGCTGACAGTTGCTTTCCAGTCCTAGTGGAATACGCAACATCATTCTTCTGAAAATATGGACTCTTAGTGCAACCATTGTATGAACCATTGAAAGAATATCCAATGGGATCGTGAAATTTGGCATGGACTGGAGAGGCATGAAGGGCATGTGAATAATTGAAGAAGGAACTGGTGAAGGTCTTTAGGTCTCCCTGATGTTTCAAAGCCAAACGTTCTGGTTATTTTCACCACTAACATTGTGAATCCAGCATCTTTCCTTAGCTGAGTCACTTTGAAACCAGTAATACATGACTGACTGAAGACAATGGAGACAGTATACTACAGCTGTCCAGATTGAAAAGATCTGCTTATGGATGTGGAAGATTCCTGGTACACCGATGGAAGCAGCTATGTGAAGCAAGGACATCACAAGACTAGGTGTGCTGTGACCACCACTAGGGAAGTGATCAGGCAAAACCATTACCCTCAGGAACATCAGCCCAGAAAGCAGCGATGATTACCTAACTCGAGCATTGGAATGGACTCCTTACGACCCAAGGAAGACACATTAGACACGCAGCAGAAATCTTAAGACTGCTGGAAGCTGTAAATCTTCCAGAAGAGGTGGCTATCACACACTACAAAGGTCACCAGAGAGGGAATAATGGCCAGAAAATTGGTAATGGGAGATTTTGAGGCCAGGATGGCTGCAAAAAAAGGCAGAAGTAATATCTGCTTTGATTACAGATGGTAAACTTCAAACCCATTGGGGCACAGATATTCTGCATAAATAATAGGAATGCAAACATATCTCTCTGAACTCGCAATAAAAAGCGGGTGGGAGGTAGGGGTGGTGGGCACTGGTATTCATTAGCATTAACAGACACTTTCTCAGGTTGACCAGAAGCTTTTCCTTGCAGGACAAATAAAGCAGAACCCACAAGAGTATTCTTGAATGAAATTATATCTCGTTTTGGAGTGCCTGCAGTAATATTGTCAGGTAGAGGTATGCGTTTGTGCTAAAGTGGTAAAAAGATTAGTGAAATTTTAAGATTTGATTGGCAGTTACATTCTCCATACTGACCACAGGCTAGTGGCCAGGTGGAGAAAATGAATCATCAGATTGTTGCTGATAAAATAGCAATCAGCTAAAAATTGTCAAGAAGCCAATCTATATTGGCATCAAGCACTTCCTTTGGCCTTGCTTAGGTCTTGAAATAACACAAGGTCCAAGGAAAGCATTNCATCAAGCACGTCCTTTGGCCTTGCTTAGGTCTTGAAATAACACAAGGTCCAAGGAAAGCATTAGCCCTCTATACCAGTTGCAGTATACAGGAGAAGTTCTCACAGAATTAGGTGAGAATTTGTCTAATCAGCTAACAAAACCACCTGAACTTGCTTGAGAAACAAACAAAAAACCCCAAAAAGCAAAACAACAACAAGAAAACCCCAGCCAACCAACCAACCAACAACAAAAAAATTAAAAACAAGCTGCACAGCCTAGAAGTATAAGATCATCCTTTTTACACCTGGGGGTGAGTTTCCTGTTAAAGATTTTACAGGAAAACCACTGGGAGAACAGTGGAATGGACCGTACCAAGTATTGTTAACAGCCTTCACAGCAATCAAGATGAAAGAACTTGTATCAAGTGAAGAAATCACCTACCAGCCAATGGACAACAGAATACTTAACACCTTTAAAAATTAAGGCTAACTAAAGTGAACTGTAAAGATGGAAATTTGGTAATGTTATTGTTAACATGTCCATTAGGAGAAGCCCTATTTTCCCATAAGTTGGATGCCTCTATAAACATTTGGGAAAAACTGGCTAGTATAATATACAATAGTATGGCCTTTTGTTTAAATGCTGGTTTTTTCAATACAACATATATTTATTCCATGTATTTTGCGAATCTCCACAAGCATTCAAACCTTTGGAAACTATACATGGTTGTCAAAACTGTCATATAAAGCTGAAATTATGCTGGCTTCCTTTTAACACCAGGAGTAGTGGTGCCCATGAATTATAATACTTTAAAGAGATTTATTTGTAGGTATGCAAGGAACCTCAATTATACCCCGAGCCTTGGAGGCCTCAAATCTTGAAACTAGATAAGTTCAGCATCGGTTTTAGAAAATTAAGCTGCAATTGATTATCTGTTATTGAGACACCATAAAGGATGCTCTGATTTTGAGGATATGAGTTGTTCCAGTTCGACCAATCAATCTCAGACTGTAGGAACTTCTATAAAAAATTAGTATGGCCTTCTTAACTCCATACAAGAGTGGGAGGGTATAGACTTTTTTATTTAAATTCCTAGTTCATAAACTTGCCCTGGTTGAAAAAATCTTTTCTCAGTGTTGTAGCATTGGGACTATCAGTTTTGTTAACCCGTATAGTGTTTCAATGTGCATTTTGGTGTCGTCAGTGAACAGTAGAAGGTTATTAGACATGGAAAAGAAATCAGATCAGATGTGCAGTAGAATCAGGAAAATATTTTAAAATAACTTTAAACAATAAGACCTCTTGTGACTCTTTTGCAAAAGAATTTACAAAGACCTCAAAAAGGGGGGGATTGAAATGATGATTTGTAAATGGTGGGATGGAACATCAACTATAATGTGTTAGAAACAATATAACCACTAAGTTAACTATAATGACCCAGAGTCATTGAGATTGACCACTCAGATATTGCCACACCTTAAGGACTCCAAGCTGATTTGATTTCATTCCCCCTGGATATGCAATGAGGTTCTGGGAATAAGTATACTTGTCATTTTGGGGGAGGGTGTGAATTTAAAAACAATTCTGTTTATAAATTTCTGTGAAATCACTGCTTGGCAGAAGCACTCTGAGGACAAATCCTGAGTCTTCTCCAGTGCTGAATAAAGTGTACCTGCCTTAATGGTTAAATTAAACTATTAAGCATAAGTTTCTTAGTTTCACTTCCCTCTAAACTCCACAGTCAAAATAGGTTGGTGTATGACCTACAAGATGTTGCAGCTCTCTGAATCTGAAGAAGAGATGATGCAAAGAAGTCATGACTCAAGCCTAAAGCTTTTACTGACTAAAAGTTAAATGTCTGATGCTTGAAGTCATGTGAAAATAGTGCCGTGTCACTTGCTTAGATAGATAGGCTGTTTCTCCTTCCTCCGAATACTCATTAATAACGTATTTACTGGCCAATCAGTGCCATGAAACATGGCAAATGTTTCTTTATATTCTACCTTTATTACAGCTGGAGATAATTGTGGGCAGGCAGCATAGAGGAAAAATAATTCTGTCTACCACTTAGCAGGGCTGATTTTGGAGAAGGACACTGAAAAGATGCTTACCATGTGAAAGAATTTTACCTACGGATATCTGCACTGCTCTGACAAGACCCAAAAGGCTTCTTAAGACAATACAGTTCCTCATTTTAAGATGTCAGAAAAAAACCACAGTGCTGTTAAAAAAGGTATTCAATGGTTTGTTCTTCTCATTGTGTGTCTATCTACATTATCCTTGACTTTTTACCTGACTAGCTCCAGCTTCCTCCTACTGGCTTACCCTTTTTCCCACGGTAGGCTGAGAGCAGCCCAGCAGCAATCTCTAAAACAACACACATGTACAGAAAGCAGCTGAAGGGCCTCTAAGCACATCTAATCATGCCTGCCTAGCATGATTTCCAGAGTAAGTCCTGTTCTCTATCTTCTGACTTGAAGGTTTATGTGCCTAATTTCAATGTTAACACCGTTTTCACTGTTCCTTTATCCCATGAACAGGACACAAATCCCTGCTTTACTGTTAATTTGTGTCTCTGGCAAAACCTGTATTCCTTCTACCTACAACCTGCAAAAGTGAACTCTTGTTAGGCAGTCTAGTTAACTGCTATGTACATTTTAAGTATCTTTTTATTTTCTCCTACCTCCTAAGTACCCTTAGGTACTTTAGGCCAGACATTAGGAAAAAAATTTTCGCAGAAAGGGTCATTAGACATTGGAACAGGCTGCCCAGGGAGGAGGTTGATTCACCTCCCCTGGAGGTGTCTAAGGCATGGATTCACGAGGTGCTAAGGGGCATGGTTTAGTGTTTGACAGGAATGGTTGGACTCAATGATCCAGTGGGTCTCTTCCAACCTGGTTATTCTGTGATTCTATGATTCTATGATAAGTATGCTCTCAAATAGTTTCTATTCCTTATGATATGCTGAGTGGAAAAAAATAACACTGCATCTTCAAGAGTTTTGCTCCCACACTGACTTTATGGTCATGTAACTGCTGCTGATATCCAGAAACTAGGAAACAATACAACTTTTTAATCTAACCTCCTTAGCTATGCAAAATCATAGCTCAAACTTGTAAACTGAGTCATTAATGTTCTAGACAAACAGCAAAACCCAGATAGGTCCTTTTTTTTTTCCTCTCCCCTCCTCCTCGTTTGAATATGCAAGCATTTCAAGATCAAGTGTTCATACACATCAGTGGCTGACTTCTGTTTCTGTAGCACTTGAACAGCTGGGAGCTGGACAAGCGGTGAGGTGTCTGCACAAAAATAGGGCAGAGATGATACGTCCTTCAGATCCACATCTCATGCTCCCTCCTAACTCTCAGAACAACCACAAGTTCGGTTGCCATGAAATCATTCTCTGAGCTGCTCTAAGGAATGTGCTTCAGTGTAGGAAAGGTAGTACAGGCAGTCAAGAGAAACTGCTGTGCAGTAGCAATACTCACATGGAGCCCTGTTGTTTAACAGGTGAGTTACATTTGCTTGTGCTGGCTAAACTGATGTAGGTATGAAAGAAAGGTCAAGTGCCCTAACAGCCATGTTGTTAGGCAGGGCATGAGTGGGGTTGTTGCTTTGTGTGAGCTCCAACTTTAAGTGTAGTAAAAACAACCCTCAGCATCAGCTCTTCCTCCCACTCAGTTTTACGTTGTGCTCACACCTGCAAAGGTAAGGATGTTATTTTGCTCCTTTTGCTCTCCTGGCATTGAGTCAAACCCTAGAAGTTTGTATTAGAAAAGCAGCCTGGAAAGTACAGTGCTAACAGATATGCAAAGCCTCTGACTTCTGGGGAATAACCAGCTTTGAAGTAAAATACATGCAGTAATAATCCATGCACCTCATTAATTTCAAGTCTGCAACAGCAAAGTACTAGTTAGGAAAAGCTGTAAGATAGTAATGAAGGGTATGGGTTTTATTTTTTAATTTTAATCCCCAAAGCTCCCTATCTCCATACTCCATGTTTTTTCATTCAATTTACAGTAGTCTAAATTAAAGCTCGTCAAATAAAAAAATGACACATTAAGTTTGACTAACCTCATCACCCTGCTGTTATGAGACGAGAATCCTCCTTTCTTGGGAGAATAAATGTAATAACTTCAAAATTGCTGTGTTTGCTTAAGGTAACTTTTCTTTGCACTTTGTTTAATGGAATTTGGATGATTTTGGATATTTCATTAACTAGCATTATGTTGAGATAGTAGAGGCAGCAACTCTTATCAAGTCTTAACTAAGACAAAATTATCTCCAGGTGTGAGCCTGAAAGGCAGTATTCTGCTATCTGTCACCATGCACACATCCTCCTGTGCCACATCCCCCATCAACTCTGAGATTCATTAAGATGGGCTACTGCATGATATGAAGCATCAGTTTACTATTGAAATTTGAGTCAAAATAAAGAGTAGGTGCAGTTTAACACTGCATTTGAGTGCAGAGTTGCTGCTGGAAGGGCTACTCTTGCCTCTATTACCTCTCTTCTGCTGGACTGCGTATCTGCTGCATATGCCATGTCCAAAAAGCCGCAATGCACCGGGAAACCAACTTTCCAAAAGGCAGCTGATCCCTAAACCTGGCACAAGAGGTAAAGAGCTGGGCAGTGAAACAGGGCCATCTTGCTGTCGCAGCCTGCTATTGCTGCAGCCAGGGAAGTTGGGTCGAGGAAGGATGCTCACTTTTTGTTTCAACACTTCAGCTCATCAAAAACTGGCTCTAAAAGAAGTGCTTCACCCTGCTCTTATCCGCATGCTACTTGCTCCCTTCTGGCACTTCAAGAGTTCATGTAATTGGCAGAAAGTAATAGATTAGGGTAAAAACACAGCTAACTGGGATGCAGGAAGAACCAGCCTCACCAACAAGAAAGGATGAGGGAAACCCTGTCTGGTTTAATGATAGAGGTAGTTTAAAACTGGAGAGTTTAAACTTTTGGAGAAAGAAACAGAGCAATTCCCTTTCTTTGTGGCACCAGAATGACAAAGCAAATCTGATTGTACTTTTCTTCCTATGTGGATGAGTTACTGCAACCCACTCCCTTTATGTTTGCACTACTACTTCAAATTCCTGCTAGCTGGGTCTCTGCCGCCGGGTTCCCACAGCACAGGATACTGTGGGCCTGTGCCTGTTTTCACATCCGTTTGGCCGAGGCAGGAATTCCTTGCCATGGGGCAGAAGCAGTGGTACCCTGCACCTCCTGCATGCTTGGGTGGAGGATGGGCTCAGCAGTCACGTTGTGGTGGCAGATCAAGTGCAGCAGCCCCCCCCAGGTAGGCTGACAGAAGCAGGTTCAGCACCTATGTTCTCCAGGGCACTCCCAGCCCTTCGCTATAGGCAGGAACCTGGGTAACATGGTCTACTGCAAACAATCCCAGACATTTCCAGTCCTCCCTATGTTATCTCATTGCACAGATCTTTTTATTCCACTTTTATTCCTACATACTTTTTTTCCCAGTCACTGGCTGTTTGCCACAACCTATTTGTGACTCTCTCAGGGGCTGCTTTAAAGAGTGCCCTGTTGGAGGTCACTTCATTTTAGTAGGCACAGAGCATGTGCCCAGTGTCAGTTCTGCCACTTGTTTTGGGTTTTTTTTTTCTTTTTTTTAAATGTGCCAAATGTCAGGTCCTGCACTTGGGGCACAACAACTCTGTGCAGTACTACAGACTAGGAGAAGCCTGGCTGGAATGCTGCCAGGAGGAGAGGGACCTGGGGTGTTGGTTGACAGCTGACTGAACATGAGCCAGCAGTGTGCCCAGGTGGCCATGAAGGCCAATGGTATCTTGGCCTGTATCAGAAACGGCGTGACCAGCAGGTCCAGGGAGGTTATTCTCCCTCTGTACTCAGCACTGGTGAGAC